>CM042168.1:70602427-70631396 GCA_023376005.1 Doryteuthis pealeii
CCAAGCATAAATAATTGTTGTAAAGTTGGCGGAGTGGCCTATTGTCCCTATCAGCCAGACAGCGATGGAGTCTATCCCATTTTCGCTAGCGCTAAACCAGTAAGATTGTCTTTCGTTTTTGCTGAGGTGGAGTGCCACACCTACCGTCGGCTCCCCACTTTACCGCACAGACCAGATTACCCAACCTGTGATATTCATTCGCTGAGTTGGCGGGGACCAGTATCGAACTCAGAACTTTGCGATTCCAAGACGGGTGCTCCACTGACTAGGTGATAGACTTCCTCGCTACCCGGCAGATACTGACAATAGCTCACTACGCCAACTTTACTAGACCAAACATACTAGGATGTTAATATTTCTAGTCTAACACGAAAACGAATATTATTGGGTATTACAGAATATATACTTATGGAAAATGAATATTAAGTGACCATAAATAAGTACACCCAAACATTTTTTTATAAAAGTTAATTTTCTTTTAGATTAAATATGCCAGGATGTTATTATTTCTAGAGAAAAAAATTATACACTCAAAACGGATATTATTAAGTATTACAGTACTTCCCATAAATAAGAACACAATGAGATCTTACGTTAATTTTCTTCTAAACCAAAGATACGAGGATTTTATTATTTCTAGTGGAACATTACACAATCAAAAACGGACATCAAATAGGTATTAGAGTATCACCCCAAAATAAATACAGCCCTAACAAATAAAAAAATGTTTCTTCTAAACCTAAGATTTTATTATTCTTAGTGGAACATTATACAATCAAAATGGATATGTTTGAATATTACAATATCACCCATAAATTAAAACACTTCTAGCACCTGTATACAGGGTGACCCAGAAAAAACAGAACCCCCAAATTGTGTAATAAAACTTAATTTTAACTAGGGGGTTTAGGGTTAGGGTTGGGTTTTCGGGAAAAAACGCCCTAAGTTGGTTTGTTTTTGTGGGTTTTTTTTTTTTTTTGGTTATTTTTTTTTTTTTTTTTTGCAAGTGACACCGCTTCGGCTACAGACTTCAATCGTAGCTGGGGGTTTTTTTTTCAGCAGCCACCGGCTAGCGATTTTTGAGGTGAGGCCGGGACGGCTCTCCGCCAAGAGTACAACTTACAACCAAACATATCCTTCTAAATTGTAACAGACTAAAACATATCCGCGCTAATTACTATCAAGCAAGAACCTGAGGGACATCTTTAAGAATACAAACCCTGAAAACATTTAAAATTTTCTAAAAAAAAAACAAAACTTTTCAACCAAATATAACAAAGCAATATCTCCATAGAACCACTACTTTAAATACTGAAATCCTAAATGACCTTTTTGGCATTAAATGACCCACAGAGGTTGATATGCCGTTAAAAAAAAAACTTAACCCCCATAGAACCACTACTTTAAAGACTGAAATCTAAAATAACCTTTTTGGCATTAAATGACCCACAAAGGTTGACATGCCGTTAAACAAAACTCAAACTCTAGAATCAAAACGAATATAATTAGGTGCTGTGATTTTCTTTCTAAATATCCCCACCTTTGTTGCCAACGACACGCAATGGGGATTTAGGCCAGCCTGACATTAATAATGATTATAAGATATTTAAGCTCCTCCAAGTATCACGCACTCTTCAACAAAATAAAAAATGCTTCCCTTTAGATAAGAACACAAATAAGTGATGTTTTATTTCTTTAAATAGTCCTGCTGTAATCACTGTCTAAAATTATACGCTATCAAAGGTGTCAAAGTTCGATAGTTGGCGTTTTCTGTTCGATTAAAACTAACTCTCAAGTGACGTCATCAGCTGTGTGGCTTTAATTGGTGGGAGGGGGGCACCTGATAAAGAATGAGTTCATTCATCATTGTCAGTGCGATCTACTGATCCTTCACTGAAATTCTATGACATCAGATTAAATGTAGATAGCAGCCATCAAGTAAGTAGTGAACACATGCATATATATATATATATGTGGGGGGGTGTACCTTCTAGCGGGGCTTAGCGGTAGAGGACTGTCGGCTTTTCGTGACCAGCAACAAATAAAGATTAATAGTTTCAATCAGGCGAACTTTTTGCTTATTGTATCATCTTTTTGTATAGGTATATAATTGCTATTGATCCCTTTTTTTTATTTAACTATTATTTTAAAGGTTGAACAGCTGATACGGAACTGAGGAGCGGAGGGGGCGGGCGGCGAGAGTGGCCACGTGTTTTGGGGGGAATAATCTCTGATAGACAAAATCAGATTTAAATATTGCCTTCTCATAAGAGTCTTATTGTTATTGTATTAGTTTCTGAGTCTTTTGTTTCGAATTTCAAAGCTGCCATTTCTTTCGTAAATATTATCATTCAAAAAAGAAAAAAAAAAACGCACAAGGCAGATGATCTTGACTTTGTTGGTTCAATATGGGAAGCGTTCAAGCTTCTGATTTGGCTCTGTTTTCTATCAATTATTATTAAAGATCTTGACCGAATAGTACTTCATAAAGGATTTTATATATACTAGCAAGAATATGCGCCCTCCGCCGGGTGTAAGTATTTAAGTTTTAATACAAGGAAATATATTAAATTAGAAAGACTAATGTAATTAAATAAGAACGCATATAAAAAAGATTACACCTATTTTAATGATAATCTTGACTTTGTTGGTTCAATATCGGAGGCGTTCAAGCTTCTGGTTTGGCTCTGTTTTCTATCAATATCCTGGTGGTGGAGTTGTGGGATTGTGAGGGACGGCAATGATCTGTAAAGATTATGCTATTGCCATGTGTCTTGTGCAATCTATCACAAAGTCTGTAAATCAGCTTCTGGTCTTAAGAGACATATGGTGGTGTATAAGCATCACATTTTATCATCTGATCCATCCGATCCAGTGGTAAAGACGTCCTTCCTATCTCATATTTGCATCAAACTTTGTGGATCTGCAGTGGGAGTGGTGAGTCACTTGAGGGCTCATGAGATGAAAGGTTCTGGTGGTGGGTTGTAGGATTGTGAGGAACGGCAATGATCTGTAAAGATTATGCTATTGCTTGCCATGTATGTATGTCCGGAGGAAACTATAAAAAATAAAATGAGAAAGTAAATATATACACACATTCAATATTACTAGAGCTTGCTTTTTTTGTGAAAAAAGTAATGATTTTATTTATATCTGGGCAGATATTTAAAAATTAGGATTTGAATAGTAAGAGAAGGGAAAGTCATTGGTGGCGTTTGTGGTTAAAATATAAATCAATTATGTAAGACCGAAACATCGTTCGAGTGAAATAGGTTAGCGTTATCGCTTCCGTGCGCTCACCCTTCTCTCTATCTTTCCCTCTCTCTATTTCTTTCTTTCTTTCTTTCTTATAATATATTTTCTGTGTAGCATGTCCTTTTTCTTCGTTTTCTTTCTTTATAATAAAAACAGAATGGTCCATTATTTAACCGAGGTGATGACACTCATAATAAATAAGAATTCGGATAAACAACATCAGATAGTCAAGATCTATATGTTTGCATTTTATCTAGACGATTTGGACGGTCTCATTTTTAACCAGAGGGTGTTGCAAGATGATAACGGTCATGCAATTAAGGAACATGTGTATTTTATAGTAATAATTCTATACTTATCTTCTTTTGTCTGGATCGGAGTTGGGTCTGTCTTTGTCTTTTGTTGGGATCTGTTGTTGGGCTGGACTGTATTATCACTGTTCTTCGAGTCTGGAAATTACTTGGGTTGTCTTGAGGATGTCTCGTCTTGAGTCGTTGCTTAGTTTTTAATAACAACACAAGACGTTCTTGTTTTCGTTTTGTTTTTATTTCGTCTTTTGTTTTTGGGGATTTTTTTTTTTTTTGGGGGGGGGTTCAGTTTATATTTTATTTTACCCCTAAGTAAAAATGCCTTGGAGAAGACACGCATCTAGCATCCGTTCCCTTCGAATACTCAGTCCAGACTGACAACTCATCACTCTCTTTTTCTCTTATTCTCTTCCTCGCCTTGTGCTGACCAATCAGAAATTGACAGGTAGCCTTTCACACGTCATTCCAAAAACTGAACCATATGACCTTTAGGCACCCCTTTTGCTTTGCTGGTTCATAAGTACATATTTTTCATTTACACCGTCAATATCCGGTTGTTTGTTAGGGGTTAGGGTTAGGGGTTAGTTTTATAATTAAAAAACCCTCTAAAAATCGTATGTTAACAAACAACCGGATGTTGACGGTGTAAATGAAAAAATTGTACTTATGAATCAGCAAAGCAAAAGGGGTGCCTAAAGTTCAAATGGTCCCAAAAATTATTGTTACTTTCCTCTCTTACCTACAATTTTTTCTATCTCATATTACACTGGTAGATTGATTGATTGATTTTAACAGCATGTCAACCCGTCTAGGGTTATTTTATGCCTAGATATCAGGGAATCACGTTCATTGTACGTTCATATTTACATTTTCATATAGCTGTTTCTTAGTTTTTTTTTTTTTGTGCACACAGTCTTATTATTGCCAATCAAATCCCCCACCTATATGATTGGCTCGACCCTATTGCATTTATGGCAAACATCCAATACTTTTTATCATATATGTGCTAGTAGGTGGTGGCTGAGGGTTCCAAAAGTTCCAATTCTGGAGCTGTGGGGAGAGTGGAGTACCCCTTCATCAGGTCCACTCTAATCTGGAGTGGTAGTACCTGTGGGGATCCCATATATAGGTTCAATAGAAAAAATGTGTTTAAATGAAAAAATGAGTTTAAAATGAAAATTTTAAAAAAATGAAAATTGAGTACCCACCAAGAATGAATAAAATAAACGTGTCTTTCATTTAAAGTTTTATAATTAAAAAAACAATTGTAATTGAATTAACAACAAAAACATGAAATAAGTAAAAAAAACCTGTCTTTAATATAAAAATGTGTCTTTCGTTTATAGTTTTATAATTAAAACAAAAACAAAATAAAAGCAAAAACAACAATAACAATATTAGTTTAAAATTAAAAAGTATTTATTAAAAAGATGTTGCTAGGGTTAGGGGTTAGGGGTTAGGGTTAGGGTTAGGGGTTAGGGGTAGCAGTTATTATTATAACCTTATAATATACTTTTTATAGCTTTAACCATTCCCGTGTTAAACGTGTCTTTCGTTTAAAGTTTTATAATTAAAAAACAATTGTTATTGAATTAACAACAACAACATGAAATAAGTTAAAAAAATATGTCTTTAATATAAAAACTTGTCTTTCGTTTATAGTTTTGTAATTTTTTTAAAAATTGCTATTGAAGTAACAACTTCAACATGAAATAACTAAAAAGAAGTGTGTCTAAAAATCGTCTGTTAACAAACAACCGGAAGCTGACGGTGAAAAGCAAAACGTCTTATTGAATCTATGTCTCAGCCAGGGTGCTTATTGGTTACTTGGTCCAGCCAACTAATAATCGGCCGTCATTTTCAGAATGACACAACGAACGGCTTCTTACCGAGTAATTATTACGAAGCCAAGCAATAGATGGATAGGCGTTTCACCCACACACAAAGGAGAGTGGATTTTTCTTTTTGCCGAAAAACGGATCAAACCGGATTAAACACTATTAACAACAGTTTCATTATACCAACCGAGATTTGCATTCTGGTTTTTGACTCTTTATTCCAAAATTGGTGTCTACACTTTCTTTCTTTCTTTCTTTCTTTTTTTATTTATTTATTTATTTATTTATTTATTTTATTTTGGAGTGAAGGCCGTTTGTGTATTGTTAATGTTGTTTATCAGTGATTGATAGAACAACTTAACGAAATGTGTGTTCAATACGTCTTTTCTTCACCTTCATACGCCCACCCCTCCAACCCCCCACCCTTTCTCTTTCTCATTTTCTATCTATCTAACTCTTACCCTCACCTTCTTTCTCTTTGTTCTATTTTATCTTTCTTTCTCTCTCTCTCTCTCTCTCTCTCTCTCTCTCTCTCTCTCTCTTTCTCTCTACCTTTCTCTTCCTGTCTGTCTGTCTGTCGCTGTCTCTCTCTCTCTCTTTCTCTCTCTTTCTCTCTCTTCAATACATCTCCCTTTCCCTCTTCTCTTTGTTCTATTCCTCTATCTTTCTTTCCCTTCTCCCTATCTCTTCTATTGATCTCTAACCCCCCTCTCTCTCACTCTCTCTCTTCTTTCTCTCCCCCCTCTCTCACTCTCTCTCTCTCTTTCTCCTACTTTTCTCTTCCTGTCTATCTGTCTGTCTCTGTCTGTCTCTGCCTCTCTCTCTCGTCAATACATCTCCCTTTCCCTCTTTCTCTTTGTTCTATTCCGCTATCTTTATTTCCCTTCTTCCCCCCCCCTCTCTCTCTCTCTCTTCTCTCTCTCTCTCTCTCTCTCTCTCTCTCTCTCTCTACTGGCTTACTCTATCTTCGTCCTTCTTCTATTCTTCTCCCCCTCTCTCTTCTTTATCTATCTATCTATTCTATTCTATTCTATTCCCCTCTTTCTCTTTGTTTCTTGCCCTGATAACTGTTGAGGATTGTAGCATTATTCAGTGCATAAACGACAAATAACAAATATTGCTTTTTTTCTTCTTTTTTTCTTTTTTCTTTATCTTTTTCTTTCTTTTCTTTCTTTCTTTCTTTCTTTCTTTTTAATAGTGAGTGGCCGTCACCAAACAATGGCAAAAAGCAAAATTCCTAAACCGAAAAGTAAAGAATAAACTGGTCCAACCCTGAATGGTAAGTTGGCTTCGATGACCTGATCGATTCGCTAACCTCGTAAATATGACGCTTGTTGTATTTTTATGCCGGCAGTTTCGGGAAAAAAAACGTGATTTCGCGAGATTTTGCGGGGAATGAAACAACAATCAATTCCCCACATCTCAAATGAAATATTCATATTAGAATGAACAGTTTTCTTTCTTTTTTTGGGGGGGGGGGCTTGGTAAATCAGTTTATTTTTGTTGGTTAGTTTGGTTTGGTTTTGTTTACGGCATATCAACATCGGTGGGTCATTTAATGCCGATAAAGTTTTGAAATAAATCAATTCTTAATGGATAATACAATTTTGTTTATGAACTCGTTTTTCTATTTACCCCATAGATGGGACCCTAACAGGTACTACCACTCCGGGTCAGAGTGGACCAGGGAGCAATGGTGATGAAGGGGTGCTCCACGTTCCCCAAACCTCAAAAACTGGAACCTCACCATCAGATAGAGTTTAATGTCATTCCCAGGACATGTAGACCCACAGCCACCGCCTTCTAGTACCCATAAGATTAAAAGGGTTGGGGATTGCCATAAGGGCAATAGGGTTGGGGCAATCATATAGGGGCTAGGGCTTGATGTGGCCAGCCGATTGATCGGAGGGGCCTCTCCGACCGCCCGTCTAGCTCAAGATAGGGCCAAAGTGGAGTATTGCAAGTCATGAACTGCTCATCCACCTGGGCTCTATCCTTAAGCATCACGGGTCGCCACCCACGGCCAACAGGTGACCCCATTGGGGGAGTCTTACCCCTCTGCAGAGGTGCAGTCGGTGCATTCTAACGCCCCACCAACAGGGCGGTTTTGTTGGTTAGCTGGCTGGTTGGGTGGGTCTTAGGGCATATCAACCCACTGTGCCGAAGACGTTTTCTTTTATTCATTCTTGATCGTTACTCAATTTTTTTAACACATTTCTTTTAAACTCATTTTTCAATTCAATAGATGGGACCCCAACATGTACTACCACTCCAAGCCTAATTTTGTTATGAAAGACATCCTCCAACGAAAACTTCGATTCATAAAAGAAAATCCGAAAATGCTCGGTCATTGCTTTCTACAATTTACAGGGTGACTGTAAAGTAGGTACCACCAATATAGGCCACGTGATCAGTTTAGGCCATATTGAATGAAGAAACGGAAATATTTTTGAATATTTTTTTGTCAAAACTCGCAAAAAAGAAATAACGAACATAAAGAGTTATTACAAAGAAAAAGTTAATTCAAAGATTAAATTATCCGATTGGAGAAAAATTACTCACCGTTATCTTGAAAAATAAGTAAAACAGTCCGGTTTTTTACAACACGGTCAGTTTCTTTATTGATATTTTTTCGCAGAATTCTGTATCCATGGTTCTTTTACAAAAAAAAAAACTCTGGTATTTAAACTTATAAAAACCTGCTGATATAATTATTCAGACTTTTATCTTTATAGAAAAAAAAAGTAAAAATCGTTTTTTGTCTGTTCATTTTTTCATATTTCATAAAATAAGTGTGAACGGGAAGGCTAATTTGCATATTGATATTAAAAATTTGATTTTAATAAATATGTACTTGGTACTGTTGATTTCTAATTGTTTGGTTTTATTTTAATGAATATGAGCAAAATTCTCGGGGATAAATCTTAAAGAATTCCATAAACAAGAAATATCTGTAATTTTATTATTTACTTCCTATTTTAACTAAATAGTTAAATTAGGAAAATTTAGCAATGAAAGACAGGAGTGATGGAAGAGTAAGTTTCAGTTGTTCTATTTTTCGATTATACCCTCCTCTGTTTCAAATCTTTTTATCTGCATTCTTATTTAGTTTCATTAGTCTTTATAATTTAGTATAATATTTTATTACATTGAAACTTAAATACTTGCACCTGAGGTGGGTGCATATATTTGCTAGTTTAATTAATAGACCATTTCCACTCGAACACTTGCTTATTCATTCAATGTTTCCAACGGATATTATTTGGAGTTTTTTTTTCTTTGGAAAATCCAACAATCAAAAAATGGTGACGTAGTTTCAGGATGTTGGTGTTTTTTTTGCGTTACGCCCTCCATTCGGAATGGAGAGATGATGTGTCAACGTTTGTTATCTTATGGAACTCATTTCCGAATTGAGTAATGATGTGTTGATAGTAGAAATATTTTTATACTCATCTTTAGAACCGGTACTGCATCGGAGAGGCTTGAATCCTGGTTGATGGGCTGCTGTTCAGTTGACTGGCAATCCTATGATGTTTGGGGGTCTGGAAACCAACTCGGGGAGGGGGCTAAGGGATATCTTGCCTTGTGCCATTTAGAGTTTTTAGAATTAACACAAGGCCACTTCTTTTTCTCGTGAGATTTTTTATTTACCCCAAGTCACAACAGATGAGAGTAAGAGCTCATATGTTGCTCTCTCAGCGCATAATTCCAAGCTTATTCAACATTCTCACCTCTAACTTCTCCTCACTCCCACTTCGCCAATCTCATCGCCCGTCCAATCAAACAATGCCATGTGGCTATGCTGATTCATCCTTAAACGTTTCCATTCTCATCTAACAAGTCACAACAGATGAGAGTAAGAGCCCATATGTTGCTCTCTCAGCGCATAATTCCAAGCTTATTCAACATTCTCACCTCTAACTTCTCCTCACTCCCACTTCGCCAATCTCATCGCCCGTCCAATCAAACAATGCCATGTGGCTATGCTGATTCATCCTTAAACGTTTCCATTCTCATCTAACAAGTCACAACATATGAGAGTAAGAGCCCATATGTTGCTCTCTCAGCGCATAATTCCAAGCTTATTCAACATTCTCACCTCTAACTTCTCCTCACTCCCACTTCGCCAATCTCATCGCCCGTCCAATCAAACAATGCATGTGGCTATGCTGATTCATCCTTAAAACAAGTCAAACAGATGAGAGTAAGAGCCCATATGTTGCTCTCTCAGCGCATAATTCCAAGCTTATTTCAACATTCTCACCTCTAACTTCTCCTCACTCCCACTTCGCCAATCTCATCGCCCGTCCAATCAAACAATGCCATGTGGCTATGCTGATTCATCCTTAAACGTTTCCATTCTCATCTAACAAGTCACAACAGATGAGAGTAAGAGCCCATATGTTGCTCTCTCAGCGCATAATTCCAAGCTTATTTCAACATTCTCACCTTAACTTCTCCTCACTCCCACTTCGCCAATCTCATCGCCCGTCCAATCAAACAATGCCATGTGGCTATGCTGATTCATCCTTAAACTTTTCGATTCTCATCTAACAAGTCACAACAGATGAGAGTAAGAGCTCATATGTTGCTCTCTCAGCGCATAATTCCAAGCTTATTTCAACATTCTCACCTCTAACTTCTCCTCACTCCCACTTCGCCAATCTCATCGCCCGTCCAATCAAACAATGCCATGTGGCTATGCTGATTCATCCTTAAACGTTTCCATTCTCATCTAACAAGTCACAACATATGAGAGTAAGAGCCCATATGTTGCTCTCTCAGCGCATAATTCCAAGCTTATTCAACATTCTCACCTCTAACTTCTCCTCACTCCCACTTCGCCAATCTCATCGCCCGTCCAATCAAACAATGCCATGTGGCTATGCTGATTCATCCTTAAACGTTTCCATTCTCATCTAACAAGTCACAACAGATGAGAGTAAGAGCCCATATGTTGCTCTCTCAGCGCATAATTCCAAGCTTATTTCAACATTCTCACCTCTAACTTCTCCTCACTCCCACTTCGCCAATCTCATCGCCCGTCCAATCAAACAATGCCATGTGGCTATGCTGATTCATCCTTAAACGTTTCCATTCTCATCTAACAAGTCACAACAGATGAGAGTAAGAGCCCATATGTTGCTCTCTCAGCGCATAATTCCAAGTTTATTTCAACATTCTCACCTCTAACTTCTCCTCACTCCCACTTCGCCAATCTCATCGCCCGTCCAATCAAACAATGCCATGTGGCTATGCTGATTCATCCTTAAACTTTCGATTCTCATCTAACAAGTCACAACAGATGAGAGTAAGAGCTCATATGTTGCTCTCTCAGCGCATAATTCCAAGCTTATTTCAACATTCTCACCTCTAACTTCTCCTCACTCCCACTTCGCCAATCTCATCGCCCGTCCAATCAAACAATGCCATGTGGCTATGCTGATTCATCCTTAAACTTTTCGATTCTCATCTAACATATTTTTGCTAAAAACTTTTCCATGCTAATTTATTTCCCCCAAAGTCACAACTGCCGAGAGCAAGAGTCCATGTCTTACCCTCTCAACGCATTCTACCAGGCTCAGTTACACTCTCACTTCTCACTCCTTCTCTCACTCCCACTTCGCCACGTCTCATCGCCCGTCCAGTCAAACAATGCCATGTAGCTATGCTGATTCATCCTTAAACTTTTCCATTCTCATCTAACATATTTTTGCTAAAAACTTTTCCATGCTAATTTACATATCAGTATACACTCATGGCCCCGCCCCACCCCCATTATGTTACAGGTGGATGATTTCTGGAGTGAATTTAAACAACAACAAAAAAACAGAAAAAATGAAAAAAATACTGTTATAAAGTTTGTAAGCTGTCAATAATTAAAGGCAAGAAAGAAGTTTTTTTTTTCTGAGATCATGGAGTCTTCATCAAAAGGCAGAACAATAGTGGACGACTTATACGTTATCGACTCTATAAAAAAAGGGTATTAGCTCTACGTGAAATACAAACAGCCTCGTCCAGTATTTGAACTCGTCTCGCCGAGTCCATTTACTCGAACCATAACCATTACACCACGCGCCCCCCAACAGACTTCATACAAGGTCATTTTTAATGTGTGGTGCCCTGCAAGATGCAAGCCTCCCGTAGCAGAGGGTCTCAAAATTGCTGAGATTCCATCGGCATTCCCCTTGAGGGGTGCCTTGACAACCAGGCAATAAACCCAGTCCAGACAAAGGAGCAGGTGTTGATTTGGGTGGGTGGAGGACCCCTAGAACCCAGCTGTAAGCTTTTGATCTTAGCCAATACTCTCCGAATGCTACTTGCCGGATTTGCCTCTATGGCTTCGAGCACGGCCTCGGAATCCACGATATACAGTCAGATTTACAGTATTATATATAAAGTAAAGTCGTCGTCGGGTTGGCCTAAAGTCTGTGTCACCCAGATAACGAGGGAATCTATCCCTTTTTTACTAAGGCTAGACCAAGGAGATTGTTTTGGTGTCGAAGGAGGAGCGACACACCTACCATCAGCTCCTTACTTTGCTGCACAGATCCCTGTGCTACTCATACGCTGAGTTGACGAGGACCGGTATCGAAGCGGAAACCTTGTGGTTCCTAGTCGTATGCTCTACCGACTGAGTTAAACCAACTGTCACTCATTCTCATGTAATCACCGATTAAGCCTGACTCAAACTCTCTGATCCAACAACTATGTTACTGATTCAATATTAGTCTTTATCGATACATCTTATTTCTATCTCTTCTTCACTACCTGTCGTTGAGATTAAAGATATACGTTTAAAGGTCGCCATAAAAGGCTATTAAGTTCGACATCAAATCCTAAACTTATGTACTGTATATATATATATATATTTTACCAACCCCTCTGCACGAACAAGATACGACACAAGGTCAATTTCTTAAGCGGAGTTCAGCAGGTTTGAATTCAGAGTTTTCCTTCTCCTAGACCGATTGCCTAACCAAGGTTAAAGAGCCCAGTCTGCCCTGCTATTTATCTATAGCTGGAGGGAGAGTAGGATTCATACCTTTCCCAAGGATATTAGCGCTAAATGAAATGCAATTACCACGTCCAGGATTTGAACTCGGGGCGACGAGTCCATTTCCCATGACTTTAACCATTACACCACGCGCTTCCTACAACTTATGTACCGTATATACTCACGTATCCTGCGACTTTCTGAGATCGAACCCATGCCAAATATCTACACGCACAACGTTTGTATCTTGCGTATGGCGTGACCCACTCCCCCCCCTAATATTAGGCTAAAATTTAGTTTTCCAAAAGTCGAATGATACGCGACTATATATATATGTATTTACCATTTATTTATTTGGCGGCGCATGGTCTAATGGTTAGAGTCATAGGAAATGGACTCGTCGACTCGAGTTCAATTCCTTGACGAAGCTGTTTGAACTTCACTTAGCGCTAATACCCTTGGGAAAGGTATGAATCCAATTCTCCCTCCAGCTATGGGTAAATAGCAGGGCAGACTGGGCTCTTTAACCTTGGCTAGGTAACCAGTCTAGGAGAAGGAAAACTCTTAATTCAAACCTGTTAAACTCCGCTTAATAAATTGACCTCGTATCACATCCTGCTCGTGCGGAGGGGTTGGTAAATATATATATATATATATATATATATATATATATATATATATATATATATATGCCCCTCCACACAAGTGGGATGCGACACAAGGTCAATTTTCTAAGTGGAGTTTAATAGGTTTGGATTCAGAGTTTCCTTTCTCCTAGACAGGTTGCCATAGCAAAGTTAAAGGGTCCAATCTGTTCTACTATTGTAGGTGTGCCAGTTGGCCTAGGCCTAGCCTTTGTCAACTATATATATATACAAAACGTTTGTATCTTGCGTATGGTGAGACTCCCCCAATATTAGGCTAAGCTGTTAATCTCAGAAAGATTAGAGTTGTATATTGATAAATACCGTCGTTTTTTAGACGGTTAGTGTAAAAACAGATTTTGAATTCAAGGTTGTTGAAATTCAAAATCTGGGGCGTTAGATGATTGATTTTCAGTGACATCAAGTTGACCCCAAACTTCCTGCCACTGGGAAACATGAGTTTACTAAACACTCGCATTTTAAATCTTCTGAACGAAAGTCTTAGGAAGTGACAAGGACTTCTCACTTCTTTTCCTCGCACGATTTGATAACTTACGTGTGATAGGAAGTAAGTGGCCATAAAGCTGTATATCTTTGTGTAGTTTTTTTCCAATCCTGTCCAAGTGGAGCAGACATACAGTAGCATTGACACGCTTAAAAACTGATCTTGTGTCGCCTCCTGCTCGTGGTGGAGGTAGTAGGTAAATACAAACACCATGAGAATCTTAGTAATATATGGATGTCCTTATTGTAGTATCAACATGCCATATTCATCTTCACTGGAAAGTAGTTACTAGCGTTCAGTTACCAGACAAAAGAAGGGGATTGTAAGCGAATACAGGCCTGTACCAATTACCAGAACACAGTCATGTGTTGGGTATATATGGATAAAAGTAACCACACTAAAACCAACAACCAATCAGAATCATGGGAATGAGCTTAGCCAAGGTACACAGTAGAATATATATATGGGTGTAATGCACATATATATGTGTAATACACATATATATATGTAATACACATATATATGTGTAATACATATATATGTAATACATAATATATGTAATACATATATATATATGTAATATATATATGTAATATATATATATATGTAATATATATATGTAATACATATATGTAATACATATATATATATGTAATATATATAAGTAATACATATATATATATGTAATATATATATGTAATACATATATATATGTATATATATATATGTAATACATATATATATATGTAATATATATACATATATATATATATACATATATATGTAATACATATATATATGTAATATATATGTAATACATATATATATATATATATATGTAATATATGTATATATACATATATATATATAGGTAATATATACATATGTAATACATATGTATATGTAATATATATATGTAATATATATGTAATATATATATGTAATACATATATATATGTAATATATATATGTAATACATATATATGTAATATATATATACATGTAATACATATACATGTAATACATATATATATGTAATATATATATATATGTGTAATACATATATATATGTAATATATATAATAAGTATATATATAAGTATATTATATAATATATATATATGAAATACATATATATATATAATATATATGTAATACGTATATATATACTACATATATATATGTAATATATATATAATATATATGTAAAAAAAATAAATATAATATATATGTACTACATATATATATATATATATTATATATATTATATATATAATATATATATATGTAATACGTATATATGTAATATAATATATAAATATATGTAATACGTATATATGTAATACATATATAAATATATGCAATATACATGTAATACATATATACATGTAATACATATATACAATATATATATATAATACCTATATATATGTAATATGTCATTTTATTTTAGTAATTTGGTGTTTTTAAGATATTTTGAGGTTATGGGTTTTTCTGAGATGGTCCCAAGTGAAATGTAGTGACGTATATGCTGCAGTCACTCAGTGATTTTAAAACATTATTTATCTTATTTAGATTAAATGAATAAATGAAGTGGTTTCATTGTAAAACTTGTGAACAATTTACAAGAATTTAAAACAAGTTACAATAATGAATTCTAAACAGTACTTTAAGCTGTGACACACAGTAGATGAGTTCAAATCTCACTGAGTGCCCTATACTTATTACCTTAGTTAAAACAATAACACACCATCAGGAAATTTTTTAAAAATATATCCTCAATGTATGTATCTACCGAAACCCTTTGAACTCGGGAACTTTCTTGCATAATTGAGAGCTTTCTCGGAACTCAGAATCACGGGCGTATACTGTATACTATTACTAATAATGACTGGGTATAAGTGTTAAGCTGTGTTAATTATTATTCTATGTTACTGTCGCCCTTGCAAAAAAATAGAGCCGCCTGGTGCCTTAACGTTACGCAAGGCGCGGAGAGGGATGAGACGGAGGGAAGAGTAGCCTCGACAGCAAAGAGAGACGGAAATAGTGAGAAAAGACAGCAGCCACAGAAAGCATCACAGTTTGTGTGCATTCAGTGCACCAAAGACTGTCACTCAAGAATTGGCCTGCAGAGTCACTTGCGCAGATGCATATAATTTTTTTTTTTTTTACTCTATGCCATCGTCCTTAGTGGACGGAAAGATGCCAACATCTGTCGCCCTTGACCAGGATTGAACCTGCAGCCTAACTGTCACTTAGAACTGTTTTAACTCAACGCCGATAGCCACTACGCCATATGTCCAATGGGGCAATTCAGAGAAAATTTTGGGAACTTATAAACATTTTTTTGATTTTACCTTGAATATTATTACTTATGATTTTTTTTTTTTTTTACCTTGACTCATATTGTGTTGTTTTTTTCTTTCTAAAATCTAAATTTTTGTTTAATCTAAACTTAGTAAATTGATATTTTTGTCACCACATAGATCTATCTAAATGCGAAGGTAAGATAGAAATATATCCTTGAATATTTCGCTGCAGGTCGGCATTGTCGGCGTGTGGCCAATAATTAGATTCACGAACATTTTACTGGGATAAAATTATATCATCGTATTTCAATTTTAAAATCTATATAATAATATTCGTGTTCCTTAATTGTACGACCGTTATAATCTTGCAACATCCTCTGGTTAAAAAAAATGAGACCATTCAAATCGTCCAAGATAAAATGCCAAAATGTGAATCCTGATTATCTGGTGTCGCTTATCAGCCAAATTTTTATTTCTCATGAGTGTCGTCACCTCAAGTAAATAATGGACCATTCCGTTTTTGTTATAAAGAAAGAAAGGGAAGAAGAGGACATGAAAAAGAAAGAAAGAGAGAGAGAGAGTAGGGGAAAGATAAAGAAAGAGAGGGTAGACGCGCGGAAGCGATAATGCTAATCTGTTTTAATCGAACATAATGAAAAGAGGAAAAGAAGGAAAGAAAGAAAAAAAATGAGAGAAAGAGTTAGATCAAGATTAGTATACTTTTTACACATTGAACTATTTTGCAATAGCTCTTAACTAAACCTACCAAACGTTGTAATAATCAAATTATCATGCTGTAGTAGGTCCTGCTAGTTAAATACATTTTTTTTTCATCATTAAAAAGGACCCAAACGTCTTCTGTGTTTGGCCAGAGTTCATGGCAATCTATTTCCTTTTTTAACATATTTAAATTAAAGAAAATACAAGTCCTGCTAGTAAAATGATATTACTGCGTAACATCAACTCAGACATCACCACGTTTTACTTCGGATCTTCTCTTCGGACAAAAGGGATGCAAAGCCCCTAAAAAAAAACAAATCGGGGGGAAACTTAAAATTTTTATATGTATTTATGAGATGAGGCTTAATATTAATAAATATGACATTTCGCCCTGTTGTCCTCATCTTTATTGTGTATAAACACAACATCCAAGCCACAGTAACCTAAGGCTCTGTTCTGTACTTATACTTAAATGTATTCATGAGATGAGGCTTGATATGAATAATTTTGATATTTCAGACTGTTGTCCTCATCTTTATTGTGTATAAACACAACATCCAAGCCACAATAACCTAAGGCTCTGTTCTGTACTTATACTTAAATGTATTCATGAGATGAGGCTTGATATGAATAATTTTGATATTTCAGACTGTTGTCCTCATCT
The DNA here is from genome assembly GCA_023376005.1 of Doryteuthis pealeii. Taxonomy (NCBI): domain Eukaryota; kingdom Metazoa; phylum Mollusca; class Cephalopoda; order Myopsida; family Loliginidae; genus Doryteuthis; species Doryteuthis pealeii. The sequence goes on from CM042168.1 coordinate 70,619,667, forward strand.
TTATTGTGTATAAACACAACATCCAAGCCACAATAACCTAAGGCTCTGTTCTGTACTTATACTTAAATGTATTCATGAGATGGGGCTTGATATGAATAATTTTGATATTTCAGACTGTTGTCCTCATCTTTATTGTGTATAAACACAACATCCAAGCCACAATAACCTAAGGCTCTGTTCTGTACTTATACTTAAATGTATTCATGAGATGGGGCTTGATATGAATAATTTTGATATTTCAGACTGTTGTCCTCATCTTTATTGTGTATAAACACAACATCCAAGCCACAATAACCTAAGGCTCTGTTCTGTACTTATACTTAAATGTATTCATGAGATGGGCTTGATATGAATAATTTTGATATTTCAGACTGTTGTCCTCATCTTTATTGTGTATAAACCTTGAGTGAGCAGTAACGATCGAGCCCCGAAACTGTGATTGCATTCATGAATAATAATCTGAAGATGACTTATTTTAAGGTAATTAAAATAATAAATAAAAAAGAACACCTAAAACAGAGTCTCAGTGAACCGAACGTAGTGTTTATACATAATGAAGATGAGGACAACAGTCCGAAATATCATGATTATTCAAACTTTAAAATATTGTAAAGTTTTAACTGAAACTAAAAATACAGAGAAATGAAAAAAAAAAAAATCGAGTTTTTCAGACGTCAGGGGTTTGCGGCTTCATGAGAGAAAAAAAAAATAAAATAAAATAAAATGATTAATTAACAAAATGAAAATTTGAATTTCATCTAAAAATGTCTTCTTTTTTTTTATATCAATGAAAACTGAAATTTTTTGAAAATCGGTTTTGCCAGGATGAGTCAAAAATTTTGCAATATTTTGGTATATGCTAGTCACGTGACCGCAGTAGTTCCAGCTGTGGAAACAATACCAGAAAGATTAACTGTCTGAAAAATATGCTCACGGTTAAAAGTTTTCAAATATTGCTATCGAATCTATATATATTAATACTTGTGTTCCTTAATTTTACGACCGTTATCATCTTACAACACTGTTATATAACCTACCTATGAACATTAATGGGTGTGCCCCAATCCTCATAAATGTGGGAGTATTATACTGAGTAGTCTTATACCACTAGCGTGGGTTTACCTTCTTCACGCCGTTGGCGAGTATTGTATTTTGTTAATGTTATAAAGATTCCATTTCATTTCCAACCTCCGTTTGTTTTTGTTTTTCTCATTTAGTAACTTTTGTTAGGTTAAAGCAATGTTCTAATTATAGGAAAGAAGAACTGTCTGAATAATATGTTCACGGTTATAAGTTTTCAAATACTGCTATCTAATCTATATATCAATACTCGTGTTCCTTAATTTTACGACCGTTATCATCTTGCAACATCCTCTTGCAACAAACCATTTGGCCCTCGTGACATTCATATGTTATCCATGCGGTGCTCATGACATACATATGTAATCTATGCGGCCCTAGGGGGTTGTTGTGGCCTTGTTAGGGGCCAGAATAAAAACACAAGAGAGGAAATGAGTTAAACAAATATATTAACAAAGAACAGTAGTACAAACATATACAAATGAGAAGGTTACCCGCAAGGCGGTCGATCAAGTGTCTGAGCAGAGACCGCTGGAATATTGGTTCTCGGCCAAGAGCAGTACCTGCTGCTATTTATAGCTGGAAGTGTTGATGTGTGCGTGGTAAATTACCATAACAGGGCTACTCAGTTTAACATGCTTATTGTAAAACATTTGACTCGCCCTAGTCACTGCAACAAAAGAGAAATAGGACCATATGACCTTTAAGCACCCCATCTGCGATCTCGATTCATAAGGACATTTTTTTCTTTTACACCGTCAAAATCCGGTTGTTTGTTAGGGGTTAGTTAGGTTTAGGGTTGGGGTTAGTTTTATAAATAAATAAAAAATCTAAAAACGTCTGTTAATAAACAACCTGATTTTGACGGTGTAAATGAAAAAATTAATTTTGACTAGTATTATCCTTCATTTTCCTAATTTTAAATACTTTTTTATTAATAATTTTTGACTAGTATATCCTTCATCTTCCTAATTCTAAATACTTTTTATTAATAATTTTGATTAGTATTATCCTTCATCTTCCTAATTCTAAATATTTTTTTATTAATAATTTTGTCTAGTGTTATCCTTCATCTTCCTAATTCTAAATACTTTTTATTAATAATTTTGACTAGTATCATCCTTCATTTTCCTAATTCTAAATACTTTTTATTAATAATTTTGACTAGTATCATCCTTCATCTTCCTAATTCTAAATACTTTTTATTAATAATTTTTGACTAGTATTATCCTTCATTTTCCTAATTCTAAATACTTTTATTAATAATTTTACTAGTATTATCCTTCATCTTCGTAATTCTAAATACTTTTATTAATAATTTTTACTGTATTATCCTTCATCTTCCTAATTCTAAATACTTTTTATTAATAATTTACTAGTATTATCTTCATTTCAATTCTAAATACTTTTTATTAATTTGACTAGTATTATCCTATTTTCCTAATTCTAAATACTTTTATTAATAATTTTTGACCTTCATAATTTCTAAATACTTTTTATTAATAATTTGACTAGTATTATCCTTCATTTTCCTAATTCTAAATACTTTTTATTAATAATTTTTGACTAGTATTATCCTTCATTTTCCTAATTCTAAATACTTTTTATTAATAATTTTTGACTAGTATTATCCTTCATTTTTCCTAATTCTAAATATTAATAATTCTAGTGTTATCCTTCATCTTCCTAATTCTAAATACTTTTATTAATAATTTTTGACTAGTATTATCCTTCATCTTCCTAATTCTAAAATACTTTTATTAATAATTTTGACTAGTATTATCCTTCATCTTCCTAATTCTAAATACTTTTTATTAATAATTTTGACTAGTATTATCCTTCATCTTCCTAATTCTAAATACTTTTATTAATAATTTTGACTAGTATTATCCTTCATCTTCCTAATTCAAATACTTTTATTAATAATTTTGACTAGTATTATCCTTCATCTTCCTAATTCTAAATACTTTTATTAATAATTTTGACTAGTATTATCCTTCATCTTCCTAATTCTAAATACTTTTTTATAATAATTTTGACTAGTATTATCCTTCATCTTCCTAATTCTAAATTTTTTTATAATAATTTTGACTAGTATTATCCTTCATCTTCCTAATTCTAAATACTTTTTATTAATAATTTTGACTAGTATTATCCTTCATCTTCCTAATTCTAAATACTTTTTATTAATAATTTTGACTAGTATTATCCTTCATCTTCCTAATTCTAAATACTTTTATTAATAATTTTGACTAGTATTATCCTTCATCTTCCTAATTTCTAAATACTTTTTATTAATAATTTTTGACTAGTATTATCCTTCATCTCCTAATTCTAAATACTTTTTATTTAATAATTTGCTAGTATTATCTTCATCTTCCTAATTCTAAATACTTTTTATTAATAATTTTGACTAGTATTATCCTTCATCTTCCTAATTCTAAATACTTTTTATTATAATTTTGACTAGTATTATCCTTCATCTTCCTAATTCTAAATACTTTTTATTAATAATTTGACTAGTATTATCCTTCATCTTCCTAAATTCTAAAATACTTTTTATTAATAATTTTGACTAGTATTATCCTTCATCTTCCTAATTCTAAATACTTTTTATTAATAATTTTGACTAGTATTCCTTCATCTTCCTAATTCTAAATACTTTTTATTAATAATTTTGACTAGTATTATCCTTCATCTTCCTAATTCTAAATACTTTTTATTAATAATTTTGACTAGTATTATCCTTCATCTTCCTAATTCTAAATACTTTTTATTAATAATTTTGACTAGTATTATCCTTCATCTTCCTAATTCTAAATACTTTTTATTAATAATTTTGACTAGTATTATCCTTCATCTTCCTAATTCTAATATTTTTATTAATAATTTTGTCTAGTATTATCCTTCATCTTCCTAATTCTAAATACTTTTTATTAATAATTTTGACTAGTATTATCCTTCATCTTCCTAATTCTAAATACTTTTTATTAATAATTTTGACTAGTATTATCCTTCATCTTCCTAATTCTAAATACTTTTATTAATAATTTTTGACTAGTATTATCCTTCATCTTCCTAATTCTAAATACTTTTTATAATAATTTTGACTAGTATTATCTTCATAATTCTAATACTTTTTATTAATAATTTTGACTAGTATTATCCTTCATCTTCGTAATTCTAAATACTTTTTATTAATAATTTTGACTAGTATTATCCTTCATCTTTCTAATTCTAGATACTTTTTATTAATAATTTTGACTAGTGTTATCCTTCATCTTCCTAATTCTAAATACTTTTTATCAATACTTTTAGCTAGTATTATCCTTCATCCAATTCTAGAATTCTATGAATCAAGATCGCAGATGGGGTGCTTAAAGGTAATATGGTCCGAGAAATAAATAAATAAATAAATCATGCTTAAATGAAACGAAAAAAAAGACAGAAAATTGTCTATGTCCAAGAAATGATCATGAGTTGTTTATTTCAAGACCTTTTTATATATGTATATAATAGTCACATGTTCAATTCCATTATATCAACAAGTGAAATCTCAACGTTATCCTAAATGAAGCATGCACAGGTTTCCAAAATAATGTCAATATTTAAAAAAAAAAATGATCAGTTCCAATTGCTTTTTGTTTTGTTTCGTTTTTTTTTTTTGTTCTTTTTTTTTTTAATTCTTTTCTTTTCTACTGGAATCCAGTCAAATAGCAATTGCTTGTAAAAAATGTGTTCAATATAATCTTCAATTTAGGGGGTCCTGATGAGAGTGCAGATACAGTCTTCTGATTTTGAATGGAATGTAAAAAGAGTTTGTTGTTTTTTAGAAAAAGAAAAAAAAACTTGTTTAAAAAAGCCTTACTCCACTTGAATGAGTGTTTAATATGGTTTTCTAAAGCAAAAAAAATATATATATATAATTTCAGTGAAGATTTATTCCAATGTCACTTCTATAAAGATACACAGGACTACATAGAGTGCAAATATACACACTGATATATACATATACATATATATATATATATATATATATATATATATATATATATATATATATATAATATCGTCAACCCGTGTGCATGTGAATGTGTTGTATATACTGGTGCATGGAATCACATATGTACATATCTACGTGTATATACATGGATCAGGAATTGAGAAATAAATTGTTGAAAATGACAAATGGAATCGTATATTTAAATATTTTTTGTAATTTGTTTTGTTTTGTAGTTTTTTTTCCATTGTTTTGTTTTTTTGTTTGTTTGTTTTTTGTTGTTGTTTTTTTTTTCTTACCAAATTGAGACAAATAAATAACAATACAGCCACGCGATTTTGACAATTTGTGAATTTGTCAAAAAAATCAATGTAACCTTGTCGGATTGAAAGAAAGAATAAAATGATATGGGAAGAAAAAAAATTGATAATAATTTATAGATTGCACATGTTTTTTTTTTGTTTTTTTGTTTTTGTTTTTGTTTTTCTTTTCGTCTTATATTGATAAAAGTCTTGGTGTCTGGTAGATCTTTCCACCACAGTCACAGTAGTAATACAGGGGGGAGGGGGTCAAGATGCGGGCAAAAGCCTTTGTCAAATATGCCACTAAAAAATTTGAATTGTTTTTACTTCTCTCTCAATATTTAAAAAAAAAAAACAGAAAAAAAAATTCCATTGATTTTTTTTTTTGTTAATATACAATTTTGATATTTTCATTTTCATTTTTTTTTTTTAAATTCCATATGATGTAGAGAAGTGTGTTAATGGGTGTATCTGTTCATCTCTTTTAATTTTCTTTTTAATGTGTATGTTTTGGAGAAAAAGATGAGAGAGAGAGAGGGGGAGAGAGAGAGGGGGAGAGAGAGAGGGGGAGAGAGAGAGGGGAGAGAGAGAGAGAGAGAGGATAACAAAGGCAGCACGCACGCACGCGCTCACACACAATCACACACCCACACAGAGCAGATTTCTTTATAAATATATGCACATTTATAATTTCTGGGAATTAATAAAGAAATATAAAAAATTCCTAGTGTATTTCATTTAAAAATGAGGGAGCAAAAAAAAAAAATACATTAATAAATTGGGTCAAGTTAAATAAAAATACATTAAGAAAAATGAATGATTTCGTCTTTTCACGGTTAATTGTCAAATAAATATTTGATATTATCAGAGAAAAATCTTCTATGCCTAAAATATTATATTATATCCATTACCGTCACTTAAATAAATGTTTTGAATTTTCAAAATCCTTTGTTTTTAAATTACTGTAATTAAGATAAAATAAAACCGAATAATATTAAATTAATTATTACATTAAATTATTCAGAAATAAGTTATTCATTAAATATTTTTTTATATTATAATATAATTTTGTATCAAATTATTCTTAGATTGTTATTGTTTTCTGTTTAAATTATTGTTTGTTTTGTAAAACTAAAAAAAAAATCTAGATATCTTTTAAAATTAAATTTCAAATAAATACGATAATTATCTAAATAGATTATTTTTAATTTATTAAAAATCAATTACAATGCTATTATTCAATTAAAAAAAAATTAAGTTTCAAATAGATACGATAATTGTTTGATATTATCATTAAACAAAGTTTCAAATTTCAAATTCTAAATATCAAATAGACACGATAATTATTTAATATAATATTTAATTATTTAATAACTATTTAATAATTAATTTTTGTGGATAACACAAAGATAAGATTTAGTATTTTCATCTTTTTTGTTTCGTTTTGTTTTGTTTTGTTAGTATTTCTCCAGCTCTGTGATAGTACCAAATATTGTATCCCAACAATTATTTGAATTAAAAAAAAGGGGGGGTTATGAAATTAAATCCTATGCAATAAGTAAAAGTGGTTAACCAGATTTATATAATAATAGGACTTTTAAAAAAAAAAAGAATACACAAAAGACAACTGCTTGCATTTTTAAACAAATAAATTTAGTAACTGGACATTTTCTATGACCCATGAGGTTATCAGTGTACCATTCTGAGTATTTCTCTTTCATGGCATCTCTCAGGGCAATTGAAGTTACTTAGCGGTGTCCATCTCATCTCTAAGTAACATGAGACACGTTGTACTGTGTTACATGGTATCATCAACAAGGAATGATCTTTTACTTGATATTATTAATGAATGCCCAAGATGAATTGCCTTCGTAAGGCTAAAGGGTTCCAACTTCCCATAGATAGGGGGACCAATGGATTTCATGCCTTTTCCCAGGGGCATTAGCGTAAAGTGAATGCAAACTGTCCCGGCCGGAGTTTGAACGTTTAGGGCACCTGCACCTCCTAAAATCGGTAACTAGTGGAATGTCATGCAAACCCTTGGCCTAACAAAAATGTTCGGATTGTGAAGAAAAAAAAATCTTTATCAAAAACCAAAATGTTGGCAAGTATTGGGTTGATTGTATAAAAGGGTTTCTTAAAATAAACAAAGTATACATCCAACTACTCTCCCTCCAGCTATGGGTAAATTGGCTAAGTAACCAGTCTAGAAGTAAAACTCTTAATCCAAACCTGTTAGACTCCGCTTGAGAAATTGACCTTGTGTCACATCTAACGCACGTATATATATATATATATATATATATATTATATATATATATATATATAAGATTGGATGTTTGTTTATTTTAGAAACGTTGCTGAATAAAGTATATATTAAATTTTTACTTGAAGGCACTTACAACGCTACGTTGTAAGTGCCTTCAAGTAAAAATTTAATATATAATATATAATATATATATATATATATATATATATATATATATATATATATATGAGTTTTCTATGTTCCGCCACCTACACTTCATTTAATGTTGCCTAGGAATCTATTGCTTCCTTTTTATAGGTTTGTTTAATGGCATATCAACCCTCATGGGGTATTCAGTTACACCAAAATCATCCTCGTAGAAAAATGGTAGTAGTACTATTTAACCAATAGCTGGAAGATGAGGTGGTTCATACCTTTCCCAAGGGTATTAGTCCGAAAGTGAATGTAATAGCGCGACTGGAGTTCGAACTCACAGTCCAGCACTTTAGCCACCACACCACAGGGACTCTCCCTTGTTTTATAGATCTGTATTAGCTATATCGACATGGTGTAAACAAAAACAGATTTAATCAGATAAATAATTGTAATTTCAGATAAGTTAGCACATATCAAAATTAATTAACTTTTGATATTTTGTTTTACTATTTCCCCTACATGATAATTAGACTAGTCCAATAGAACGCATATAAAAATACGAATACGTGAGGTTATTCGTAGTCGAGTCACTACTAAAAGTAGTTAGTCATACTGTTCGAGAACAGAGTGTTGACTATGATTTATATTCCTGTACAAAAAATTAAAAACCTTTTTTCCGGATTTTTAATGTTGTTATTTGATAAATTCGGTCACAACACTATCCTTACGTCATTGTCTAAAAAATACTAAAGTTTTTTTTTTTTTTTTTTTTTTTTGGTGGGGGGTAAATTTTTAAAAAACTCAAAAAGATTAGAAAAATGAACAGCAATTTTAAAACGTCTGATAATAATTGATAATTTCAATTGTACCTTTGAATTGTACATTTTTTATCAATCACATCAATTTTAAGAGGACCCTATTTCTTTGTTTCCCAGAAATATCCAGACTAAATAAATCAAGTCCAATTCTTCATACAACAAAACAGAACATTCAGAGATTATATTAGAATTGTGTAATTTTATCCCTGTTAAAACCTTCAAGTATTAAAGTAAACTCCGCAGAACGGCCTATTGTCGGTATCAGCCAGACATCAAGAGAGTCTATCCCCTTTCCGCTAGCGCTAGAAAGATTGTTTTTACTGAGGTGGAGCGCCCGTCAGCTTCCAGATGCTTCACCGCACAGATCAGATTACGCAAGATGTGCAACTCTACTCATTTGCTGAATGTGAAGAGAACCGGTCTCGAACCTGGAACCTTGCGATTCCTAAACGGATGCTCTACCGACTGAGCTAAACCGACCCTCGACTACTGGCCACTGAGTAAATTGTTTTTATCAAGATCGGTTGGAAAGGTTTTCAAGTTAAATAGGTCGGAATAAAAACTGTAAAGATGGAAACAAAATCAAAGACTTGTAAAATCTTTTCTCAAAGAAATCCTTTAATAAACTTAAACAAAAAAAAAAACAACAAAAGGCATAAAAATGAAGCCAGAGAAATTAGAAAGAATTAAAATGAGAACAAAAAAAAGGGGGTAAGCATGTGTAAAAGAGTTAATCTCGAGAAATATCGGCATATACAAACTGAAATTCACCAAAAAACACTCCTCATCTCAAATGTGACTAGAATTTAAAATTTGTCTTTTAATAGATTCACAAAGACTTTTAAAGAATGTATATGTTCTAAAAGCCAAAAAAAATCTCAAAGAAAAATGGTAAGAAGAAAAAGAAGAAAAAGAGCAATGAACAACTTCAAATATTTCCAAGAATTCTTTCATTTTCCAAGATGTCTGATATTCAAATAAGAATAACGGCAGAGAGAGAAATCAGTTAAAGAAAGGTCGATTTTCACTAATTGATAACCGAAGACACATATACTGCACAAAGAAAAAACAAAAAACTTCAAATACTCGAAGCCCTATACATTAAACAAAAAAATACTTAAAGCAAGATTAACTTTGAATAATCACAGTCATATTCTCAAATGCTTATAATTTCCCGCTAATTCTTCTTATTCCATTCTCCACAACATTCAATATAATTCTGCGAGTTCCTCCTTCTACTTACCCCCCCCCCTCCCGCTACTCGGTTTCTGTTTAAAAAGAACCACAAACAAACTCAACTACTCTACACCTGAAAGATGGCACTACGAAGTGCCGAAAGTACTTGTAATAAAAAACCTTCCGTGGACTTATAAACCAACTCCAGCCGGACATTTAAAAACTGTCCAGACAACTTGAAAAAGAACGGAAAGAAACTCGTCAGACATGAAATGTCTGTCGTGCTCAGCCAAACATGTATAACCAATATTCGAGATGATTGCTTGCTTAAGAAAAGGAGGAGAAAAAGATCTTTAAAAAGAAACTGCTTTGAAAGAATCGCTAAAGAATATGCAATTGAAAAAAAAAAAAAAAGAATCTGATGTTTGTCTCAAAGAAAGTCCATTGTTCTGCGATGGCCAATGGGAGGAGCAAACATAGAATAGAAGAAAACATTAGAGAAAGAAGAAAAACAAAAATAAATCCAAAAGAAAAAAGAAAATGGATATAATAATATGGACTCATCTATATGGACAAGGGGTTCTCAATAGATTGTGCAAGTAATCGCACCATTAGACTAAAAACAAAATAACAAAAAATAACAAAAATAAATAAATAAACAAATTAAAGATAAAACTCCAATACCCCCACCCCCCTTCCTCGCTCTTTGAAAAAAAAAGATGCCATAGCTGATCAGGAAGTATGCATTTTAAAAATCCATTTCACAGAATCAAAGAATTTTCCCATCCTTTTTCTCGAGCAGGTCATCAACTTCCTGATTTTCACTTTTACAACCCGTGATTCATGCCTGAAAATCTCTTGAGTCTCCCCCCCCACCCCCCGTGTTGGTCAGAATCTTGACAGAGGAATAAATTAATTGTTTGACATTAGGAAAATATGAAAGAGGAAATTTGGAGACACTTTCTGATCAATAATGGTAAACCAAAAAAAAAAGAAAAATGAAAAGAACGACCTATGTAAATATATCTTTTGATCAATTCTCAAGTTGGAGGAAGAAGGAAGGACTAGGACGAGGAACAGAACAAAACAAAAACAAGAGTGTTGTGATAAGACAGAACGATGAAAAAATACCTCTGTTAAAACGATTTGTCTTACAGCCAGCAAATACGACGGTACTAGTCAAAAATTTATATATTAATACTCTTGTTCCTTAATCTTCCGACCGTTAGCATCCTCAACAACCTCTGGTTTAAAAATGAGACCGTCCAAATCGTCTAAAGATGAAATTCAAAATTTAAAGTCCTGTTTATTCTGGTGTCCTTAATAATCGAATTCTTATTCTGTCGTCAACCTCAATTAAATAATAGGCCATTCCGTTTTTATTATAAAGAAAGGTTAGAAAATAACATAGAATATTAACATAGCTCAACACTTGTTACCCGATCATGGTTTAACGGAATGAGAATACGCCTGTGGATTGAATAAAGGGTTTCGGATTGAAGTTTCCGTGAAGGCTCCGATTACGACATGAAGATTTCCCAAGTTTGACAAGAAGGTTACCGAGTTCGAGAAGGTTCCCGAGTTCGACATCAAACACCTGAAGAAAGTCGGAGGGCCACATTGGCCAAAAACGTTGTGTATATAACAATAAAGATGAAGACAAATAGTCCGAAAATCCAAATAATACAAAAATAAATGAAGAAAAAATAATTTGGAAGATCAACAAAAATTTGAGAAGATTTTTTAGTAAAACCAGAAAAAATAGTTTGACCTTTAAAAATCTATAAAAGGAAAGAAAATTTTTAAAAAAGAAAGAATTCTTTAAAAGTATAAAAATTTACCAAAATAATTTAGACTAGAAGCGGCCTTACCCAGCGTCAACTGGGTGTTGGGGGCAAAAATCCTGCTGTATTGATTTGTTTACATTTGAGATTTATCTTCTCCTTTTTT
>CM042168.1:70631496-70711496 GCA_023376005.1 Doryteuthis pealeii
ACAGCGAGTCAGCAACAAAAATGGAACTGGGATGATTAAGAGATGTTTGGGTAGAAAAAAAAACAATTTATATTTCATCAAAACTTATTCCTCAAAAGATTTGTATTTTCAAATATATTGGAATGTTTGTAGGCTAGAAGATAAGTTAATGGGACATTTAAATGCAGGATATAAGAACAAGGCAAATAAAAAATAAGATAACCTACGCAGCTCAACACAGATATCTCTATTATTGGACATCGTGGAGTACTAAAATTCAGCTAACTAGATGACTGGAAGAAAGTGTAAATGTTGAGTAATAGATTATTTCTAATCAGTGGGTTGTTTTTAAGAGTAATAAAAACATTGAAATGTAAGCCCTGCTTAATGATATAATACTTTTTGACCTTATACAACAAAGGGTTAAATTGATCTTAGCATCTTAAACACAGACAGCAAGAAAGCCACAAATTGACCTTCATAACTTTGACCAAATATTTTTTGAAATTTATCACCCAAAATAATTTAGGGTTCATAAAAATTTCAGGAATACATTTCTGCAATTCAAATTCTTAAAATGGGGAAATTATCCAATGTTTGTTTTTATCATTAATTTTGTTGTGACAAAAGGGTGTAATATTTCATGTAGTGCATATCAATCATACCTCTTAAATAGGCCTTTCTTAAATTCAGACTTTAAACAAAAAAAAATCAGCATTTTAATATGAACTTGAATATGTTGCATAAATCACAAGTAAAAAAAAACAACAACAAAAAAAAAAAATCTTAGATGTATTATTCCATATTAATATTCATGTACATCTGATGTAACATGTGTTCTACAATTCTACACAGATGATTTGTATCATATTACAATTATAAAAGTAGTTACTGTTTAATAGTTAATAACTATTTCTAATAGAGTTGTAAAGTCTTTATGAAATTAAATATTGAATGGAAGTGAAAGTGTATTGCAATGGATCTTCATTAGATTCAGTGAGATACACAGGATTGGACTGATTTACTAGTTTATTAATTTGAAAAGGAAAGTCATACAATGATGACCAACATAAACTCTACAAATGAATTTACATTATCATGAATGAGACATACATGGTTAGTCACATTCTATCATTCTCTATAGAAAACTTCCAATGTATTTGAGGACCTTCAAAAACATCTGCCAAATAAATTGAAGTGATTTGATACAGCTGTTACAACTTTTCCTAAGGTAACTCTGATAGACAATTGGGCAGATTTGCCTTGAAATACTCCAGCAATTTGTAGACAAAGAAAATATGGTGTACAAACTTTGTTAGAACATGAAAAATTGTCAAGCTTTGGCAAGATTTGTTAAGGTGTCAACAACACAATTAGATTTATGTAATAGTCATTGCACGGCACAACTTTAGGATTATTTTAGTATCAGGCTTTCCTTTTATGTTGGCTCATCTTATCATATGACTAGGCAATGACAATTTGAAAGATTATATCTTGGTAACAGTCTTTTCACTTATTCATAAATGCCTAACAACCCAACTGTAATGAACTCAAAAGGCCACGAGGCTTCTTTTCCATGTTAGACTGAACTAGAAAGAAAATGACAGTTAATTGTTCTTTGACATCAGACATACAATTGAGAACCATGGCAAAGTATTTAACTGTACAAGTTTTCTTTCTTCCAATTTTAAAGGGGTTTCATTGCGAACATATTTTGCAATACTGGATCTTTTTGGATAACAATCCCAGAAAGTTTCCAAAGTTTCTCCAAAGTTGAAATTATATTGATATAAATTCTCATATTCACGAGAAAAATTTGGGGGGTCATATCATTGAAAAAGAGAAAAAATAAATCAAAATGGGTTTAGGTTTATAATATTGAGGTAAAATAGTTTTCAATTGCACCTTAACATCATTGATATTTTATAAATAACAATATAACAATTTTCACCAATTCCCAAATAATTAACAATTTGTTTTATTTTTTCAATAACAATGGAAAAAAATTAAGTTGTCTTAATGAATCTGATTTATTGAAATTTGGAAATTATTATATTTTAATAAAATCCTTACTATAATGTTGTGGTTAATGTAAGAAGGATTATCATATGCCAGATGTAGGTAAGATTATCTAGCAACAATAAGTCACGTCCACCCATTCCCTTTTCGTGTATCTTGCATCTAATTAGTTTTTCCTTTCTATCTCTAAACTGATCTATACATTATTGTATAATTAATGACTTTTTCAACAGTGGTGGTGGTGTCGGCGGCGGCAGTGGGGTGGAGACTCTGTGTGTGTGTGTGTGTGTGTGTGGTGTGTGTTGTGTGTGGATTTTTGCAACCTCTACTATTCTAAGCTTAATTTCTCTTCACGTTATTTATTTTGATGGAGAATCAAAAGTATTAGCAATATTGGCATGTGTCTCAGCCTGTCTTTCCCGCCTCTTTTCTTAACTGATCAATCTTATCTGTTCTTTACGAGGAGGCACGTGTTAATCAGAATCAAACTAACTGCACCTACCCAAGCAACGGAATCTGCAGTTACGCATACACAACACACACACACACAACACACACACACGCGAACTTGCATGCATAGAGAGGAGGAGGGGGAAAGGGAGGCGCCGGTCGGCGGCTTAACTGCCAAACAAGCTCACCTGAATAAATCCAAGCTTAGTCCTCTTAATGTGTCGAGTTCGCTATACTTGCTTCTTCTTCTTCTTCTCTTCTTCTTCTTCTGTCTTCTTCTTCTTCTTCTTCTTCTTTCTTCTTCTTCCTTTCCCCTATAATATCTTTGGATAAATAAACCTTCAGTGTAGTTGCTCTGCTTCTTCTTCCTTCTTCTTTCTTCTTCTTCTTCTCTCATCCACCCCTCTCCTCTCTCACTCACTCCTCTCCTCTCCTTACCCTTACTCTTCTATCTATCATTGTTATTATACTTCAGTGTAGTTTTGCTGCTGTCTTCTTCTTCTTCTTTCTTACTTCTTCTCTCATTCCAGCACCCCTCCTCTCTCTCACTCACTCACTCTCCCCTTCTCCTTACTTCTCTTTCTAATTATATCATTGATAATGATACTTCAGTGTAGTTTGCCTTCTTTCCTTCTTTTCTTACTTCTTGCTTCTTCTTTTCTTCTTTCACACAACCAGCATAACAAAAGCCCCCCCCTCTCTTTCCCTCCCCTCACTTGACATGAAACCTATAAAATCCTTGTAAATATTCACGCACTGGGCAACTTACACAATTTTTCCTAAAGTATTGCATGCAATGTAAGTCTCTTTTTGTCCCCTCCGACAAGTAGCATTCAGGATTTAAATTCTATTTGACAGAAACAATATGGTAATCGGATAATCAATAATCAATATTTAAAAATTTATCCTACGTCGTATGCTTACGGCTTTAAATTAGGTTAGTGTAAGACCCTCAAGAGGTGTAGACCCCCCTCCCTCCTAAAGGTGTGTCATGGATCTGAGTGAGACTCCAGTTCTGGAGATATGGGGAGTGTAGAGTTCCCCTTCAATAAGTATGCAAATACAACACTAAATTCTATCCTGATGGTGAGGCTCCAGTTCTGGAGGTCTGGGGAGTGTAGAGTGCCCGTTCATAGTATGTATACAACACTAAACTGTATCTGAATGGTGAGGCTCCAGTTCTGGAGATATGGGGAGTGTAGAGTGCCCCTTCATAGTATGTATACAACAGTAAAACTATCTGATGGTGAGGCTTCCCGTTCTGGATATTGGGGAGTGTAAGTGCCCTTCATAGTATTATAAACAGACTAAACTGGTTTCTGATGGTGAAGCTACACAAAAAATGTAATATAAATGTACAATGAAAGCAATTCACTAACCCCTAGGCATAAAATAACCCTAGAACGTGTTGACAATGCTATTAAAATTATTCAATCATCACAAATCTTAACTGATTAATTTAGGTTGGTGGGTGCGTGGTGTATGGTTAGTCATCAAATGAAGTCATCAACCCGAGTTCAATCCGGATAAAGCTATTTGCAATTTCACATAGCGTTAATACTCTTGGAAAATGTATGCATCACTACTCTCCCTCTAGCTATGGGTAAAATAGTAGGGCAGACCTGGGCTCTTTAACCTTGACTGTTAACCGTCTAGGAGAAGTAAAACTCTGAATTCAAAACTATTAAACTTCGCTTAATAAAAATTGACCTTGTGTTGCATCCCTCTTGTGCAGGGGGTTGTAATATATATAATATATATTAATATATATATATATATATATATATATAATAAATTGATATCTCTCAGTTTCTTTTGTAAAAATATGGTTAATACAAACATAATGTATCTTGTATGACATACAAATTTAAAGATGTTAATTTGCAAAACTGATTTTTATATATCAGGCTTACAAAACAATTTACAAAACTAAAAAAGAAAATTTCCTTATTACTTGAAAAAAAAAAAAAAATATAATTATATATATATAAAATATTTAATTAATAATGGAGATTGTGTGTTTTTCTGTTTGTAACCAAAACTATTTACTTATTTCAATGACAATCCTAGTTATTTGTCTATTCTCCATGATTTTTATTTTCATTCAACCTTATTTATTGATAAAAATTGTTTTGCACTATTAATACTATGTGCTATATCTGCATACTAATAACATGCAATTGTATTTAATATATACAACAAAATAGGCAGTTACATGTGTGGAAATGGGAAAGGCTAATTTGCATATTGATATTAAAAATTTGAATTTTTAATTATAATTTGCTTAGTATTATTCGGATGTTCTTAATTGTTGGTTTTATCTTTATAAATATAGGCAAAGCTTTTGGGGATAAATCTTAAAAGAAATTCATTACAAGAAGAAATAACCTGCAATTTTTTTTTACTTCTATTTACTAAAAAGTTACATCTAGGGAAATGATGGAAGAGTTAGTTTGAAAGTTGTTTTCGATATTATAACCCCCTCTGTTTTAATCATTTTATCTGCATTCTTTTTTTTATTAATTAGTCTTTCAAATGTAACATATCCATTAACATTAAAACTTAAATACAATGCGGGAGGGTGCAATATGATTTGCTATAATATATAAAATACTGATTATGATTTAAATTCCTTGTCATCTCATTTTGATTGTTTCTTTATTATTATTTTTATTTTTTTTCCAGTTCCAAGAAAACTTCGAATGTTGTCCAGCCTACACTAAGAGAATTTTCAAGGCATTTCCACCGGAAAAGGACAGTGAACAATGTCCTGGAAAAAGGCTATCTACAAAATTTATATCTCCGAATGGATGATTACGATTCCAGATTCTTCAAATCCCCTAACTGGATGGAGGCAGAATTGGTGATGCTTTAACAATGTTAATGTATAAAGTGTGTGTCCTGTGTCTATATATATGCACCTACCTACCTACCTACACTTATCTGTATCTATCTCTATATATATTTCTATATATATAGTGTATACGTGGATAGATTAGACATACACACTCTGTATGGTTTTCGGTTCATTTCTACTTTAAACAACAACATAGTGATTGGAAATGAGCAGAGGAATGGATATACTTGCTTGATGGTTTTTTTTTCTGGTGATCCAGTGGATAACGGAACAGAAGGAAAAAATGGGCCCAAACTTGGAAACTCTGGCAGATTATTAACTATCACCTTGCTGGAGTACGAATCTCACCTGCATGCCAAGTTTCAAATGCCTCGTAAAAACTTTTCAAGTGAACAAATAGAAAGAAAAAAAAATGCGGCTCATTTTTAATTACATTTTTTTTTTTAAATGATTTGTTTTTTCTTTTGTTTTTTTTTATAGGAAAATCCTTTTGAAAAAAGTTTTATTTTTTATTTTTACCGAATCACAGCTTTAGTAATTGTCTTAATTTTTTAAACCAATTGTGAGAGTTAGGAATTTGGGGAGTTCTTGTGACTTTTCCCGATATCACATTAAACTTTCTTTCTTGTTGGTTTGTTGAACGGAAAAAAATGCATGATTGGAACATCTTCCTGTCCTGCATAAGACGAGAGATGTTTTGCTCTTCTGTTTATCGGATCCTTTTTCTATGTTAAATTGATCTATCGGAGACAAGGGAAAAAGGCAAAAAAAGACTGTTTCTTTTTGCATTTTGCCTTTCTCTATAATGATAAGTTCCTGAAAATCTTTCTAGTCTTTTATAAGGACATGTTTTTTTTTTTTTCAATTTTTTTTTTTTTTTTTTTTAACAAAAAAAAAATGTAAAGAATAAATTCTTTTGCATTTAATCTAGTTTCAGTTTTGATGGCAGGATTCCCAATTGAAAATAAAGCAGAAAATTGTCAAAAAAGGCTTTTTTTTTTCTTGCGTGTGGGATCTGGGGCGGAAGATCTGACATTTCTGATCCAAACTTGAGAATTACAATGTTCATGACAATTGTCCAAAAAAGGCAAAAATCAATTTGCATATTTTGGCTGCTTCAGATGAAAACTTTTTCTCTTGATATATTAAAGATAAAAAAAAAACATTTGAGGCCATTATTATATTTTTTTTTTTCAATATAAAAAATAATAATAATCTATATCTAACAACAACAAAACAAGACATACAAGAGGGATACCCAAAACAAGAGCACCTGTTTTTGATATGATGGAACTAAAATCTTTTGTATAATTTCCAAATTTTTTTTTTTTGAAAAAGAACAAATTCCTTTTCCTTAAAAATCATCTGCCTTCATTTGTTATAGGCAAGCAGATTAGCTGCATAATAACAAAAGTTTACTCCAATTATTATTATTATTATTATTATTATTTTATTATTATTATTATTGATTTAAGTTAAAGGCTATATTTATATATTTATATAATAGCTATTATTTGAGGGTTTTCATAATTTTTTGAAAACAAACATAAAAAAAACTTTTTGCAGATTTAAAAGATAAAGAAAACTGAACATTCAATGGTTAAAAAAAAAAAGAATACAAAACTCATTGATTTATTTATTTTCAATGTTATTTTAAACACTTAATTTATAGGAATCTGGTCAAAAATATATTATTATATATCTTGCTTTCTTATATATATAAAATAAATTCAAATGATGAAAATTTTGAATATTTGACATTCCTGTTTGTTTTAAGTTTAATGAAAATCTGTTATTTATCTAAGTTTCTCTTTTTTTTTTTTAATAGAAAGGAAATAGTTCTTTTTTTCAATCTTTTTAAAAAGAATCTTTTTTTTAAGAAAGGAAAAAATAATTTTTTTTTGTTTTCTTTATTTTTTCATCTTTTTAAAAAAGAAATCCTTTTTTTAAGAAAGGAAAAAATAATTGTTTTTTAGAATTTTTTCATCTTTAATAAGAATTTTTTTTTTTTTTTTAAATGATTTGGAAAAAAATTTAATTCATGTTTTTTGAGGAGAATTTTTTTAAGAAAGGAAAAATTTCTTTTTTTTTTTTAAATTTTTTCACCTTTTAAAAATTTATTTTTTTTTCAAGAAAGAAAAAATAATTCCTGGTTTTAAAAATGGTGTTTTTTTTTTTTTTGTTATTTTTTACACATTTTGTGTGTTGAAGTTTCCTGATACGAAGTTGAACCAATATCTTGACCTCTGTTGTGTGAGGGTCAGCAAGGTTTCATGTTTGATGCTGTTTGGCTTTAACCCTATGAATCTTTCCACTGCCACCACATACTCTTCCATTAAATTGACACAAAAATTTCATGAAATCAGTCATTATTTTTTTTTTCTTTCATATTAAAAAAAAAAAGAGAAAAGAACAAAAGTGTTATAATTACAGCAAAACAACCTAAAAAATTAATTTTTGTACAACATGAAGAATTTGCCTTCATAATCGTCGACTGATCAGCAAACTTTGTATTATTTGGATTTTTCAGACTATTGTCCTCATCTTTATGGTACATACAACAACGTTTCGGGCTGATGTAACCTCCGGCTTTTTTCAGATGTTTCTTGTTGAACTTGGGAACTTTCTGTGTATTTAAAAATAAAGATGAGGACAACAGTCCAAAAAATCCAAATAATACAAATTATCAGACTCAACTCAAAAATTCAGATAAATGATCAGCAAAATTTAGAAACTTAAATTTTTTTTTAATCATAAGAAATTAAAATCAACAGGGCATTCCTCTCACCTTCTTTCTCTCTCTCATCTCTTTCTGTCTGTCTGTCTGTATGTTTGTTTGTTTTTCAAGAATGTGATAAATCTGTAGTGTCTTGTTAAATTCCTGAAATTTGAACGTTATCATTTCAAACGGTAGATTGTTATTTAAAACAATAACTGATAGTTCTTATTTTTAGATAAGGCTAAATATCTTGTAGATATCGGATCGATCAGCGCTAAAAACATTCTACTCATTATCTTTGAGACTGTAAAATCGATAAATATATTTTCTCCCTCAATCAAAGTTTATTTTCCTTAGACATTTCTAGATCTTTGTTCTTTGATATTTGAAGCCACTTTGTAAAAAAAGTTAAGCAGATTTTTTACTGCTAGTTTTTGTTTATTTGAAATCTGTTTTTGCTTTGAAAAAAAAAAAAGTTTTTTTCTCCATCTCCCCGCACCTTATCAATCTAAAATCCACTCAGGTTAATTTGTTTGTAGGGTGTAGGTATAATATCTACTATTTTCATCTTCCCCATATGTATGTCTTTTTAGAAAAAGAAAAAAGAAAATACACCCTCAGATCCTCCTTTTTCCTGCATCCATGTTACAAGTTCCTTGTCATAACACCTGCAAACTTAAACTTAATGCAAAATGCCATATCACTCAGGTGATTTCTTTTTCACATCCTGCTGAAACAGGGTTTTCCTTTCTGTCATTTCCTCAAACACAAATTTCAGCCAATTTTCTTTTTTTTTCTTTTGTTTTTGGCAAATGATCTGCACAATTTAATTAAAAATTTCTGGCGGTAAAACCATTTTCTTTCTTTTTTTAAAAAAAGAAGAAAACTTCCACAATACTTTAGTTTTTCACGATAAAAATTTATTACGGATTATTGTCCCTCTGACTATGAATGGTCCCATCCGTTCTTGACTATAATGGTGATCCGTTCTGTTTACCTTGACGCAGATGTTATCTCCTATGAAGATTTCTATCCTTTAAACTCAGCCACTTTAAACTAATTGGCAAAATAAAAATAAAATAAACTGAATAGAAAAGGAGAATGACTCTAAGAATGATTCCATAAAAGTCCATCCTCTCATGGAAACAAATCCTTTTTTTTGAAAATTCTTGTTAGACGATGAAGAGAGAGATGACAAGATAATTGAAAACAATATTAGCTTTATTGTTATAAAAACAAATAGAAAAGTTAGAATCAACACAAAAACCTGGAAGCAACCAGAATTATATATTCCATTCTTCATTTTTTATCTTTTATCCCACATTCGATTATTTGCAAATCTAGTTGATTTTTTGCTAGATTGCCACATGTCAATCATGAAATTGTTTTTTTTTTTTTTAAAGAACGTCTCATCTGGTCTCTACAAAATAATGGTGCGAATATATATATATATATATTTCAGCTATTAAAATGAACCTTGACCTGAAATATTCCTTTTTTTATAATTGTACATTACACCACAATTCGTAGCCATCATTTCATAATATGGAAGCCCAGCTTAAAAGCTTTTCACTCCATTTCTACAAAAATTACTGCTGCCACTCTTTTGTATCATTTTTTTCATTAATTTCAGGTGCTATGTAAAATGATCATTTTTTCAAATTTTAGTGAATTTTTTCTTCTTTCTCGAGAACCAATTATGTTCAATTAATTTCATAAACGAAAAACAATTTGTCCATTAATCAGCCGACATATATTTTGGAATGATTTTCACAAATAAAAAAAAGGGAACTTTTACAGTAACTAAGTTTTGCCCCATTATTTTTAATTAAAAAACAAAAAAAAAAAAACAACAAACAAACCTGAAAAAAAAAAATTATCATTGTAAATTTTTCCGATTATCAGACATAGTCTTTATTGATTTCTTGTTTCAACTCTTTATAATTACCAAACTTTTGTTTTTTTATTTATTTAAGTTCAATTAAATATCTTAATTCTACTACGTAAACTAAAGAAAACAAATAAAACACAAAACTAAACAATAAATGACCCCAAAAAACAAACAAGAAAAAAAACAAACTTAGATATTATTATGGTATTTATGAGATGAGGCTTAATATGAATAATTATGATATCTCGGACATATGTGAAATGCAAACAGCCTCGTCCAGTATTTGAACTCGAGTTGATGAATCCATTTCCTACGACTCTAACCATTGCACCATGCGCCTCCATATTCGGTTATAATATTCGGGCTGTTTCAAGAGCAACTGGTGTGTAACCCTGATGATAAACACCCCTCTACTTCCACCCACCCTTTTTTAAAAACCCTTTTTGGCTTTTTTACATTATTTAATGATACTCATCAACAAAGCCTTCATCAGATGATGACTCTGGGTTCAAGTATGGTTTCAAGGCCGAAGCATCATTATCACTAACCCAGAGCCCCCCCAGCAGTATCTTACAATACCACCAGACTTTGTTGGTTTATTGTCACTCTGTGGGATTGCCATATCCATGCTGATGCAGTTAGAGCCTTATCTTGGATCTTTTTTAATGTATTTCCTCTTGTCTGATGGAGAAAGTCCGAGTTTAGTCAAGAATGTGGTGGTTGAGTTATATAAATATGATTTTTATCCTCCCCCATGAATGATAGACAGATTGGTGTGTCATCAGGTTGTGCTGATTTAATAACAGTAAAAAACAATTTGATATTCTTTCAGGAGACGTCAGAAAGTGGTGAGTAAATGCTGCAATTGTGTGTCTGTTTTAATATGTTCACACATATCAGGCCCTAACACCTATATGATTGTCCCAACCATATTGCACTTATGGCAAACCTAACCCTTTTTTATCATATATATGCTAGAAGGTGGTGACTGAGGGTCTTAGTGTCTTTGGTATGACGTTAAACTCTATCTGATAGTGAGGTATCAATTCTGTAGCTCTGGGGAATGTGGAGTACCCCTTCATCACTACTACTCCCAGGTCCACTCTGACCCGGAGTGATAGTACCTGTTAGGGTCCGATCTATGAGTTAAATAGAAAAACATGAGTTTAAAAAAATTGATTTCCCATCAAGAGTGAGTGAAACAAAAACGTCTTCGTCATAAAATAACCCAATCGGTTGACATGCCGTAAAATACAACCAACCAACCATACATTTCAAAGAGTTTTATTAAATCTTAAAATTCAAAAGTAAGTCTAGTTAAAATTTGGTTTTGATTTATCACATTTTTTTTATATGCGTTCTTATTTAATTTCGTTTGTCTTACTAATTTGATATATTAAATTACATTAAAACTTAAATACTTAGGCCCAGTTCGAGGGCGCATATTTCTTGTTAGTTCTTCAAACGAATATTCAAGAGTATTAGCTTGGCATCAATTTGCCGAGGTTCCTTCTCTTAAATTTAATTAATATTGAATAAACAATAATAATTCGACGTAAGAGAAGGAACCTAGACAAAATGATGTCACGCCAATCGGAGACAATCTTCAACTTTAATATTGAATAAACAATAGTAAATTTGAAGATTGTCTAAGTGAAAGGAAAAGAAAGGCCGAATAGTGGGAATCCATTTTTCCCAGCTTATTGGTCGTCGTCGTCGTCGTCGTCGTCCCGTTTGAAGCAGAAATTCTTATTGTAATGAAAATGTCCAATTGACATTTGTAAACTGAGATAAACATAAGAAATGCAATTCTCAAAAAGCCTTGACATTTTCTTGTATTTGATCTCTGTTCTCAACTTAGTGGACTAAAACAAAAAAAGTACCAACGATGTCTACCTATGGTGCTGATGGTTAGGGTGTGTGTGTGTGTTGTGTGTGTGTTGTGTGCGTGTGTGAGTTTTTGTAAATTCTCAACTTATTGGACTAAAACAAACAAAAAAAAAGCAATAGTGACGTCCACCTCTGGTGGTGATGTTGGTTGTGGTGTGTGTGTTTGTAAAGTCTAATCATAGTTGACTAAAACAAAACAAAAAAAGCACTAATGACGTCCACCTATGGTGGGGATGATGATGTTGCTTGTGGTGTGAGTGAGAGATAAATAGATAGAGAGAGGGAAGGAGAGAAAGTTTATAAATTTTCAACTTAGTGGACTAAAAAAAAGCGCCAATAACTTCCACCTATGGTGGAGATGGTGACATTGGTGGTGGTGTGTGTGTGAATGTTTGAAGTTTTGTAAATTCAAACAAATTACTTGATAAGGCATATTTTTTGTTTCTAAGACACAAAAGAACATTCCTCATTAACATAAATTCTTTTTTTTTTACAGTGAGTAAAGAAAATAGAGAAGAGTTCTTTTTTCTATCAAAAATTCTTTGTTACATTTTAAAAGTTAAAACAAAATACTATCTCTATCACATAATAGTTGTTACATTTAGTATATGAAACCTGTAGATAGATGTACCAATTATTATAGGACAGATCTAGTATGCAATCAAGATTGATCGAATGAAACTAAGAAAATAAAACAATGACAAAGTATATATATTTACACATTAAATATAAACAGTTCTTGCTTTTTATGCAAAAATTATGGAGATTTGATTTGTATTCGAAAGTATCTAAAAATTAAAATATACATAGAAATTACATTGAAATTCCACTTAAGTATTTGTAAATCTCAAATGTAAACAAATAAATACAGCAGGATTTTTTGCCCCCAACTCACCCAGTTGACGCTGGGTAGCCGCTTCTAGTCTAAAATATTTGGTAAATTTTTATACTTTTAAAGAATTCTTTCTTTTTTAAATTTTCTTTCCTTTTATAGATTTTTAAAGGTCAAACTATTTTTTCTGGTTTTACTAAAAAATCTTCTCAAATGTTTTGTTGATCTTCCAAATTATTTTTCTTCATTTATTTTGTATTATTTGGATTTTTCGGACTATTGTCCTCATCTTTATTGTTATATACACAACGTTTTGGCCAATGTGCCCTCCGACTTTCTTCAGGTGTTTGTTGTCGAACTCGGGAACCTTCTCGAACTCGGTAACCTTCTTGTCAAACTTGGGAATCTTCATGTCGTAATCGGGAGCCTTCACGGAACTTCAATCCGAACCCTTTATTCAATCCACAGGCGTATTCTCATTCCGTTAACCATGATCGGGTACAAGTGTTGAGCTATGTTAAGTATTCTATGTTATTTTCTAACCTTTCTTTATAATAAAAACGGAATGGCCTATTATTTAATTGAGGTGACGACAGAATAAGAATTCGATTATTAAGCGACACCAGATAAACAGGACTTTACTTTTTGAATTTCATCTTAGACGATTTGGACGGTCTCATTTTTAACCAGAGGTTGTTGCAGGATGCTAACGGTCGGAAGATTAAAGAACAAGAGTATTAATATATAAATTTTGACTAGTACCGTATTTGCTGGCCTGTAAGACAAATCGTTTTACAGAGGTACTTTTTTTCATCGTTCTGTCTTATCACAACACTTCTTGTTTTTGTTTTGTTCTGTTCCTCGTCCTAGTCTTCCTCTTCCTCCAACTTGAGAATTGATTCAAAGATAATATTTACATAGTGTCGTTCTTTTCATTTCTTCTTTTTTTTTTGGTTTACCATTATTGATCAGAAAGTGTCTCCAAATTTCCTCTTCATATTTTCTAATGTCAAACAATTAATTTATTCCTCTGTCAAGATTCTGACCAACACCGGGGGGTGGGGGGGAGACTCAAAGAGATTTTCAGCAATGAATCACGGGTTGTAAAAGTGAAATCAGGAAGTTGATGACCTGCTCGAGAAAAAGAGATGGGAAAATTCTTTGATTCTGTGAAAAATGGATTTTTAAATGCATACTTCTGATCAGCTATGGCATCTTTTTTTTTCAAAGAGCGAGGAAGGGGGGTGGGGGTAATTGGAGTTTTATCTTTTAATTTGTTTATTTATTTATTTTTGTTATTTTGTTATTTTGTTTTTAGTCTAATGTGCGATACTTGCACAATCTATTGAGAACCCCTTGTCCATATAGATGAGTCATATTATTATATCCATTTTCTTTTTCTTTTGGATTTATTTTTGTTTTTCTTCTTTCTCTAATGTTTTCTTCTATTCTATGTTGCTTCACTCCCTTGGCCATTCGCAGAACAATGGACTTTCTTTGAGACAAACATCAGATTCTTTTTTTTTTTCAATTGCATATTCTTTAGC
This sequence comes from Doryteuthis pealeii, assembly GCA_023376005.1. NCBI lineage: Eukaryota > Metazoa > Mollusca > Cephalopoda > Myopsida > Loliginidae > Doryteuthis > Doryteuthis pealeii. Next base: position 70,645,681 of record CM042168.1, read on the forward strand.
GATTCTTCAAAGCAGTTTCTTTTAAAGATCTTTTTCTCCTCCTTTTCTTAAGCAAGCAAATCATCTCGAATATTGGTTATACATGTTTGGCTGAGCACGACAGACATTTCATGTCTGACGAGTTTCTTTCCGTTCTTTTCAAGTTGTCTGGACAGTTTTAAACGTCCGGCTGGAGTTGGTTTATAAGTCCACGGAAGGTTTTATTACAAGTACTTTCGGCACTTCGTAGTGCCATCTTCAGGTGTAGAGTAGTTGAGTTGTTTTGTGGTTCTTTTTAACACAAACCGAGTAGCGGGGAGGGGGGTAAGTAGAAGGAGGAACTCGCAGAATTATATTGAATGTTGTGGAGAATGGAGTAAGAAGAATTAGCGGGAAATTATAAGCATTTGAGAATATGACTGATGTATTCAAAGTTAATCTTGCTTAAAGTATTTTTTGTTTAATGTATAGGGCTTCGAGTATTTGAAGTTTTGTTTTTTCTTTGTGCAGTATATGTGTTTTCGGTTATCAATTAGAAAATCGTACCCTTCTTTAACTGATTTCTATCTCTGCCGTTATTCTTATTTGAATATCAGACATCTTGGAAAATGAAAGAATTCTTGGAAATATTTGAAGTTGTTCATTGCTCTTTTCTTCTTTTTCTTCTTACCATTTTCTTTGAGATTTTTTTGGCTTTTAGAACATATACATTCTTTAAAAGTCTTTGTGAATCTATTCAAAGACAAATTTTAAATTCTAGTCACATTTGAGATGAGGAGTGTTTTTGGTGAATTTCAGTTTGGTATAGGCCGATATTTCTCGAGATTAACCCTTTTACACATGCTTACCCTTTTTTTTGTTCTCATTTTAATTCTTTCTAATTTCTCTGGCTTCATTTTTATGCTTTTGTTGTTTTTTTTTTGTTTAAGTTTATTAAAGGATTTCTTTGAGAAAAGATTTTACAAGTCTTTGATTTTGTTTCCATCTTCACAGTTTTTATTCCGACCTATTTAACTTGAAAACCTTTCCAACAGATCTTGATAAAAACAATTACTCAGTGGCCAGTAGTCGAGGGTCGGTTTAGCTCAGTCGGGGAGAGCATCCGTTTAGGAATCGCAAGGTTCCAGGTTCGAGATCGGTCTCTTCACATTCAGCAAATGAGTAGAGTTGCACATCTTGCGTAATCTGATCTGTGCGGTGAAGCATCTGGAAGCTGACGGCGCTCCACCTCATAGTAAAAACAATCTTTCTAGCGCTAGCGGAAAGGGAGAGACTCTCTTGATGTCTGGCTGATACCGACAATAGGCCGTTCTGCGGAGTTTACTTTAATACTGAAGGTTTAACAGGGATAAAATTACACAATTCTATATAATCTCTGAATGTTCTGTTTTGTTGTATGAAGAATTGGACTTGCTTTATTTAGTCTGGATATTTCTGGGAAACAAAGAAATAGGGTCCTCTTAAATTGATGTGATTGATAAAAAAATGTACAATTCAAAGGTTAATATTACCTTGAAATTATCAATTATTATCAGACGTTTTAAAATTCTGTTCATTTTTCTAATCTTTTGATTTTTTTAAAAACTTACCCCCACCAAAAAAAAAAAAAAAAAAACTTTAGTATTTTTAGACAATGACGTAAGGATAGTGTTGTGACCGAATTATCAAATAAACAACATTAAAAATCCGCGAAAAAAAGGTTTTAATTTTTTGTACAGGAATATAAATCATAGTCAACACTCTGTTCTCGAACAGTATGACTAACTACTTTTAGTAGTGACTCGACTACGAATAACCTCACGTATTCGTATTTTATATGCGTTCTGTTGGACCAGTCTAATTATCTTGTAGGGGAAATATCTTCTCTTTTAACAAAAAAATAGTAAAACAAAATATCAAAAGTATTTAATTTTGATATGTGCTAACTTATCTGAAATACAATTATTATCTGATTAAATCTGTTTTTGTTTACACCATGTAGATATAGCTAATACACATCTATAAAACAAGGAGAGTCCCTGTGGTGTGTGGCTAAAGTGCTGGACTGTGAGTTCGAACTCCAGTCGCCGCTATTACATTCACTTTCGGACTAATACCCTTGGGAAAGGTATGAAACCACCTCATCTTCCAGCTATTGGTTGAATAGTACTACTACCATTTTTCTACGATGATGATTTTGGTGTAACTGAATACCCCATGGGGTTGGATATGCCATTAAACAAACCTATAAAAAGAGCAATAGATTCCTAGCAACATTTAAATGAAGTGTAGGTGGCGAACATAGAAAACTCATATATATAATATATATATATATATATATATATAATAATATATATAATATAATATTAATATATATATATAATATATATTATATATTAAATTTTACTGAAGGCACTTACAACGCAGCGTGTAATGCCTTCAAGTAAAAAATTTAATATATACTTTTATTCAGCAACGTTTCTAAAATAAACAAACATCCATTATATATATATATATATATATATCATATATATATATATTATATATATTATATATATATATATACGTGCGTTAGATGTGACAACAGGTCATTTCTCAAGCGAGTCTAACAGGTTTGAATTAAGAGTTTACTTTCTAGACTGGTTACTTAGCCAATTTACCCATAGCTGGAGGGAGAGTAGTTGGATGTATACTTTGCTTTTTTTTTTTAAGAACCCCCTTATACAATCAACCCAATACTTGCCAACATTTTGGTTTTTGATAAAGATTTTTTTTTGTTCACAATCCGAACATTTTTGTTAGGCCAAGGGTTTGCATGACATTCCACTAGTTACCGATTTTAGGAGGTGCAGGTGCCCTAACGTTCAAACTCCGGCCGCACAGTTTGCATTCACTTTACGCTAATGCCCCTGGGAAAAGGCATGAAAATCCATTGGTCCCCCTATCTATGGTAAAATAGCAGGGAAGTTGAACCCTTTACCTTACGCAGGGCAATCCATCTGGGCATTCATTAATAATATCAAGTAAAGGATCATTCCTTGTATGATACCATGTAACACAGTACAACGTGTCTCATGTTACTTAGAGATGAGATGGACACCGCCAAGTAACTTCAATTGCCCTGAGAGATGCCACGAAAGAGAAATTACTCAGAATGGTACACTGATAACCTCATGGGTCATAGAAAATGTCCAGTTACTAAAATTATTTGTTAAAAATGCAAGCAGTTGTCTTTTGTCGTATTCTTTTTTTTTAAAGTCCTATTATTATATAAATCTGGTAACCACTTTTACTTATTGCATAGGATTTAATTTCATAAACCCCCCTTTTTTTTTCATTCAATAATTGTTGGGATACAATATTTGGTACTATCACAAAGCTGGAGAATACTAACAAAAAACAAAACAAAACGAAACAAAAAAGATGAAAATACTAAATCTTATCTTGTGTTATCCACAAAAATTAATTATTAAATAGTTATTAAATAATTAAATATTATATTAAATAATTATCGTGTCTATTTGATATTTAGAATTTAAAATTTGAAACTTTGTTAATGATAATATCAAACAATTATCGTATCTATTTAAACTTAATTTTTTTTTAATTGAATAATAGCATTGTAATTGATTTTTAATTAAATTAAAATAATCTATTTAGATTATTATCGTATTATTTGAAATTTAATTTTAAAAGTATCTAGATTTTTTTTTAGTTTTACAAACAAACAATAATTTAAACAGAAAACATAACAATCTAAGAATAATTTGATACAAATTAATATTATAATATAAAAAATATTTAATGAATAACTTATTTCTGAATAATTTAATGTAATAATTTAATCTAATATTATTCGGTTTTATTATTACTTAATTACAGTAATTAAAAATCAAAGGATCGTGAATTCAAAACATTTATTAAGTGACGGTAATGGATATAATAAATATTTTAGGCATAGAAAGATTTTCTCTGGTAATATCAAATATTTATTTGACAATTAACCGTGAAAAGACGAAATCATTCATTTTTCTTAATGTATTTTTTTTAACTTGACCCAATTTATTAATTATTTTTTTTTGCTCCTCATTAAATGAATACACTAGGAATTTTTTTATATATTTCTTTATTAATTCCAGCAAATTATAAATGTGCTATATGTATAAAGAAATCTGCTCTGTGTGGGTGTTGATTGTGTGTGAGCGCGTGCGTGCGTGCTGCCTTGTTATCCTCTCTCTCCCTCTCTCCCCTCTCTCTCTCCTCCTCTCTCTCTCCCCCTCTCTCTCCCCCCCCTCTCTCCTCTCTCTCATCTTTCTCCAAAACATACACATTAAAAAGAAAAAATTAAAAGAGATGAACAGATACACCCATTAACACACTTCTCTACATCATATGGAATTTAAAAAAAAAATGAAAATGAAATATCAAAATGTATATTAACAAAAAAAAAAAATCAATGGAATTTTTTTTCTGAGTTTTTTTTTTTTAAATATGAGAGAGAAGTAAAAAACAAATTCAAATTTTTTAGTGCATATTTGACAAAGGCTTTTGCCCGCATCTTGACCCCCTCCCCCGTATTATACTGTGACTGTGGTGAAAGATCTACCAGACACCAAGACTTTTATCAAATATAAGACGAAAAACAAAAAACAAACACAAAACAAAAAAAAAAAAAAAAAACATGTGCAATCTATAAATTATTATCAATTTTTTTTCTTCCCATATGCATTTATTCGTTTCTTTCAATTGTGAATTTGTCAAAAAAATCAATGTAACCTTGTCGGATTGAAAGAAAGAATAAAATGATATGGGAAGAAAAAAAATTGATAATAATTTATAGATTGCACATGTTTTTTTTTGTTTTTTTTGTTTTTTTGTTTTTTCTTTTCGTCTTATATTGATAAAAGTCTTGGTGTCTGGTAGATCTTTCCACCACAGTCACAGTAGTAATACAGGGGGAGGGGTCAAGATGCGGGCAAAAGCCTTTGTCAAATATGCCACTAAAAAATTTGAATTGTTTTTACTTCTCTCTCAATATTTAAAAAAAAAACAACAGAAAAAAATTCCATTGATTTTTTTTTGTTAATATACAATTTTGATATTTTCATTTTCATTTTTTTTTTAAATTCCATATGATGTAGAGAAGTGTGTTAATGGGTGTATCTGTTCATCTCTTTTAATTTTCTTTTTAATGTGTATGTTTTGGAGAGAAAAAAGATGAGAGAGAGAGAGGGGGGGAGAGAGAGGGGGAGAGAAGAGAGGAGAGAGAGAGGGGGAGAGAGAAGAGAGAGATAACAAAGGCAGCACGCACGCACGCGCTCACACACACAATCACACACCCACACAGAGCAGATTTCTTTATAAATATATGCACATTTATAATTTCTGGGAATTAATAAAGAAATATAAAAAAAATTCCTAGTGTATTTCATTTAAAAATGAGGGAGCAAAAAAAAAAATACATTAATAAATTGGGTCAAGTTAAATAAAAATACATTAAGAAAAATGAATGATTTCGTCTTTTCACGGTTAATTGTCAAATAAATATTTGATATTATCAGAGAAAAATCTTCTATGCCTAAAATATTATATTATATCCATTACCGTCACTTAAATAAATGTTTTGAATTCACGAAATCCTTTGTTTTTAAATTACTGTAATTAAGATAAAAATAAAACCGAATAATATTAGATTAATTATTACATTAAATTATTCAGAAATAAGTTATTCATTAAATATTTTTTTATATTATAATATAATTTTGTATCAAATTATTCTTAGATTGTTATTGTTTTCTGTTTAAAATTGTTGTTTTTGTAAAACTAAAAAAAAAATCTAGATATCTTTTAAAATTAAATTTCAAATAAATACGATAATTATCTAAATAGATTATTTTTAATTTATTAAAAATCAATTACAATGCTATTATTCAATTAAAAAAAATTAAGTTTCAAATAGATACGATAATTGTTTGATATTATCATTAAACAAAGTTTCAAATTTCAAATTCTAAATATCAAATAGACACGATAATTATTTAATATAATATTTAATTATTTAATAACTATTTAATAATTAATTTTTGTGGATAACACAAAGATAAGATTTAGTATTTTCATCTTTTTTGTTTCGTTTTGTTTTGTTTTGTTAGTATTTCTCCAGCTTTGTGATAGTACCAAATATTGTATCCCAACAATTATTTGAATGAAAAAAAAAGGGGGGGTTATGAAATTAAATCCTATGCAATAAGTAAAAGTGGTTAACCAGATTTATATAATAATAGGACTTTAAAAAAAAAAAGAATACACAAAAGACAACTGCTTGCATTTTTAAACAAATAAATTTAGTAACTGGACATTTTCTATGACCCATGAGGTTATCAGTGTACCATTCTGAGTATTTCTCTTTCGTGGCATCTCTCAGGGCAATTGAAGTTACTTGGCGGTGTCCATCTCATCTCTAAGTAACATGAGACACGTTGTACTGTGTTACATGGTATCATCAACAAGGAATGATCCTTTACTTGATATTATTAATGAATGCCCAAGATGGATTGCCCTCGTAAGGTTAAAGGGTTCCAACTTCCCCCTATTTTACCCATAGATAGGGGGACCAATGGATTTCATGCCTTTTCCCAGGGGCATTAGCGTAAAGTGAATGCAAACTGTCCCGGCCGGAGTTTGAACGTTTAGGGCACCTGCACCTCCTAAAATCGGTAACTAGTGGAATGTCATGCAAACCCTTGGCCTAACAAAAATGTTCGGATTGTGAACAAAAAAAAAAATCTTTATCAAAACCAAAATGTTGGCAAGTATTGGTTGATTGTATAAGGGGGTTTCTTAAAAAAAAAAAAAACAAAGTATACATCCAACTACTCTCCCTCCAGCTATGGGTAAATTGGCTAAGTAACCAGTCTAGAAGTAAAACTCTTAATTCAAACCTGTTAGACTCCGCTTGAGAAATTGACCTTGTGTCACATCTAACGCACGTATATATATATATATATATATATATATATATATATATATATATATATATATATAGATTGGATGTTTGTTTATTTTAGAAACGTTGCTGAATAAAGTATATATTAAATTTTTACTTGAAGGCATTTACAACGCTGCGTTGTAAGTGCCTTCAAGTAAAAATTTAATATATAATATATATATATATATATATATATATATATATATATATATTATATATATATATATATATATATATATATATATATATATATATATGAGTTTTCTATGTTCCGCCACCTACACTTCATTTAATGTTGCCTAGGAATCTATTGCTTCCTTTTTATAGGTTTGTTTAATGGCATATCAACCCTCATGGGGTATTCAGTTACACCAAAATCATCATCGTAGAAAAATGGTAGTAGTACTATTCAACCAATAGCTGGAAGATGAGGTGGTTCATACCTTTCCCAAGGGTATTAGTCCGAAAGTGAATGTAATAGCGCGACTGGAGTTCGAACTCACAGTCCAGCACTTTAGCCACCACACCACAGGGACTCTCCCTTGTTTTATAGATGTGTATTAGCTATATCTACATGGTGTAAACAAAAACAGATTTAATCAGATAAATAATTGTAATTTCAGATAAGTTAGCACATATCAAAATTAAATAACTTTTGATATTTTGTTTTACTATTTTCTTTGTTAAAAGAGAAGATATTTCCCCTACAAGATAATTAGACTGGTCCAACAGAACGCATATAAAAATACGAATACGTGAGGTTATTCGTAGTCGAGTCACTACTAAAAGTAGTTAGTCATACTGTTCGAGAACAGAGTGTTGACTATGATTTATATTCCTGTACAAAAAATTAAAAACCTTTTTTCCGGATTTTTAATGTTGTTATTTGATAAATTCGGTCACAACACTATCCTTACGTCATTGTCTAAAAATACTAAAGTTTTTTTTTTTTTTTTTTTTTGGTGGGGGGTAAATTTTTAAAAAACTCAAAAGATTAGAAAAATGAACAGCAATTTTAAAACGTCTGATAATAATTGATAATTTCAAGGTTATAACCTTTGAATTGTACATTTTTTATCAATCACATCAATTTTAAGAGGACCCTATTTCTTTGTTTCCCAGAAATATCCAGACTAAATAAAGCAAGTCCAATTCTTCATACAACAAAACAGAACATTCAGAGATTATATTAGAATTGTGTAATTTTATCCCTGTTAAAACCTTCAAGTATTAAAGTAAACTCCGCAGAACGGCCTATTGTCGGTATCAGCCAGACATCAAGAGAGTCTATCCCCTTTCCGCTAGCGCTAGAAAGATTGTTTTTACTGAGGTGGAGCGCCCGTCAGCTTCCAGATGCTTCACCGCACAGATCAGATTACGCAAGATGTGCAACTCTACTCATTTGCTGAATGTGAAGAGAACCGATCTCGAACCTGGAACCTTGCGATTCCTAAACGGATGCTCTACCGACTGAGCTAAACCGACCCTCGACTACTGGCCACTGAGTAAATTGTTTTTATCAAGATCTGTTGGAAAGGTTTTCAAGTTAAATAGGTCGGAATAAAAACTGTGAAGATGGAAACAAAATCAAAGACTTGTAAAATCTTTTCTCAAAGAAATCCTTTAATAAACTTAAACAAAAAAAAACAACAAAAGCATAAAAATGAAGCCAGAGAAATTAGAAAGAATTAAAATGAGAACAAAAAAAAAGGGTAAGCATGTGTAAAAGGTTAATCTCGAGAAATATCGGCATATACCAAACTGAAATTCACCAAAAACACTCCTCATCTCAAATGTGACTAGAATTTAAAATTTGTCTTTGAATAGATTCACAAAGACTTTTAAAGAATGTATATGTTCTAAAAGCCAAAACAATCTCAAAGAAAAATGGTAAGAAGAAAAAGAAGAAAAAGAGCAATGAACAACTTCAAATATTTCCAAGAATTCTTTCATTTTCCAAGATGTCTGATATTCAAATAAGAATAACGGCAGAGAGAGAAATCAGTTAAAGAAGGTTCGATTTTCACTAATTGATAACCGAAGACACATATACTGCACAAAGAAAAAACAAAAAACTTCAAATACTCGAAGCCCTATACATTAAACAAAAAAATACTTTAAGCAAGATTAACTTTGAATACATCAGTCATATTCTCAAATGCTTATAATTTCCCGCTAATTCTTCTTACTCCATTCTCCACAACATTCAATATAATTCTGCGAGTTCCTCCTTCTACTTACCCCCCCTCCCCGCTACTCGGTTTCTGTTAAAAAGAACCACAAAACAACTCAACTACTCTACACCTGAAGATGGCACTACGAAGTGCCGAAAGTACTTGTAATAAAACCTTCCGTGGACTTATAAACCAACTCCAGCCGGACGTTTAAAAACTGTCCAGACAACTTGAAAAGAACGGAAAGAAACTCGTCAGACATGAAATGTCTGTCGTGCTCAGCCAAACATGTATAACCAATATTCGAGATGATTTGCTTGCTTAAGAAAAGGAGGAGAAAAAGATCTTTAAAAGAAACTGCTTTGAAAGAATCGCTAAAGAATATGCAATTGAAAAAAAAAAAGAATCTGATGTTTGTCTCAAAGAAAGTCCATTGTTCTGCGAATGGCCAAGGGAGTGAGCAACATAGAATAGAAGAAAACATTAGAGAAAGAAGAAAAACAAAAATAAATCCAAAAGAAAAAGAAAATGGATATAATAATATGACTCATCTATATGGACAAGGGGTTCTCAATAGATTGTGCAAGTATCGCACATTAGACTAAAAACAAAATAACAAAATAACAAAAATAAATAAATAAACAAATTAAAAGATAAAACTCCAATTACCCCCACCCCCCTTCCTCGCTCTTTATGCCCATAGCTGATCAGAAGTATGCATTTAAAAATCCATTTTTCACAGAATCAAAGAATTTTCCCATCTCTTTTTCTCGAGCAGGTCATCAACTTCCTGATTTCACTTTTACAACCCGTGATTCATTGCTGAAAATCTCTTTGAGTCTCCCCCCACCCCCCGGTGTTGGTCAGAATCTTGACAGAGGAATAAATTAATTGTTTGACATTAGAAAATATGAAGAGGAAATTTGGAGACACTGATCAATGGTAAACCAAAAAAAAAAAAGAAGAAATGAAAAGAACGACACTATGTAAATATTATCTTTGAATCAATTCTCAAGTTGGAGGAAGAGGAAGACTAGGACGAGGAACAGAACAAAAAAAAAACAAGAAGTGTTGTGATAAGACAGAACGATGAAAAAAAGTACCTCTGTAAAACGATTTGTCTTACAGGCCAGCAAATACGGTACTAGTCAAAATTTATATATTAATACTCTTGTTCCTTAATCTTCCGACCGTTAGCATCCTGCAACAACCTCTGGTTAAAAATGAGACCGTCCAAATCGTCTAAGATGAAATTCAAAAATTAAAGTCCTGTTTATCTGGTGTCGCTTAATAATCGAATTCTTATTCTGTCGTCACCTCAATTAAATAATAGGCCATTCCGTTTTTATTATAAAGAAAGGTTAGAAAATAACATAGAATACTTAACATAGCTCAACACTTGTACCCGATCATGGTTAACGGAATGAGAATACGCCTGTGGATTGAATAAAGGGTTCGGATTGAAGTTCCGTGAAGGCTCCCGATTACGACATGAAGATTCCCAAGTTTGACAAGAAGGTTACCGAGTTCGAGAAGGTTCCCGAGTTCGACATCAAACACCTGAAGAAAGTCGGAGGGCACATTGGCCAAAACGTTGTGTATATAACAATAAAGATGAAGACAATAGTCCGAAAAATCCAAATAATACAAAATAAATGAAGAAAAATAATTTGGAAGATCAACAAAACATTTGAGAAGATTTTTTAGTAAAACCAGAAAAAATAGTTTGACCTTTAAAAATCTATAAAAGGAAAGAAAATTTTAAAAAGAAAGAATTCTTTAAAAGTATAAAAATTTACCAAATATTTTAGACTAGAAGCGGCTACCCAGCGTCAACTGGGTGGGTTGGGGGCAAAAAATCCTGCTGTATTGATTTGTTTACATTTGAGATTTACAAATACTTAAGTGGAATTTCAATGTAATTTCTCTGTATATTTTAATTTTTAGATACTTTCGAATACAAATCAAATCTCCATAATTTTTGCATAAAAAGCAAGAACTGTTTATATTTAATGTGTAAATATATATACTTTGTCATTGTTTTATTTTCTTAGTTTCATTCGATCAATCTTGATTGCATACTAGATCTGTCCTATAATAATTGGTACATCTATCTACAGGTTTCATATACTAAATGTAACAACTATTATGTGATAGAGATAGTATTTTGTTTTAACTTTTAAAATTTAACAAAGAATTTTTGATAGAAAAGAGAACTCTTCTCTATTTTCTTTACTCACTGTAAAAAAAAAAGAATTTATGTTAATGAGGAATGTTCTTTTGTGTCTTAGAAACAAAAAATATGCCTTATCAAGTAATTTGTTTAAATTTACAAAACTTCAAACACACACACACACACACACACCACAATCAATGTCACCATCTCCACCATAGGTGGACGTTATTGGCGCTTTTTTTTAGTCCACTAAGTTGAAAATTTATAAACTTTCTCTCCCTCCCTCTCTCTATCTATTTATCTCACACTCACACCACAACCAACATCATCATCCCCACCATAGGTGGACGTCATTAGTGCTTTTTTTGTTTTGTATTAGTCCACTATGATTAGACTTTACAAACACACACACACCACAACCAACATCACCACCAGAGGTGGACGTCACTATTACTTTTTTGTTGTTTGTTTTAGTCCACTAAGTTGAGAATTTACAAAAACTCACCACACGCATACAAACATATACAACACACACACGCATACAAACATATACAACACACACACACACCCTAACCATCAGTACCATAGGTAGACATCGTTGGTACTTTTTTTGTTTTAGTCCACTAAGTTGAGAACAGAGATCAAATACAAGAAAATGTCAAGGCTTTTTGAGAATTGCATTTCTTATGTTTATCTCAGTTTACAAATGTCAATTGGACATTTTCATTACAATAAGAATTTCTGCTTCAAACGGGACGACGACGACGACGACGGCGACCAATAAGCTGGGAAAAATGGATTCCCACTATTCGGCCTTTCTTTTCCTTTCACTTAAACAATCTTCAAATTTACTATTGTTTATTCAATATTAAAGTTGAAGATTGTCTCAGATTGGCTTGACATCATTTTGCCTAGGTTCCTTCTCTTACGTCGAATTATTATTGTTTATTCAATATTAATTAAATTTAAGAGAATGAACCTCGGCAATTTGATGCCAAGCCAATACTCTTGAATATTCGTTTGAAGAACTAACAAGAAATATGCGCCCTCGAACTGGGCCTAAGTATTTAAGTTTTAATGTAATTTAATATATCAAATTAGTAAGACAAACGAAATTAAATAAGAACGCATATTAAAAAAAATGTGATAAATCAAAACCAAATTTTAACTAGACTTAATTTTGAATTTTAAGATTTAATAAAACTCTTTGAAATGTATGATTGGTTGGTCAGTTGGTTGTATTTTACGGCATGTCAACCGATTGGGTTATTTTATGACGAAGACATTTTTGTTTCACTCACTCAATTTTTTTAAACTCATGTTTTTCTATTTATCCCATAGATCGGACCCTAACAGGTACTACCACTCCGGGTCAGCGTGGACCTGGGAGTAGGAGTGATGAAGGGGTACTCCACATTCCCCAAGCTCCAGAATTGGTACCTCACATCAGATAGAGTTTAACGTCATACCAAAGACACTAAGACCCTCAGTCACCACCTTCTAGCATATATATGATAAAAAGGGTTAGGTTTGCCATAAGTGCAATATGGTTGGGACAATCATATAGGTGTTAGGGCCTGATATGTGTGAACAGATTTAAAACAGACACACAATTGCAGCATTTACTCACCACTTTCTGACGTCTCCTGAAGAATATCAAAATTGTTTTTTACTGTTATTAAATCAGCACAACCTGATGACACACCAATCTGTCTATCATTCATGGGGGAGGATAAAAATCATATTTATATAACTCAACCACCACATTCTTGACTAAACTCGGACTTTCTCCATCAGACAAGAGGAAATACATTAAAAAGATCCAAGATAAGGCTCTAACTGCATCAGCATGGATATAGCAATCCCACAGAGTGACAATAAACCAACAAAGTCTGGTGGTATTGTAAGATACTGCTGGGGGGGGCTCTGGGTTAGTGATAATGATGCTTCGGCCTTGAAACCATACTTGAACCCAGAGTCATCATCTGATGAAGGCTTTGTCGATGAGTATCATTAAATAAATGTAAAAAAGCCAAAAAGGGTTTTTAAAAAAGGGTGGGTGGAAGTAGAGGAGTGTTTATCATCAGGGATACACACCAGTTGCTCTTGAAACAGCCCGAATAGTTATAACTCGAATATGGAGGCGCATGGTGCAATGGTTAGAGTCGTAGGAAATAGATTCATCAACTCGAGTTCAAATACTGGACGAGGCTGTTTGCATTTCACATATGTCCGAGATATCATAATTATTCATATTAAGCCTCATCTCATAAATACACATAATAATATCTAAGTTTTTTTTTTCTTGTTTGTTTTTTTTGGGTCATTTATTGTTTTGTTTTGTGTTTTATTGTTTTCTTTTAGTTTACGTAGTAGAATTAAGATATTTAATTGAACTTAAATAAATAAAAAAAACAAAGTTTGGTAATTATAAAGAGTTGAAACAAGAAATAATCAAAGACTATGTCTGATAATCGGAAAAATTTACAATGATTAAATTTTTTTTTTCAGGTTTGTTTGTTGTTTTTTTTTTTGTTTTTTTAATTAAAAAATAATGGGGCAAAACTTAGTTACTGTAAAAGTTCCCTTTTTTTTTATTTTGTGAAAATCATTCCAAAATATATGTCGGCTGATTAATGGACAAATTGTTTTTCGTTTATGAAATTAATTGAACATAATTGGATTCTCGAGAAAGAAGAAAAAAAAATTCACTAAAATTTGTGTTAATAAAGATTTTTTTGAAAAAATGATCATTTATACATAGCACCTGAAATTAATGAAAAAATGATACAAAGAGTGGCAGCAGTAATTTTTTGTAGAAATGGAGTGAAAAGCTTTTAAGCTGGGCTTCCATATTATGAAATGATGGCTACGAATTTGTGTGTAATGTACAATTATAAAAAAGGAATATTTCAGGTCAAGGTTCATTTTAATGCTGAATATATATATATATATATATTCACACCATTATTTTTGTAGAGACCAATGAGACGTTCTTTAAAAAAAAAAAACAATTTCATGATTGACATTGTGGCAATCTAGCAAAAATCAACTATGATTTGCAAATAATCTGAATGTGGGGATAAAAGATAAAAATGAAGAAATGGAATATATAATTCTGGTTGCTTCCAGGTATTTTGTGTTGATTCTAACTTTTCTATTTGTTTTTATAACAATAAAGCTAATATTGTTTTCAATTATCTTTGTCATCTCTCTCTTTCATCGTCTAACAAGAATTTTCAAAAAAAAGGATTTGTTTCCATTGAGAGGATGGACATGGAATCATTCTTAGAGTCATTCTCCTTTTCTATCAGTTTTTTTTTTTTTTTTTTTTGCCATTAGCTTAAAGTGGCTGAGTTTAAAGGATAGAAATCTTCATAGGAGATAACATCTGCGTCAAGGTAACAGAACGGATCGGACCATTCATAGTCAGAGAACGGATGGGACCATTCATAGTCAGAGGACAATAATCCGTAATAAATTTTTATCGTGTTAAAAACTAAAGTATTGTGAGAGTTTTCTTCTTTTTTTTAAAAAAAGAAAGAAAATGGTTTTACCGCCAGAATATTTTTTAATTAAATTGTGCAGATCATTTGCCAAAAACAAAAAGAAAAAAAAAGAAAATTGCTGAAATTTGTGTTTGAGGAAATGGGAAGAAAGGAAAACCCTGTTTCAGCAGACTGTGAAAAAGAAATCACCTGAGTGATATGGCATTTTGCATTAAGTTTAAGTTTGCAGGTGTTATGACAAGGAACTTGTATACATGGATGCAGGAAAAAGGAGGATCTGAGGGTGTATTTTTCTTTTTTCTTTTTCTAAAAAGACATACATATGGGAAGATGAAAATAGTAGATTATTATACCTACTACCTACAAACAAATTAACCTGAGTGGATTTTAGATTGATAAGGTGCGGGGAGATGGAAGAAAAAAAAAACTTTTTTTTTTTTTCAAAGCAAAACAGATTTCAAATAACAAAACTAGCAGTAAAAATCTGCTTAACTTTTTTTACAAAGTGGCTTCAAATATCAAAGAACAAAGATCTAGAAATGTCTAAGGAAAATAAACTTTGATTGAGGGAGAAATATTTTATCGTATTTTCAGTCTCAAAGATAATGAGTAGAATGTTTTTAGCGCTGATCGATCCGATATCTACAAAGATATTTAGCCTTATTCTAAAAAATAAGAACTATCAGTTTTGTTTTTTTTAAATAACAATCTACCGTTTGAAATGATAACGTTCAAATTTCAGGAATTTAACAAGACACTACAGATTTATCACATTCTTGAAAAACAAACAAACATACAGACAGACAGACAGAAAGAGATGAGAGAGAGAAAGAAGGTGAGATGGAATGCTGTTGATTTTTATATTTCTTATGATTAAAAAAAAATGTTTAAGTTTCTAAATTTTGCTGATCATTTATCTGAATTTTTGAGATGAGTCTTGATAATTTGTATTATTTGGATTTTTTGGACTGTTGTCCTCATCTTTATTTTTAAATACACAAGAAAGTTCCCAAGTTCAACAAGAAACATCTGAAAAAAGCCGGAGGTTACATCAGCCGAAACGTTGTGTATGTACCAATAAAGATGAGGACAATAGTCTGAAAAATCCAAATAATACAAAGTTTGCTGATCAGTCGACGATTATGAAGGCAAATTCTTCATGTTGTATCAAAAATTAAATTTTTTAGGTGTTTTGCTGTAATTATAACACTTTTGTTCTTTTCTCTTTTTTTTTTTTAATTGATGGAAAGAAAAAAAAAATAATGACTGATTTTCATGAAATTTTGTGTCAATATTAATGGAAGAGTAATGTGGTGTGCAGTGGAAAGATTCAAGTGTTAAAGCCAAACAGCATCAACATGAAAACCCTGCTGACCCTCACACAACAGAGGGTCAAGAGTTTGGGTTCAACTCGTATAGGAAACTTCAACACACAAAATGTGTAAAAAAAACAAAAAAAAACACACTTTTAAAACAGGAATTATTTTTTTCTTTCTTGAAAAAAAAAAAGAAATTTTTTAAAAGGATGAAAAATTTAAAAAAAAAAAAAGAAATTTTTTTCCTTTCTTAAAAAAAAATTCTTCCTCAAAAACATGAAATAAATTTTTTCAAAATCATTTAAAAAAAAAAAAAAAAATTCTTTTTAAAAGATGAAAAAAATTTCTAAAAAAATTATTTTTTCCTTTCTTAAAAAAAGGATTTCTTTTTTAAAAAGATGAAAAAATAAAGAAAAACAAAAAAAATTATTTTTTCCTTTCTTAAAAAAAAGATTCTTTTTTAAAAAGATGAAAAAAAAAAGAAACTATTTTCCTTTCTTTAAAAAAAAAAAGAGAGAACTAGATAAATAACAGATTTCATTTAATATAAAACAAACAGGAATGTCAAATATCAAAATTTTCATCATCTTGAATTCTATTTTATATATATAAGAAAGCAAGATATATATATATATATTTTGGACCAGATTTCTATAAATAAGTGTTTAAAAAACATTGAAAATAAATAAATCATGAGTTTTGTTTCTTTTTTTTTTTTAACCATTGGAATGTTCAGTTTTTATCTTTTAAATCTGCAAAAAGTTTTTTTTATGTTGTTTTCAAAAAATTATGAAAACCCTCGAATATATTATTATATAATCATATAAAATATCAGCCTTTAACTTAAATCAATAATAATAATAATAATAATAATAATAATAATAATAATAATAATGGAGTTAAACTGTTGTTATTATGCAGTAATCTGCTCTGCCTATAACAAATGAAGGCAGATGATTTAGAAGAATTTGTCTTTCCAAAAAAAAATTTTGGAAATTATACAAAGATTTTAGTTCCATCATATCAAAAACAGGTGCTCTTGTTTTGGGTTCCTCTTTGTATGTCTTGTTTTTGTTGTTGTTGTTGTTTATTTATTTTTGTTTATATTTGAAAAAAAAAAAATAATAATGGCCTCAAATGTTTTTTTTTTTCTTTTAATATATCAAGAGAAAAAAGTTTTCATCTGAGCAGCCAAAATATTGCAATTGATTTTTGTCCTTTTTTGGACAATTGTCATGAACATTGTAATCTCAAGTTGGATCAGAAATGTCAGATCTTCCGCAGATCCACACGCAAGAAAAAAAAAGCCTTTTTTGACAATTTTTCATGCTTTATTTTCAATTGTGGAATCTGCCATCAAAACTGAAACTAGATTATGCAAAAGAATTTTCTTCATTTTTTTTTTGTAAAAAAAAAAAAAAAAAAATTGAAAAAAAAAAAAAAATGTCCTGATAAAATGGACTAGAAAGATTTTCAGGAACTTTTCATATAGAGAAAGGCAAAAAGCAAAAAGAAACAGTCTTTTTTGCCTTTTTCTCTTGTCTCCGATGATCCTTTAAGCATAGAAAAAGGATCCGATAACAGAGAGCAAAACATCTCTTCGTCTTATGCAGAGGAAGATGTTCCAATCATGAATATTTTTCCGTTCAACAAACCAACAAGGAAAGAAAGTTTAATGTTGATATCCGGGAAGTCACAAGAACTCCCAAATTCCTAACTCTCACATTGGTTAAAAATTAAGACCAATTTAATATAAGCTGTGATTCGTTAAAAATAAAAAATAAAACTTTTTTCAAAAGGATTTTCCTATAAAAAAAAACAAAAGAAAAAACAAATCATTTAAAAAAAAAAATGTAATAAAATGAGCGCATTTTTTTTTCTTTCTCATTTGTCACTTGAAAAGTTTTTACAGGCATTTTGAACTTGGCATGCAGGTGAGTTCGTACTCCAGCAAGGTGATAGTAAATATCTGCAGAGTTCCAAGTTTGGGCCCATTTCTTTGTTCCGTATCCCACGGATACCATGACAAAAAAAACCATCAAGCAAGTAACCATTCCTCTGCTCATTTCCAATCACATGTTGTTTGTTTAAAGTAGAAATGAACCGAAAACCAAAGAGTGTGTATGTCTATCTATCCATCTATACACATATATATATAGAAATATATATAGAGATAGATACAGATAGGTAGGTAGGTAGGTAGGTAGACATATATATAGACACAGACACACACATTTATACATTAACCATTGTTAAGCATCACCAAGCTGCTCCATCCAGTTAGGGGATTTGAAGAATTCTGGAATCGTATCATCCATTCGAGATATAATTTTGTAGATAGCCTTTTTCCAGGACTGTTCACTGTCTTTTCCGGTGGAAATAGCCTTGAAAAATTCTCTTAGTGTGGCTTGGACAACTATTCTGAAGTTTTCTGGAACCTGGAAAAAATAAAAATAATAATAAAGAAACATATCAAAATGAGATGAAAGGAATTTAAATGCATAATCAGTATTTTATATATACTAGCAAATATATGCACCCTCCGGGCGCATGTATTTAAGTTTTAATGTAATGGAATATGTTACATTTGAAAGACTAATGTAACTAAAAAAGAATGCAGATAAAATGATTTAAAACAGAGGGGGTATAATCGAAAACAACTTTCAAACTAACTCTTCCATCATTTCCCTAATGTAACTTTTTAGTTAAAATAGGAAGTAAAAAATAAAATTGCAGTTATTTCTTCTTGTTAATGAATTTCTTTTAAGATTTATCCCCAAAAGTTTTGCTCATATTTATAAAGATAAAACCAAACAATTAGAAATCAATATTACTAAGCAAATATATATTAAAAATCAAATTTTTAATATCAATATGCAAATTAGCCTTCCCATTCACACTGTAAACTGCTATTTTGTTGTATATATAAATACAATTGCATGTTATTAGTATGCAGATATAGCCAATAGTATTAATAGTGCAAAACAATTTTATCAATAAATAAGGTTTGAATGAAAATAAAATCATGGAGAATATGACAAAAATAACTAAGGGATTTGTCACTTGAATAGTAATATAGTTTTGGTTACAAACAGAAAAACACACAATCTCCATTATAATAAGATATATATATATATATATATATTTTTTTTTTTTTTTTTTTTTTCAAGTAATAAGGAATTTTCTTTTTTAGTTTGTAAAATTGTTTTGTAAGCCTGATATATAAAATCAGTTTTGCAAATTAACATCTCTAAATGTGATGGGTCATACAAGATACATATGTTTGGTATTACCATATTTTTACAAAAGAAACTGGAGAGATTTTATTCAATTTATTTATATATATATATATATATATATATATATATATATATATATATTACCAACCCCCTGCACAAGCAGGATGCAACACAAGGTCAATTTATTAAGCGAAGTTTAATAGGTTTGAATTCAGAGTTTTACTTCTCCTAGACTGGTTAACTAGTCAAGGTTAAAGAGCCCAGTCTGCCCTACTATTTACCCATAGCTAGAGGGAGAGTAGTTGGATGCATACATTTTCCAAGAGTATTAACGCTATGTGAAATGCAAATAGCTTTATCCAGGATTTGAACTCGGTTGATGACTTCATTTTGTATGACTAACCATTACACCACGCACCACCAACCTAAATAATCAGTTATAGATTTGTGATTGATTGAATAATTTTAATAGCATGTCAACACGTCTAGGGTTATTTTATGCCTAGGGGTTAGTGAATTGCTTTCATTGTACATTTATATTTACATTTTTTGTGTAGCTTCACCATCAGAAACAGTTTAGTCTTGTATACATACTATGAAGGGGCACTCTACACTCCCCATATCCAGAACGGGAGCCTCACCATCAGATAGTTTACTGTTGTATACATACTATGAAGGGGCACTCTACACTCCCCATATCTCCAGAACTGGAGCCTCACCATCAGATACAGTTTAGTGTTGTATACATACTATGAAGGGCACTCTACACTCCCCAGACCTCCAGAACTGGAGCCTCACCATCAGATAGAATTTAGTGTTGTATGCATACTATGAAGGGGGAACTCTACACTCCCCATATCTCCAGAACTGGAGTCTCACCATCAGATCCATGACACACCTTTTAGGAGGGAGGGGGGGTCTTACACCTCTTGAGGGTCTTACACCTAACCTAATTCTAAAGCCGTAGCATCGAGGTAGGATAAATTTAAATATTGATTATTGATTTATCCGTATTACATTGATTGTTTCATGCTCAATAGAATTCTAATCCTGATGTCTACTTGTCGGGAGGGACAAAAAGAGACTTACATTGCATGCAATACTTTAGGAAAAATTGTGTAAGTGCCAGTGCGTGATATTTTACAAGGATTTTATAGGTTTCATGTCAAGGTGAGGGAGGGAAAGAGAGGGGGAGGGGGCTTTTGTTATGCTGGTTGTGTGAAAGAAGAAGAAGAAGAAGAAGAAGAAGAAGAAGAAGAAGAAGGCAAACTACACTGAAGTATTATTTATCAATGATATAGATAGAAAGAGAAGGGTAAGGGAGAGGGAGAGAGTGAGTGAGTGAGAGAGAGAGAGAGGGGGTGGAATGAGAGAAGAAGAAGAAGAAGAAGAAGAAGACAGCAGCAAACTACACTGAAGTATAATTTATCAATGATAGATAGAAAGAGAAGGGTAAGGGAGAGGGAGAGAGTGAGTGAGAGAGAGAGGGGGGTGGAATGAGAGAAGAAGAAGAAGAAGAAGAAGAAGAAGAAAGCAGCAAACTACACTGAAGGTTTATTTATCAAAGATAGATAGGGAAAGGGAAGAAGAAGAAGAAGAAGAAGAAGAAGAAGAAGAAGAAGAAGAAGAAGAAGAGAAGAAGAAGAAGAAGGTATAGCGAACTGACACATTAAGAGGACTAAGCTTGGATTTATCAGGTGAGCTGTTGGCAGTTAAGCCGCCGCCGCCGCCTCCTTCCCCCCTCCTCCTCTCTATGCATGCAAGTTCGCGTGTGTGTGTGTGTGTGTGTGTGTGTGTGTGTATGCGTAACTGCCAGATTCCCGTTGCTTGGGTAGGTGCAGTTAGTTGATTCTGATACACGGTGCCTCCTCGTAAAGAACAGATAAGATCTGATCATTAAGAAAAAGAGGCGGGGAAAGGACAGGCTTGAGACACATGCCAATATTGCTAATACTTTTGATTCTCATCAAAATAAATAAGTGAAGAAGGAAATTAGCTTAAGCAATAAGTAGATTGTTCAAAAATCCACACACACACACACACACACACACACACACACACACACAGAGTCTCCACCCCCACTGCCGCCGCCGACACCACCACCACTGATTCTGAAAAAGTCATAATTATACAATAATGTATAGATCAGTTTAGATAGAAAGGAAAAACTAATTAGATCAAGATACACGAAAAGGGAATGGGTGGACGTGACTCAGTAAAGATGATTACTTCATTATTTAGATCTTAAATGAAAAATTCATAACAACTTATAGAGCCGGTTTAGCTGAGTTTGGTAGAGCGTTCGATACCGGGCCTCGCTAACTCAGCGTACGAGTAGCACAGGGGTCTGTGGGGTAAAGTGAGGAGCTGATTGATGGTAGATGTGGCGCTACACCCCAGACGCTAAGAAAACAATCTCCTTGGTCTATTGCTAGGGAAAGGGACATAGACTCCCTCGCTGTCTGGCTGATACCGACTTTAGGCCACTCGACTTCATTATTTAGATCTTAAATGAAAAAACAACTTATAGGACCGGTTTAGCTCAGTTTGGTAGAGGGTTCGATACCGGGCCTTTTTCAAATAGATCTTTCATATTGTTTGCTTTAAAATAACGGTTTCTGATATGAGCAAAAAACCTGCATTCCATGAATAAGTGTTTAATTATCAAAGCTAAACGCCTTTTCTTTTCCAGTGAATGGCATCTACTAATAATGGAGATTTGGTCTCAATTTGCCTGTAACCGAAATTACGTCACTGCTTACGTCATATTACCCCAAATCGTCTAATATAGAATAAAGAACAACCTTGTTTGAATTTAACTGTGAGAAGCTTGATATTATAAGAAAGAAAACATTTCTTTGAATTTTTGAGATAGGAAAACTATCTTTTATGTCTATTATTATTTCAAAGGTCTGTTTACAATCTTTTACGAAAGAGCTCGGCAATAATCCTTTTACATACTTTTGGACGTTGATAAAATCGAGATAGGATTTTTTTAAAGAATTTTTTTTACACTAAAATTAAAATATTTGTTTATTTTAAATAAAAATTTTGTAGAATTATGTATGAGTGTATTCTTAGAAAAAACATTGTCGTCTGTCGTAAAACAAAACAAACTCCCAACCCCTTATGCAGTATCTTTCTAAAATTAATTTTTACATCGCCCAGGGGGGGTGCTAGTTTATATAAAGGAAAAAAATATAAAATATAGAATTTTGTGTTGTTTCTACACATGTGAGATCATTTGAACGAGAATTGGTTTGATATCAAGAGGTTTTGTTTTTTGTTGTTTATTTTTTTTTTTAGCATTATTTGCATTATTCGGACTATTGTCTTCATCGTCATTGTTATTTGTACTACGTTTCGGCCGATGTGCCCTCCGGTCTTCTTCAGGTATTTCTTGTTGGACTCGGGAATCAATAACAATGAAGATGAGGACAATAGTCCGAATAATACAAATAATACTAATTGTCAAGTCTCATCTCAAAAATTCAGAGAAATAGGTTTTTGCTTTGTTTTTTTTTTTTGTTTTGTTTTGTTTTTTTTTTTCTTTTCTGAAAATACCGTCTTTATTCTTAGTTAATCTTAATTCCGTTTCCGTCCGGCTATGAATATGTAAATTTCATATTAATACCAAAGAAAAACTGATCGCCATTTTTATCTCAGGCAGATAAAAAGTTTTGAAATGCACCCATCACTGTCACATTATAAATCAATCAGACTCAAAAAGATCTTCTGCAAGTAATATTGACGCACACACACACACACACACACACACACACACACACACGACCAGAAAAGAATTGCGAAAAAAAGACACCCCCCCCCCTCGATATTCAAGAAATGACGGGACGAAGAAGTTAAGTAACTTTCTCTGGTTGGTTGGTTGGGGCGGGGGGGTCCCCTAAATCCGGAAGGGACATTAATGAGAATTATCTGAATGAAAAATGTAGGCCAGGTTAGTGACAGTCAAGCGATACAGAACGTTAATGACAATGAAATGGGCATGAATTGAGGGAAAAAAGGCAAGACGAAGAGGATAGCCTCGACAACAGAATGCTAAATCCAATGCTGTCCGCTTCTTGGGGGATTTACAACAGCATGAATTAGGGGCGAGCAAATACAAGTCAGAGATGCAGGTCAGGGGTCAAGTGAAAGCAGTATTCCCATCCCCGCATTACAAAATTCCTGCAGCTTTTTCCACCACGATGGCAGCCGAACCTTGAAACAGTGAGCGATAAATGCCCATTCAAAGGAAAGTGACATTACGAATAAAAGTTGCTTCAATCATCTCTCTCTCTCTCCCTCTCTCTACTCGACTTCCTCCTTTCTTTCTTCTTTCTTTTCTCTGTCTTTCTGTCTCTCCTTATATTCGTCTTTCCTCTCTTCTTTCTTTCTTTTCTCTGTATGTCTGACTGTCTCTGTCTCTCATATATATATATATATATATATATATATATATATATATATTCGTATTTCCTCCCTTCTTTCTTTCTTTCTTTCTTTCTTTCTTTCTTTTCTCTGTCTGTCTGTCTCTGTACATCTCTCACTCTCTCTTTATATTCGTCTTTCCTCCTTTCTTTCTTTCTTTTCTCTGTCTGTCTGTCTGTCTGTGTCTGTCTGTCCCCCCCCCCCTCCTCTCTCTCTCTCTCTCTCTCTCTCTCACTCTCTCGCTCTTCTTTCTTTCCTCCCTTCTTTCTTTCCTCCCTTCTTTCTTTCTTTCTTTCTTTTCTCTGTATGTCTGTCTCTGTACATCTCTCACTCTCTCTTTATATTCGTCTTTCCTCCTTTCTTTCTTTCTTTCTTTTCTCTGTCTGTCTGTGTCTGTCTGTCCCCCTCTCTCTCTCTCACTCTCTCTCTCTTCTTTTTCTTCTTTCCTCCCTTCTTTCTTTCCTTCCTTCTTTCTTTCTTTCTTTCTTTCCTCCCTTCTTTTTTTCTCTCTCTCATCACTCTTTGACATTATTTCCATTGACTCGGAGCGGGAAGGGTGAAGATCCGTAGCTAATAAGCCATGGTAAGACCGTAAAAGACAAAAGTCGGCAAAAAGAGAGAGAAGCAGTTGTTGGAATGCGGTAGGTTATCAAGTTCAAACGACAACACCGACACACTTGGTGCGAGGGAAAATGAACAGACAAAGCCAAGGCCCAAAGATTCTCGACTGATTTCTTGCAAGAATGACATTACTGTTTGTCTCAACGCTAATGCCGTTAGAAACGGGCGGGCGAGAGGCGGGAAGGACAGGGTAGCGTGCATCGGGCAGCGGGCACCGTTTTGAGTTATGATAAAGATAAATTTTTGCTATCAACCAAGTCATCAGATCGTTTTGATTTCTCTTTACGTCAAATCCTTTCCCCTGTAATAAGCCCAATTTATAAGCGCGCCAAAACTGCTTCATTAATCGGCAAAGACAGAGGAATGGTGTGTGCGCCTCGGTCTGTATAACCCAGTCTTACCATTCATGAGAAAGGTGGGGAGTGTGGGTGGGGAGAGAAGAGGTAGGGGGGGTCAGCACCATTGACCTGTCTCCTGTCTCTACTGATGAAACAATTATAGCAACCACTAAGAAAGTCATCTCGCTTTGGCTTTTCATCTTTTTTTTTCCTTTTTTTCCAATGATCAATGACTTCTAAACGTAACAAGTTTACGATTGGGGGACAGTAGGGAAGTGTCATCATGTGTGTTCGGCATTGCAGAAGAAGAAGAAGAAGAAAGAAAGATGAAGAATTGTGAAAAGAAGAAGAAAATAAGATGAAAGAAAGAAAGAAAGAAAGAAGAAGTAGGTAACATAGATAGATAGACAGATAGGTAGATAAAATAATGTTATGCTGGTTGTGTGAAAGAAGAAGAAGAAGAAGAAGAAGAAGAAGAAGAAGAAGAAGAAGAAGAAAGTATTATGAGAATAAGAAGAAAATAAGAAGAAGGAAAGGAAGAAAGAAAGATGAAGAATTATGAAAAGAAGGAGAAAATAAGATGAAAGAAAGAAAGAAAAGGAAGTGTGAAAAAAAAGAAGAAAGTATTATGAAAATAAGAAGAAGAAAAGGATGAAGAAGAAAAAGAAGAAGAAAGAAAGAAGAAGAAAATAAGATGAAAGAAAGAAAGAAGAAGTAGGTAGCATAGATAGATAGATAGATAAAAGAATGTCATGCTGGTTGTGTGAAACAAGAAGAAGAAGAAGAAGAAGAAGAAGAAGAAGAAGAAGAAAGTATTATGAAAATAAGAAGAAAATAAGAATTATGAAAATAAGAAAAAGGAAAGGAAGGAGAAGAAAAAGAAGAAAGAAAGAAGAAGAATTATGAAAAGAAGGAGAAAATAAGATGAAAGAAAGAAAGAAAAGGAAGAAGTAGGTAGCATAGATAGATAAACAGATAGATGGATAAAAGAATGTTATGCTGGTTGTGTGAAAGAAGAAGAACAACAACAACAAGAACAATAAGAAATCATGAGAATAAGAAGAAGGAAAGGAAGAAGAAGAAGAAGAAGAAGAAGAAGAAGAAGAAGAAGAAGAAGGAAAGGAAGAAGAAGAAGAAGAAGAATTATGAAAAGAAGAAAATAAGATGAAAGAAAGAGAAAGAAGAAGTAGGTAGCATAGATAGATAGACAGATAGATAGATAAAATGAATGTTATGCTGGTTGTGTAAGAAGAAGAAGAAGAAGAAGAAGAAGAAGAAGAAGAAGAAGAAGAAGAAGAAGAAGAAGAGATGGTGATTAGAATGAAAGAACATAGAACGGGAAAAAATTAACATAATTGGAAATTGGAAATCCTCCGGATATCACAGAGGAACAAGAGATCAAAGTGGGAGCGAGGGACATAAAACTTGAATGAAATGGATGCTATCTGAGGGTCCGAGAGAGAGAGAGAGAGAGAGAGAGAGAGGAGAGAGAGAGAGAGAGAGAGAGAGAGAACTGCAATTACATATATTACCATAACTATTAGGTGTTTTAAGACGTATCAAATTACTCACTAGCATTTGAAATTTCCATCTTTAATAGCATTCCTCCAAACTGAAATATGCAGTGCTCACTTAACATCATAAAAGAAATCTAATGGTTGGTGTTATTAAACAACACTCTATATTATCGTGCGGTTTGTGGCTCGTAAGGATTTATCAAGAGACTTTTAAATTCTGATAGGGATTAAAAGAGATCATTTTATTTTACTGTAGATATTGTAATATTTATAATTGTCAGTTGTTGTACATTAGCTTATTAGATATACAAACACAGAGGCTCTTGATACATTTGAAAAAAAAAATGTTTAAACAAGCACTATGTATACTATCAAAAGTATGTGCTCCATATTGCTCTGTAACTCTAACAATAAGTGGACACATTGAGCTCTGTAAATTACGACTATTGTCGTCAGGGAGATTTCTTCTTTGGATTATATATATATATATATTGGAGGATATGTGCTTAATTGAAGTCATACCTAATTTTTTAAAATTAATTAGTTAATAATTAATGAATTTAGGCGGGCATATATGTTCAAATGTAAGGCTAAACAGATCGAGAAAATGTCAATCCCTGAATGTACATTTCGACCTATTAGGTCTCATCAGCAAGGTTATAGACATGGGAGACTGCTCCGTGTGTGACTCGAAACGTCGACTGCCAAAAATTGTCGGCTAAAAGCCATATCAAATAAACACAATGTTTATTTACTTACTTTCATATATATATATATATATATATATATATATATATATATATATATGTGTGTGTGTGTGTGTGTGTGTGTGTGTGTGTGTGTGTGTGTGTGTGTGTGTGTGTTTTCGAGTTTTCTGGCCAACTTTTTAATGTTTGGGTGAACACATCACCCCTGATGATGGCACTTCGAAGTGCCGAAAGTACTCGGGAACTGAACTTTGGTGGACTTATCCACGAATTCCACCCAAACATTAAAAAGTTGGCCAGAAAACTCGAAAAGATCAAAAATAAAAATTGTTAAACAGGAGATGTGTCTTTTGTTTAATTCTACACACACACACACACACACACACATAATACATATATAATATATATATATATATATATATATATATATATATATATATATATATTACAAGATTTTTATTCAAGTATTAAAATGATCTTAGAGAATAAAGCAATTTCCAGTCTACTCTGTAACTTAATTGTAAAGTCTACATTCATGCTTACTCTAATCATTATAATTTCTCAAGGAGATAACTGTTAAATAATTATTATAGAGTATCTCCCCTTATTCATTTATTTTGTAATTAATTATAATCTTATTATTATAATGGAGATGGTCTGTCTGCCAACAAAATTACATCACTACCAACGTCAAAGTACCTTTAGTTATTTACGTTACATTCTCTATGGTTATTAAATAATCGTTATTTATTCATAGTGGCATCTTATTTATCAACAATGTCTCCATTAAGGTCTAGCTGAGATAGGTTTGCCTCAAAACAGCCCATATTATTAATGTGCTTAAAATCCTGCAATGTGTGTTATATATCATCAGGAAATAAATGCTTACATTGTATATGGTGTTAATAATTTGCATATCAGTTTTAAAAAAACGTGTTTAATAAATAATTACTTGGTATTATTGATTTCTAATATTATTGTTTTACTCTCAAACGTATTAAAATCAATCCTATGTATAATTTTATATTGAAATCAATTAGAATGAAGTGAAAATAAGTGTAATCTTTTTGTTTTCCTATTTAGTTTCATTAGTCTAATTCAATATAATATTTAATTATATCAAAACTTACATACTTGTGACCAGAGGGCGCATATTTTTTGTTAGTATAAATAATATAGATGACTTTACTTGAACTCATTAAGTGAGTATAAATAATTATCTTTTTTAATAATATATCATATAAAAATTTTATAAAAAGTAAAGTCGTCGGGGTGGCCTAAATTCGGTATCAAGCAGACAATGAGTGAGTCTATCCCTTTTCACTAGCGCTAGACCAAGAAGATTGTTTGGGCGTACGAGATGGAGCGCCACACCAACCATCAGCTCCTCTCTTTAACGCACAGATCCCTGTGCTATTCATATGCTGAAGTTGGCGAGGGCCGGTATCGAACCAGGAACCATGTGGTTTCTAGGCGGACGTTCTACCGACTGATCAGTGGGCGGTTGAATATGAAGATGTAGAGAATGTAAAACAACAAATCCTGTTGAATTTGTGTGAAATTTTTCTGCTTTTGTGGAGTATGTATTCCTTTGGGAAGTAATACCACTAATAAAATGATTGACACTTCAAAAATCCCATTACCACACAGTTAAGCCTTTCAACAAAGCGTCGGTCGTCCGCTATTCAACGTCGAATGGTGACTTGTACCCTTTTCGCCTTGTGTTGTTTGCAAGGGAAGGCGCACGGTTAAAGGCAACATTCCCCTTAAGGATTTCTAAAACAAACATTTAGAAATGGTGCCAGAGGAATGAAGAAGAAGAAGAAGAAGAAGAAGAAGAAGGTAGTATGAAAATATAGAAGAAATAGAAGAATGTATTATGAAAATAAGAAGAAAAATAAGAAGAAAGAAAGAAAGAAGAAAAAAAGAAGAAAGAAAAAAGAAGAAAGAAAGAAAGAAAAAAGAAAAAGAAGAATGTATTATGAAAATAAGAAAAATAAGAAAGAAAGAAAGAAGAAGAAAAAGAAGTATTATGAAAAAAAATAAGAAAAATAAGAAGAAAAATAAGAAAAAAAGAAAGAAGAAAAAGAAGAAAGTATTATGAAAAGAAAAAGAAAAAGAAAGAAAGAAGTAAAGAAGGAGAATTATGAAAAGAAGAAAAAGAATAAAAAGAAGAAGGAGGAGAAGGAAGGTGGCAGGAAGGAGAAGAAGGAGGGTGGCAGGAAGAAGGAGGGGGAGGAGGAAGATGGGAGGAAGAATACCCACTCATAAAAGTGGATTTTCCGAAGAAATATTACAATTAGAGCTGAGCTGTCTGTATTGGAAATTAAGTCAATTTCCCTTGGGGGGAAGGAGGTGATTTGTTAATAGGTTTTTGATGCTGGACACCAAACAAGCAGAGGAGCCCGGTTCAATGGACAGCAAGGTCACCCGGCAGAATAAAACAAACAAGAGTTAGCTAAAGTAAGAACTAAAAACATAACAATCAGCCAAGATCAGGCGTGAGGAGGCGACTGGGAGTGGGGGAGGGGAGGGACAATAGCCTTAAAAGGCAAAGATATGGCTTTTGAAGAAGAAGAAGAAAAAAAGAAGAAAATGGTAATTTAATCTAATAATTATGGATTTTTAAAATGTATAGATGAAGGAAAAGGAAATGGAATTCTAAGAAGATGGTTTTGTTAACAATTCAAGACTATTTTTTATTAATCAACCTACAATTACTAAAAAAAAAGATAACAGGATTTTACAAGTATAATGCACAAGCTAAAGAGAAACAAATATGAGGAATAGAAACTTATATATATATATATATATATATGAGAGAGAGGGGAGAGAGAGAGAGAGAGACATCTACAGACACCGTGTTTCGACGTATCACGTCTTTTTAGAGTGACTAAACATTAGATAAGAATATCTCTTTATATTTTGTTTAATTTGATATATATATATATATATATATATATATATATATATATATATATATATTATAGCAAGATAAACGGAAGACAGATTCTTGTTTCAATATATTGTATGTATATATATATTATAGATTATATATATATATATATATATGTGTGTGTGTGTGTGTGTGTGTGTGTGTGTGTGTGATATAATATATAAAATATGATGTATAATGCATTATATAACATATATTATATATCATATAATATATATATCGTATATAATAATACGTATATAATATATCATATCATATAATATAATATAATGTATTTTATGATATATATAATTCATATGATATTTCATATATCATATTTCTATAATTCGATATATAATATAATTCAATACACACACACACACACACACACACACATACATATATATATATATATATATATATATATATATATATAGTATAATATAACTTGATATAACGTAATATAAATACAATCTAACATATATATGATATATGTTATATTATATTTATCATTACAATAATTATACAAGATAACACACTCACACAAACACACACATTATATATATATATATATATATATATATATATATATATATAACATTAAATTATATTATATAAGTATTATATTTACTTATGCTTTACATACATATTATATCAAATTCGTCACATTTCGTTTTATATACAAATATTTTAGGTAAGGTATTAAAACTATGTAAAAAACATTTTTCCAGTGGCAAAATGATGCCAATTAAAAAAATTTAAAAAATACTGTTACTTTTAGAAATGCATTTCCTACACAAAATGTAACAACTATTTTGAGACACCATTAAGTTATCAGGCTTTGCACAATCAAATTACTTCCTTAATTTTGTCCATTTCTCAAAACGTGGAAATTCAAACAAAAAAAAACAGAAGGATGAAGGATCTTTATATCTCGCAAGAATATGCACCCTCCACTGGGTGTAAGTATTCAAGTTTTAATGTAATAAAATATTATATTAAATTAGAAAGGCTAATGAAACTAAATAAGAAGGCAGATAAAAAGATTTGAAATAGAGTGCAAGTATTTAAGTTTTAATGTAATAAAATATTATATTAAATTAGAAAGGCTAATGAAACTAATAAGAAGGCAGATAAAAAGATTTGAAATAGAGTGCAAGTATTTAAGTTTAATGTAATAAAATATTATATTAAATTAGAAAGGCTAATGAAACTAAATAAGAAGGCAGATAAAAGATTTGAAATAGAGTGCAAGTATTTAAGTTTAATGTAATAAAATATTATATTAAATTAGAAAGGCTAATGAAACTAAATAAGAAGGCAGATAAAAAAAATTTGAAACAGAGTGCAAGTATTTAAGTTTTAATGTAATAAAATATTATATTAAATTAGAAAGGCTAATGAAACTAAATAAGAAGGCAGATAAAAAGATTTGAAATAGAGTGCAAGTATTTAAGTTTTAATGTAATAAATATTATATTACATTAGAAAGGCTAATGAAACTAAATAAGAATGCAGATAAAAAGATTTGAAACAGAGTGCAAGTATTCAAGTTTTAATGTAATAAAATATATCAAATTAGAAAGATTAATGAAATTAAATAAGAACGCATATTATAAGATTACATTTTTTAGTGATATATAAGACACATTGCAGGATTTTAAACCCACTAATAACATGAGCTGTTTTGAGGCAAATCTAACTCAGATTTTCATAGAGACATCGTTAATAAATATGATTTATTCTATGTATTAAGGAATTTGATAATAAATTAAATACTCATTGATAAACTTTGGCAATTTCCGGGAGTATTGTCACGTAAGCAGTGACGTTACAGTCGGTTACAGACAGACACCGAATTTCCATTATAAGATTTAGTTGGGTTTTTTTAATGTTTTACTGAAACTTTTTTTTTTTTGACAAAAAATTTAAAAAATGGACAAACTCTGAACGTCCACGTGACCCTTGTCACTCGGTATTTCAGAAATGTCTTCTCGGTGGGGAAAGGGGGTAAAAAACTGCGAAATTTCAAAAGTTATTTTGAATAATTCAAGAGAACAGTTCATCACACAAAAAATATTGTTGTGTTCATTGGATTTGAAAGGAAGGGAATTTTTTTTTTTCAAGTTAATTTTTTTTTTTTTTTACTTTAGAAATTTTCTTCTTTTTCATTTTTTTCTTTTTTTTTTTTCCGAAAGACAATTCTAAAGTGAAATTCGTGCAATTAGCTAAATCATTCCACCACTGGCAACAAGGTTTCAGTCTTTGCTTTTATGAAGATTTCCCTGGAGGTAATAAGTAATTTTATAATGCATTTTTAATAACTTGCTTCACTAGATGAAATAAAGCAAACTGGGTGTGATGGTGTCGTGTAGAAACAAGAAAAAAAGAAAAAAAAAAGAAAAGAGAAAAGAATTGATCAGTTATATTTTGCAGTGAGATGCCCATGCCTGATGCAATGGGCCCAGCCAGCGAGATATGCTTGGTTGGGTAAATCTAATGAGGCAGTCAGCACAACAGAGACAGAGACAGAGTCAGACAGAGAGAGACAGACAGAGAGAGATGATATGCACATACACACACCGTGTGTGCTGGCGTGTGTGTGTGTATGTGAAAAGAAGCGAGGGTGAGACAGATAGACAGACAGAGAGAGAAAGGATATACAAATATACACACCATATGTTTTGGTGTGCATGTGAGAAAGAGACAGAGACAGAGAAATTACATACACATGTAGACACTGTATGAGCTGGTGTGTTTGTGTGTGTATGTATGTGTGAGAGAGAGAGAGAGAGAGAGAGAGAGAGAGAGAGAGAGAGAAAATCTGTGACTGTGTGGGTAAAAAGGAGCGAGCGAGAGAGAGAGAGATAGAAAGAGAGAGAGTTGAGCAACACACACACACACACACACACACACACACAAGTCTTAACATTCCTTTCATATCAATTACAAACTCCTGTCCACACAAGCGTCTGGAAGCAAACAGAAAAGATACGAAGAAAAAAAGATAAAGAAAAAGTGTTCCCTCCCAAATGACAAGAAAGTTTAAAACTAATCCACTAATTGAAATCACCGCATGAACTTTATAAAATGAATGATCGAATTTCCTTTCTGATGAAACATCTACTTTGCTTATTTTCTATTTCATTGATTTATTTGTTTTACACTCATTAGGGTGGATCAAAAATATATTTAGGTCTTTGTTTTATTTTAGAGACATTTACTCAAAAGATTACATGTACGCATCTAAGGACTATCTATGACTTGACTATATCATTATTTTATACAATAGGGTGTGTTAAATGTATTTTCATCTAAAGACTATCGACATTACTATATCATAATTTTATACAATAGACTATATAAAATGTATTTTTATCTAAGGACTATATCATTACTGTATTATTATTTTATACAATAGGGTGTTTCAAACATATTTTCATTTTTAAAAAAACTTTCAGAAGAGCTTGCATCATCAAAAGATACTAATTGTAAAGTATTATATAAGCTTTAAAAACTTCCAGAAGAGCTAGAATCATCAAAAGATATCACACAAGCTTCAAATAATAAGGTTGTTTAAAAACTAAAGATATTTTCGATACAGCCAATTTTTTAAGAGAATTATTTTCCCTCATCATGGCAAATTAATTGATCGATTTGTATTTAAATGTTAATCTAATTATTTTATTTTTTTCCTTTTAATCAAATAAACATTTATAGTACATTTAAAACGATTATATTTTAGTTTAAATCCAGATTAATCTTTCAAGTAAACCAAATATAACCACTCCCCCATTACTTTTAAAATGTCAATTTTCTCTTCGCCAATTGACAGTGGCAAATTAATTTGTTGTATTGTCTTTTAAGAGAGCAGCAGTTGCTACAAATCAGCCACATATGCATACATATAAATATAAACATACTTGCATACATACAAATACATATATATGCATACATGCACATACATATGCTCACATGCAAATGCAAATACAAACACATATGTGTGTGTGATGTGTAGTAGTATTTTAATACGGTTTGTTAATAGAGCAGCAGTGTCCACAAATCAACTATCTATACAAAAGCATATATATATATATATATATATATATATAATATATATATATATACATACGTACATACACAGACATAAATATATAAATACAAATACATATATACATACATATATATACAAATACATATACACATACATATATATATACATATACATATATAGATTTATAAATGATCCGAACATTTCTTCTTTTTTTTCTAAATGATAGTGATTCTTCTCGTGATACATGTCGGAATGATAGACGTGCAAAAACAATGATGTCATTATTTGAATAAAATCTTCAAAAGTTCTTCAACATCTGTTTGATCAAAAGTCAAACTATTAAAAATGATTTCCCACCTGCGGAAGACCGGGGGATACAGCGGCCGAAACGTTGTGTTTAAACATAGCACAATAAAGATGCGGATAACAAGCTAAAACATTAAAATTATTCACATCTTTAGTTTTATAGAGAAGAAAAAAAATATAACTCTTTCCTCAATTTGATTGTTTCAAATACTAAGTGTATTCAAATATTAAGTGTATTCAATATAAGTGTATTCAAATACTAAGTGTATTCAAAATAAGTGTATTCAAATACTAAGTGTATTCAAATACTAAGTGTATTCAAATACTAAGTGTATTCAAAAGTGTATTCAAATACTAAGTGTAAGTGTATTCAAATATTAAGTGTATTCAATACTAAGTGTATTAAGTGTATTCAAATACTAAGTGTATTAAGTGTATTAAGTGTATTCAAATTCGAGTGTATTCAAATAGTAAGTGTATTCAAATAATAAGTGTAAGTGTATTCACATTCGAGTGTATTCTTCAAATACTAAGTGTGTATTCAAATACTAAGTGTATTATTCAATACTAAGTGTATTCAAATACTAAGTGTATTCAAATTGAGTGTATTCAAATACTAAGTAAATGAAATAATATTGTTTTTTCCCATTTTTTAATTTTTCATTAACAAATTATCTTTTTTTTTTAAATAGAGAAGCAGCAAAAAATAAAAGAAAAAAAAAATATATATATAAATATATCTTACCTCAATTTGATTGTTTCGATTATAATGAAGGTTAAGAACCCTATATAATTCCGAGTCAGTTGTCACTATCAAGTCTTCTGCATTTTTGTATCCTTCAGCAATTGCTTGCTTAGCATATTTTTCCATCTGGATATAATAAAACTCCCTACAAAAAAGAAAGAGAAAGTTTAAAGAAAAATAAGTAAATATAAATTTTATTATTTGTTAAACAAATTATATTCAGTGAAAAATTGGAGAAGCTATTTCTCTGAATTTTTAGATGAGGCTTAATAATTTGTATTATTTGTATTATTCAGACTATTGTCCTCATTTTTATTGTCATCTACTCATAAATACCCGAAGAAGGCCTGGGGGTATATCACCGAAACGTTGTGTATAAATAAATAAAGATGAGGTAATAGTCCAAATAATACAAATAATACAAATCATTCATTTTTTTTTAATTGCTGAAAAAGAAATTAAAATATTTAAAGCAAAAATTTATCATTAATTATCAATTACAGTAAAGTCATGTTGAAAGCACCAGTTCCCTCTAGATCACTAAACTTAAGTATTTGGTTGGTTAGTTGGTTGGTTGGTTTTTACGGCATATCAATCCTTGTTGGGTTATTTTATGCTGAAGACATTTTGTTTTATTCATTCTTGATAGATCCTTTTTTTAAACTCAATTTGTTCTTTAAACACATTTTTTTTCAAACTCATTTTTTCTCAGAGTGGACATAGGAGTAATGGCGATGAAAAGGTAATCCACATCACTTAGAACTCAAAAAATTAGTTATTTCAACATCAAAGTTTAGCATCATATTCAGGACACTAAGACCCTCAGTCACTGCCTTCTAGCACATATGATAAAAAGGGTAGTGGCTTGCTATAAGAGCAATAGGGTCAAGACAATCATATAGATACTAGGGCTTGATGTGTCCAGTCAATTGATTGAAAGGGCCTCTTCGACTGTCCGTTTAGTCTAAGCTAAGCAGTGATGAGTCTGTTCAATAGTTAGATGGGTGACCAGTTCAGCAACAGCAGGTACTGTAAGCAACCTGATATCAAAATGACTTGATTTGGCATTAAATGACCCCAAAAGGGTTGATATGCCATAAAATAAAACAACAAAACAACCAATATTAAAATCAACACACAAAAAAGCTTTTTGATCCCATCATTATTGCTCTTAAAACATTAATATTTCAACTAAGTATGAAGTGTTTACCTGCTTGAAATGATTGTAAACTTTAATACATTGGCTCTTAAAACACTAATATTGCAATTAAGTAAGAAGTGTTTACCTGTATAGAATGATTGTAAAGATATGTTTTTGTACTGTATATAATTGGAGGTCAGGATTGTTATACTAACTTCAGCAGAAAATAACCCAGTAAGAGTTGACATACCATAAAACTAACCAACCAACCTTAAATCTGGTATAATTTAGAAATTAATTTAGTCTGGAAAGGATTTAAAAAATCATCTGGTGTTACTTATCCACCGAATTTCTTATTTCTTATCATAAGTGTTGTCACCTCAGCTAAATAATGGACCGTTCCGTTTTTATTATGAAGAAAGGGAAGAAAAAAGACATGCTACACAGAAATTTATAATAAGAAAAAAGAAAGAGAGAGAGTAGGAGGAAGACAGAGAGAAAGGTAAGTGCGTGGAAACAATAACACTAATCTGTTTCAATCGAACATAGTGAAAAGATGAAAAGAAGGAAAGAAAGAAAGAAAGAAAGAACAAAAAGAGTGATAGAGTTAAATGAAGATTATTATACTTTTTTTTAAATATTCAACTATTTTTGAAATAGTTCTTACATAAACATATCAAATGCTATAATAATTGAATTGTCATACTCGGGTACATCTACAGGTCCTGGTAGTTATTATCATTATAATATTATTATATTATTATTATTATTATTATTATTATTATTATTATTATAGTCGATGAAATGTAAGTCGTCCACCATTATCATACTGTGGTATATGCACAGGTCAACTAGTTAAAAGTAATTTTGCTTGGTGTTTTTGTTGGGGGGGGGTGACACACTTTGGCTTGGTTTGTTTTACGGCATATCAACCTCGGTGGGTCATTTAATGCCAACAAAGTTTTGAAATAAATTCATTCCTAATGCATACTCATTTTTTTATAAACACATTTTTCTATTTAACCCAAAGATGGGACCCTAACAGGTACTACCACTCCGGGTCAGAGTGAACCAGGGAGCAATGGCGATGAAGGGGTGCTCCACATTCCCCAGACCTCTAGTACTGGAACCTCACCATCAGATAGAGTTTAACATCATTCCCAGGACAGTAAGACCCTCAGCTACCGCCTTCTAGCATATATATGATGAAAAGGGTTGGGCTTGCCATAAGGGCAATGGGTTGGGGCAATCATATAGGTGCCAGGGATTGACATGACCAGCCGATTGATCGGAGGGGCTTCTCCGACCACCCGTCTAGCTTATGTAAGGGTCTAAGTGGAGTGTTGCATGTCATGGACTGCTCACCCACCAGGATTTTGTCCTTAAGCATCACCGGTCGCCATTCACGGTCAACAGGTGGCCCCGTTTGGGGTGGGGCTTTACCTCTCTGCAGAGGTGCAGTCTGTGTATTCTAAAGATTCAGCTGACAGGGCTGACCCACTTTGATTTCCTTATTGTTTCAATCATAGAACAATTCAAAATGTTCTGTCGCTTTTTTGTTGTTTGAGGCATGTGATAGGCTTCATTGTAAATGTTACAGTCATCTAAGACTTACAAAGATCTGATAATTTATGAATAAGTGATATTTAAAAAAAAGGAGGGAGCGTTTGGGGGGGGTGAGATGAGGGGGGTTGAGATGAGGGGGGCGTTTAACAACTTAAAGCAAAACAAGCGTCAGAGGAATTTGTTTTGTCTCGTTAGCAAAATTAGTTGAAAGTCATTGGCCAGAATAATTTCAGGCTGACAGCACTTAACAATAACTAGAGAGAGGGGGGGAGATAGAGCGAGAGAAAGGGAGAGAGAGGGGAGAGAGATGGGTAGAAGGCAATAGAGAGAGAAAAGACAAAGGAAACAGAAAGAACAAAAGAGAGAAAGAAAAAGAGAGGGTGAGAGAAATATCAAGAGAGAAAACAATAAAAGAGAGAGAGAAAGAAAAATAGTAAGAGATTAGAGAAAATAAGAGATATAGCAGAAGAAAGAAAGAAAGAAAGAAATAGCAAGAAAAAATAGCAAAGAAGAAAGAAAGAAAGAAAGAAAGGAATAGCAAGAGAAAGAAAGAGAAATGGCAAGAAAGAAAGAAAGAGCAAGATAAAGAAAGAAATAGCATGAAAGAGAGAAAAAAAAGAAAGAAAGGAAGGAAGAGAGAAAGAAAGAAATAGCAATAGCAGGAGAGGGAGAGTCAGGGAGAGGGAAATAGCAAGTGATAGAAAGAGAGAGAGGGGGGGAGGAGAACGAAATAGCAAGAGAAAGAAGTAGCAAGAAAGAGAGAGAGAGACACACACACACACACACACACACACACACACAAAAGAGTTATAATGTTCTCTTTCCCACAAAACTTTTTTTCATTTCTTTTTGTTTTGGGTCACAAAGAACCTATATTTTGCCTCGACTGTTTGGATTAAATATGAATGTAATGATCTTCACCTTTTTAGAACAATAACAACCATCTCTGTCCAAAAATTCTTGTTACATTTTGTACATACATTCCATAAGAAATGGGACAACTATTTTGGGACAAGGGTAGTAATAGTTCTGTTTACTTTCATGGTCATTTCATCCACCCCCACCCCCATCCCATTTGAAATTGCATAATACTGATTCTTAATAGTAGTAAGATTAGGGTACTTACTACTCTCATAAATCCCCAAATGGAGTAGATGAGGCTTCTTAGCCTTGGATGGCAATCGATCTAGACAACGAAATGTCTGTTATAAAACCGCCAGGCTTTACCTCATTCCAAGGAAAGAAAGGCTAGGGGGAGTAAACCCCGAAATCAAATCCGGAGCTGGAGTCCTTAAAGTAGTGTGATGCTGAACATCAGCGCTATCCAGCAACTCCTGCGACACTATCGTTGCCAAATTGCATTATTTTTAAAAACTTTCCTTTTGACCACAATTGCACTATGGAAAGGGAGATCTGCTGCTTGGGCAATAGCTCATCCCCCATATCAACATTCCGGGCTACATGGTTACACTTTTTTTGTTTTGTTTTTTTTTGTTGACAATATGCTATCGTCTCCAGTAGATGGATGAATGCAAATGATAATACTGCCTCTGTCCCATGAAAATCAGTACAATGAATGCATGGAATTCAACAAGCAAATGTAACAACTATTATGGGACAGAGGTAGGAAAAATAAATGTTTGTATGATCTATATATTAATACATCATAGGTATGATGCTAAACTATTTGATTGTGAAATTTCAATTCTGGAGATCTGGGAAATGTGGAGTACCCCTTCATCGCCATTACTCCCAGGTTCACTCTGATCCGGAGTGGTATTAACTGTTAGGGTCACATCTATGGATTAGATAGGAAAAAAATGTGTTTTAAAAGAAATTGAGTTTTCTTTTTTTTTTTAATCTAGTACCCATCAAGAATAAATGAAACAAAACGTATTCGGCATAAAATAACCCACCAAGGGTTGATTTGCCATAAAATCCAGCAAACCAAGACCTGAAACATCACATAAGTGAATTTGGTTGGTTGGTTGGGTTTTACGGCATATCAGCCCTTGGTGGGTTATTTTATGCCAAAAACGTTTTTGTTAGATTAATTCTTGATGGGTACTCAATTTGATTGAAACACATTTTTCTATTCAATCCATAAATGTTACCCTAAAAGGTTCTCCGGGTCAAAGTGGACCTGGGAGTAATGGTGATGAAGGGGTACTCCACATTCCTCAGAGCTCCAGAATTTGAACTTCACCATCATATAAAGTTTAATGTAATGTCCAGGACATATAAGTGAATTTGTTCATCATAAACAGAAATAGAAATTATATAAAATAAGATTTGATAAATCCTCTTAAGAGATTGCCAATTACCTTGGATATCTAATTAGCAACTTTAAATTAGAAAGCATTTATAAGAATAAACATTCATTTTGTTTTTGTTTTTTCCACTTGTTTAACGATCATGGCGGCCATTAGCCGTGTCATGTGATCTCTGCAATCAGTGAAACTCATAGACAGAGGCAAATGTCAGAGTTTTCAGTTCCTACATTTTGGCAATGGAAGTAAAAATATTAAATTGCTTTTTCTTTCTTTTTTTAAATTCTATTCTTTGTTTTTGTTTTTTTAGTTTTTTTTTTATAGGGTTTCCAATAAAAGTGGGGTGAGAAAAGGAAGCAACAGTGAACTGTGTTTATGCATGTGTGTGTGTATATTTCTATGTGTGTATGTTTTTGCGTGTGTGTGTGTATATATATATAATATATATGTATGTGTGTGGGGGGCATCTGTATGTGTGTGTGAGTATCGGTATATGCGTGTGTATGTGTGTGGCAACTGGGTGCGTGTGCGTGTGTGTGCGTGTGTTTGTGCGTGTGTTTATGTATGTTTTTGCGCGCGTGTGTGTGTGTGTGTGTGTATATATATGTATGTGTGTGGGGGGAGTATCTGTATGTGTGTGTGCACGTGTGTGTGTGAGTATCGGTATATGTGTGTGTATGTGTGTGGCAACTAGGTACGTGTGTGCGGGTGTTTGTGTATGTATATTTGTGCGCGTGTGTGTGTATGTTTTGTGTGGGAGGGGGTATCTGTATGTGTGTGTGCGTGTGTATCTGTATATGTGTGTGTATGTCTGTATGCGTATCTGTATGTGTGTGTGCGTGTGTCTGTATGCGTACCTGTATGCATGTGTGTATGCCTGTATGCGTACCTGTATGTGTTTGTCTGTATGTGTGTATGTGTGTGTCTGCATGCGTATCTGTATGTGTGTGTTTTTGCGTGTGTGTGTGTGTGTGTGCATCTGCATCTGTACATGTGTTTCTGTCTATATGTGTATATAACTGTGTGTGTGTGTATGTACGTGTGTGTGTACACGTGTGTGCGCATGTATGTGTGTGATAAAGTGAATTGCCGACTCTATTTAAGAGAAATGAGGTTGTTTAAGGGAAGAAACAGTAATCTCAAGCAAATAGATGATTCTCATTGAGATAATCGTGCCCATTAAGGGGGTGGGGGTGATGATGAGGGATTTGTGGTGATGTATCTATCAGCATCCACCCCCTACCCCCCACCCTTACAATAGTCACTTCCTCCATATGACACGATTTCCTTGCCAGAAGTTGGTGTGGTAACAATAATAGCATTTTGAAACCAGGTCATTTGATAGCAAGTTGAACAACGACCACACAGCAGACATCAGATGTCGAAGTTAACAGTAACATAGAGGGCGCTCTAATTAGGCGGGAAAATGCCATACTAGCAACACACAGATTCATCACAGAGAGAAGAGAGAGAGAGAGAGAGAGAGAGAGAGAGAGAGAGAGAGAGAGAGATGAATCTAAAAGAAAAAGAGAGAGAAATATGAAATATTCATCAAAGAAAAAGAGGACAAAATATTACCAGATAGATAGATAGATAGAGAGAGAGAGAGAGAGGGAGGGGGGACAAAATAGTACTATATATATAGAGACAGAGAGACAGAGACAAAGAGAGAGAGAGAGAGATATGCATCTGAGAGAAGAAGAAAAAAGAGAAATATGAATTATTCAACAGAGAGAAGAGAGGACGAAATATTATTAAAGAGACAGAGAGAGAAAGAGAGAG
Source organism: Doryteuthis pealeii (assembly GCA_023376005.1). Taxonomy (NCBI): domain Eukaryota; kingdom Metazoa; phylum Mollusca; class Cephalopoda; order Myopsida; family Loliginidae; genus Doryteuthis; species Doryteuthis pealeii. The sequence goes on from CM042168.1 coordinate 70,687,454, forward strand.
AAATTATAAATTATTCATCAGAGAAAGAGGGGACAAAATATTATCAGAGAGAGGGGGGGGAATATTCATTTGGGAGAGAGGAAGAAAGAGATGAAAATATACTTTAGAAAGAGAATGAAAGAAACATTTTTCAGAGAGAATGGGGTAAATGTGTAAAAGAGAAAGTGAGAGAAAAAAAGAATGTGAAAGAGAGATGAGTGAAATATTTTCTAAAGAAAGAAAAAAAGAAAATATTGACCCAGAGAGAGAAAGAGAGAGAGAGAGAGAGAGAGAGAGAGAGAAAGACCAGAGAGAGAGAGAGAGAGAGATGAGTGAAATATTTTCTAAAGAAAGAAAAAAGAAAATATTGACCAGGAGAGAGAGAGAGAGAAAGAGAGAGAGAGAGAGAGATGAGTGAAATATTTTCTAAAAATATTGACCAGAGAGAGAGAGAGAGAGTAAGAGAGAGAGAGAAGGGAGAGAGAGAGAGATGAGTGAAATATTTTCTAAAGAAAGAAAAAAAGAAAATATTGACCAGGGAGAGAGAGAGGGGAGAGAGAGGAGGAGAGAGAGGGGGAGAGAGAGAGAAACAGACAGACAGACAGATAGAGAGGGGAGTAAGAATGAATAATTCCCTAAAAACCTCCATTGAGAAAAGTGTTAAAAGAACATTAAAATATAAGATTGCACACATATTAAAATTCAAAATACACATTGAATTTAAATGCTTCTAAAAGCAATTCAGAAAATATTGAGAAAGCTTCTCTGTTTACGTACTCTTAGTCCTTTACCCTTTGATCGTACAATAAAAATCTATTTCAAATTCAATTTAATACAATTTACACGAATAACAAAGAAATAAATTGGAGCTTATGACCCTATAAGAAATTTAGAATTGACAGCAGGATAAAAGAAATGTTTGTTTTGGCTTTAGGTTTTTTTAGTTTTTTTTTTTTGTTTTGTTTTGTTTCTTCTTTTTTTTTTTTTAGGAAAGAGTTAAACACAATGTCAAAAACATTGGAACAATTTGACAAAAACAAAACACAAGAACTTCTTTGATATGTAAGTATAAACAATTTTGATAAATCCAACATTCCTTCATTTCTCGAATGATTAGCAAAGAAGGCAAACACTCTCTTCCCTTTTTGTTTGGGCCTGTCGTTTTATGTTTTAAAAAAAAAAAGAGAAAAAGAAAAGCAAACAACAAAAATGAAATATCTATGTTTCAATTTAGAGTTCAAAAACAAATGTCTCAAGAGAAATAACTTCACTGATTTTGCTGATCTTTTGATGCTTTCAAATGCAATCATAAAAATAAATAAAATTCAAGAGAAGGTGGGATTTGCTACTTTTGATGTTCAAATCAGCAAAGAAACAAATAACTATGCTGAAAAAAAAAAAAAAAAAAAAAAAAAAAAAAAAACTTACACAGAGTTAGGAGACTAAAAGAATCAATATTGATAACGGAGAACAGTTAGTTTATCTGTCTTATATATACTAGAAATATATGCACCCTCCGGGTGCAAGTATTTAAGTTTTAATGTAATGAAATATCGTATTAAATTAGAAGCGCTAATGAAACTAAATAAGAATGCAGATAAAAAGATTTAAAACAGAGGGGGGTATAATCAAAAAATAGAACAACTGAAATTTACTCTTCCATCACTCTCGTCTTTCATTGTTATTTTTTCTAATTTAAGTATTTAGTTAAAATAGGAAGTAAAGAATAAAAGTACAGTTATCTTTTCTTGTTAATGGATTTCATTTAAGATTCATTGAAGAGATTTTTGCTTATATTCATTAAAATAAAGCCAAATAGTTAGAAATCAATGATACTAAGCACATATTTATTAAAATTACATTTTTAATATCAATATGCAAATTAGCCTTCCCGTTCACACTGTAAACCGCTATTTTGTTGTATATATAAATACAATTGCATGTTGTAAGTAAGTAGATATGGTTAACAGTATTAATAATGTAAATCAATTTTATTAATAATTGAGGTTAAAATAAGGATAAATGATGAACATGGTGAATGTGACGTAAATAACTAAGGGATTGTGACTTGAGTGATTTAGTTTCGGTTACAGACAGAAAAACACACAATCTCCATTATAATAAGATATGAAAAATATATATATAAACCGCCAGGATTATCTAAAGCTAAAAAGTAAAGAGTGCTCAATACCTAAGTAGAGCAAATAATAAAGTTAAACCTAATGAGCCAGATATACCTACTAACAGTTTCGCATAGTAGTTCTTCAGGGCAAAGATCTGACTCTGATATATATATATATTTACCAACCCCTCCGCACGAGCAGGATTTGATACAAGGTCAATTTCTTGGAGTTTAACAGGTTCAATTCAAGAATTAGGATTCGGATATTTTAAAAGACTATTCAATGTACAAATTATAATCTATTAATATGGGAGAGTATGGATAGTGTTTTTCTTATCTGTATATTGTCAGACTTCTTTTAAAAATAATATGACTGGTGGTTTCTAGCCGAACGCTCTACCGACTGAGCTAATTCAATTATTAAAATGTTTGATATGTTTACTTCAGAGCTATTGCAAATAGTTCAATACTAGCAAGACCTGTGGATATACCACAGTATGATAATTTAATTATTACAATGTTTGTTATGTTTACTTAAGAGCTATTGCAAAAAAGATTTCAATACTAGCTACATCTGTGGATTATCACAGTATGATAATTTAATTATTATAACATTTGATATGTTTGCTAAAAGTTATTGCATAATAGTTCAATATGTAAAAAGTATTATAATCTTCATTTAACTATCTCTCTCCCCCTCTCTCTCACTCTCTCCTTCTTTCCTTCTTTTTATTATGTTCGATTGAAAGAGATTAGCGTTATTACTTCCACATGCTCACCCCTCTCTCTATTTTCCCCTACTGTCTTCTTTTCTTTCTTATTATATTTTTCTGTGTAGGATGTCCTTTTCCTTCCCTTTCTTTCTCTAGAATAAGAATTATCATTATTATTATTATCATCATTATTATTATCATTATTATTATTAACAACAACAACAACAACAACAACAATTTGTTTCAATTTTTAATTCTTAGTGTTTTTATCGATATTTGTTCAAATTGTTAATCTCTAATATCAAGAATCGGTGGAAATTGGTAATAATAAAAATAATAAAAGAAAGAAATATTTTAAGCATTTTCAAAATATAACATAAACACCACCATATTTTCCTTATAGTCCTATTTCGATACACACCAAATTTACCTTTAAATACAGAAGAGTTTTGACATTGAATGACATAGAAAAGACCTGAATTTGACAATAAAATATTTGACAAACAATTGTTTATAATTTTATGAGATTAAAAGAAAAATTAATTTTGTAGAAGTAACTTTAAAGCAGGGGGTGTTGGGCGTGGGGGTCTAAAGCTCAATGACATAAAAAGACTATTTTGTCACACGGGTGAGATACAGTGGGTCAAACATGAGAGCAATTTCGACCAGTTTTAGTACTAAGTTGAAATAAAAACCAATAGGTTGCTAGGGAGGTTTTTATTTCATCAAAAATGAATGTAACAATAAATAACTGGAGGGGGTATGTGTGGGGGTATGTGTGGGGGTATGTGAATGAGTACAAACAGTCTAATGTGAATAAAAAATAAGATAAAACAAATAATTTTTTTTTTGAAAATGTATAACTAATCTATATATTAATATGCGTGTTCCTAAATCCTGCAACACCCTCTAGTTAAAAATGAGACCGTCCACATTGTCCAAGATGAAATACAAAGATATATATCCTGGTGTTGCTTATCCGCCGAATTCTTATTTCTTGTGAATGTCGTCACCAAAACTAAATAATGGACCATTCCGTTTTTATTATAAAGAAAGAAAGAGAAGAAAAAGTACATACTACACAAAAATATGATAAGAATGAAAGAAATAAAGAGAGTAGGGAAAAGTTAGAGAGGGGGTGAGCGCACGAAAGCGATAACGCTAATATGTTTCAATCGAACATAAAAGATGAATAGAAGGTAAGAAAGAAAAATAGTGTGTGTGTGAGAGAGAGAGTGAGAGTGAGAGTGAGAGAGAGAGTGAGTGAGAGAGTGAGTGAGTGAGTGAGAGAGAGAGAGAGTTAAATCTAGCCACAGCCGTCCTGTGAAGGTGAGTATGATGTCGATCTTATATCAACAACTAGCCTCTCATATTCCAATAGATTGACAAACGTTACATTAAAAGACTTGTTATGAATTTAAATTTCTTAAAGATTTTTAAAAAGAATTAAGGAAAATTACTTTCGTGGGGAATCTGGTACTTTCATTATATAACTAATATACAAAAATCATATATATATATATATATATATATATATATATATATATATGATTAAAATTGAGGAAAAACGGATAAAACACAAAACAACTTCATTCAATTAATATTTCGCCTCAGTATGTACACAAAGCTTCGTCAGAGAATTTATTTGAGAAAATTAACCTACAGTCTATTTAAATGTGAAAAGGTATTAGGTAGGGGAGAAGAGGTGGGGAGGCGTGGATGCATCGAAAGGTGTGAGGAAAAATAAAAAAGGGGAAAGGGAATGGGAAGTTTCAACCCGGTTCTTTTCTTCACACCTTTCGACGCATCCGCCTTCCTCATCCTCTTCTCCGCTCCCTTTACCTTTTCATATTTAAACATACAATAGGTTGATTATATCAAATAAATTCTGACGAAGCTTCGTGCACACACCGAGGCGAAATATCAATTGAATGAAGTGTTTTTCCTCAATTTTCAATCACATTTCGTCGGATTTTCCCAACCTGTTACTCCTCATATATATATATATATATATATATATATATATAGTAATAATCTGTATATTTTCATAACAATGTAAAAAGTGCAGAAGAGAAAATAAAACAGTCAAAAATTTTGAAAAAAAGAGTACTTGTCAAAAGAGATGGTCCAAAATAAAATCTGGTGGTGTATTCTATATATATATATATATATATATATATATATATATATAGTCTGAAGATTGCAAAGGTGAGAAACTGTCAGTAACCACGTGTTGACTCAATGACCACGCTACCTGAACTCAAATATAAACGTTCTATCAATGATATTGAGCCCTATCGGCTTAGAAATATAGCACCCATATTACCTACTATATATAACTATACCTATAAATACATATATGTATCTAACTATATCTATATAACATATATACATACATACATATATACATATACACAATACATACATATACAATATATATATATATATATTATATATATATATATATATATATATATATATATACACTACAACCAAATTTTCGTTTTTGTTCGTAATAAATAAGATGGTTTTTTTTTCCTTTCAGAAAGACGATACATTCTGACCAGTGTGTGGCTTAGAGCAATATCAATATCAATAAAATTCCTGTTGAACCACATTACGTACATAAAACCATCAAAACTACAACAAATTTTGTCAAGTCTATGTAACGACAGCTATATGCCCGTTCACACGTATATTTGCCTTTGAGAATAAATTGTTGCACGTTTTATATTTAATTTCTGCTTGAAATGGGTTGCAGAGCAGCGACTTCTTCATCGTCATGCACCACAGAATGCAGATGGAAATTTCCCTTGCAATGTGAGTGACCGCATCTGCAGATCCAGTATTGGACAAATTAGCCACCAGAGGGTCCACAACTGATGAACGACATGGAGTGACGTCATCGTCTTCTGCGACGGACTTCTAAAAGGAAAGGAAGTCTTAGAATGTATCATTGTAATAACTTCAATGGTTTGTTGTTTCATAGGAGGCATGGGTAAGCAACCTTTTTTGAGGAGCAGACCGCATGGGACATGACTCCTTATCATCAGGCGGGTCATACTACAAAAAGAATCCAAGTTAATTTTATGTTGAAGGTACCTCAAATGTTTTCACTACAGAAGACCATAAGGCAGCACCAATAAAGACCTACTGTATGGCGAATTAGTAGAAGGCTTCCAACAGGTAGTTAGACCACGTCCATACTTCAAAGACGTCTGTAAGAAAGACATGAAGACATGCCACATTAACACCAACACATGGGAGGTCAGCGCAGAAAAACGAGCGTCCTGGCATCTCAGTGTCAAACAAGACACGAAAAGGAGTGAAACGAAGAGGAAAGTAGCTTTCACAGCAAAGAGAGCCAGAAGGAAGGAGAGACGACAGCAGCCCCATAAATAATGATTTTGTTTATATCTGGAAAGGTTTTTTTAAATAGGATTTGAATAGTAAAAGAAGGGAAAGTCACTGGTGGCGTTCAGGATTAAAACATAATTAAATAAATTATGTAAGACCAAAACATTCAATGGATCTGCGAGTCTAACTTTTTTTTATTACCCCTTCTACCCAGGCAACGCCGAGTAGCCGCTTCTAGTAATACATATATAGTTACGCATTTCTTTATTGTATGTTACATCCTAAGTACCAATCGGAATTAATTACTGTAATAACTGTAAAAAATGTATTACGCGTTAATTTTTAAAATAGATTATTCTATTTTAATGAAATAATGTTTCTGTGTAACGTCAGCACATACGCCACCATTCTACTTGGGACCATCTCTTTGAAAAATTTCCCCATAAAAAATAAATAAAAATAAAAGGAAACAAAAAAAAAATAGAAAAAAATAACAAAAAAATGACTTACCTGAAATTACTAAACCATTTAACCAACTGTGCTGTGTTGTTTTTGTTAAAGCGGATATCAGGGAAAAAGACTTTCAAGATGGCTGAACTTGGATAACGCACATAAAAAAACATCAACTTTGCTTTTCTCAGATGCATTGGAGTCAGAGTTGTCGTTTATGAAGAGTTAAGGAAAAATTGTTCACAACGTGGGAAAAAATAGGAAGTTTAAAAAAAAGAAGAAAAAAAAAGAAAAAAAAGAAACAAACAAAAAAAAAACAAAGAACACAAAAAAGAATAAAAAGCCACACAAATGAAAGCAGTCAAAACTAAATCAAAGTTTGAAAAATAAAAATTCTAAAAAAAAAAACGTTTAGCTTCAAAATTTGATGACCCACGAAAATGTCGGGTTCTATTTCTAACTCCATCTTAATTTCAGTTGCTATTATTTATAATCATTATTATTAATAATGTTCACTAGTATTAAGCTTTATTTTACTAATTCTAAGGACCCATCATTATTGATTTCCTTAAAATAAAAAAGGTGCAACTATAAAAAGTGCATCTTATTGCCAATTTCTTGGGGATTTTTTCACCTTATTTATTGAATGACCCTTGCCTAAGAAAACCTAAGTAGAGCGTCACAAAAAATATATATTAAAAAAATTAAATGTCACCAACGTAAAGATTTGACTTAGAAAAAAACATCGATAAACAATTTGTAATGGAATAATCTTTTTTTCTTCTTCTTTTCTTTCTCTCTATCTAAACAGAATATCATTATGTAAAAATTATGTTTTAAAGATGAGGCTTTATAATTTTAAAAGAGCTTAAACAAACTAAGCGGAGAAGTGTGCCTGTCAGGAGAGACTGAGAAAACACCTGGACAAAAAACAAAAAAACAAAGACTAATGGTTGGATTTAACAGTCTTCGGTTCCCAATACACACCTGACCCACCCAACTTGATGAGAACAAAATGTAAAATGTCTAATACCTTTGTGTAACTACACCTGTTTCTTTTTTCTTTTCTTTACTTTAATTTTCTTTCTTTTTTTTATATGTTATATGTTAACAGACAGCCACACGTGTCTTCCTTTCTTAATACAATATCATATTTGAAGATTGTCTACAACCGTGTGTGATTATGTTAAAATATTGGAAGCAATGTCAGTAAGGCTGCTCTAATAAGTGTGGCGCATTAGACGGTGGGGTTGGTATTAATAGCTAGTCTTCAAGAGCAAAAACACTTTATTAAAATTAAAAAATAATAAGAAAAAAAAGAAAAAGAAAAACAATATTGATGATGAAAGCCATTTAGAAATAGAATTTTAAATTATGACAATTATAATCGACAAAGAACTTAACAGTTCCGAAGTGAGTTAAACCCCACCCCCACCCTTTACCACTGACAAATATGTTTGCTCATTTAAAAAATAAAAAAAACTACATTTTTATTATCATTTAAAATTCTAATCAAATTCTTTTTTATTATCACAACACCCCTTTTACAAATCAAATGTCTTGAAGAACATATGCAAATTAGACAAGGTAGTATTTATGGAAAGTTCTATCAAATTAAATATTTAAAGTCAATTGTGAAATTAAATGTTGCATTATTTATACATTTATCAACCTCTCCACACGAGCAGGATGTGACACAAGGTCAATTTCTAAAGCGAGCTTTTGTTACGATTCGTGTGGCCATTTTCAGGCTGCTGGTGAGAACACTTTACAGTGGAGATCCCTTGTTTAATCCGTGTTAATCAGAATCCTTGTCCGTTAGTCCGTTAGTCCGTGTTAAGCATGAGCAAATGAACGCCAGTTCACTAAGTCCTTTAAATAGTTAACCAACCACGTATTCAAGCGTGTTGATTGGCCAATTCAGTCCACGCAGCCTCGAAGAGTCTATAAATTTAAGTTGTGAGCCACAGCCCACCTTATATAGCAACAAATATTCCAAGTTTAACGGGTTTAAATTCGGATTTTCCCGTTCTCCTAGACTGGTTACCTCGCCAAGGTTAAAGAGCCCAGTTTGCACTACTATTTACCCATAGCTGGAGGGACAATATATGGATTCATAACTTTCCCAAGGGCATTAGCGCTATGTGAAAGGCAAACAGTCTCGTCCAGGGTTTGAACTCGGGTCGACGAGTCCATTTTCTACGACTGACCATTACACCACGCATCACTTTTTTTATCATATATGTGCTATGTGCTCTTCAACTTTGGTTAGGCAACCTGTCTAGGAGAAGGAAAATTCAAATCTGTTAAACTTCGCTTAAGAAATTGACCTTGTGTCGCATCCTACTCGTGTGGAGGGATTGATAAATATGTATATGATAAAAAGGATTTGGGTGTTGTCATTAGATTAATACGGTTGGGACAATCATATAGGTGTACCCTATGAGGTATTTTATGAAGAGCAGAGTCAGCAGTAAATACACAAAAGAAGAAGAAGAAAAAAAAAGAAGAAGAAGAAGAAGAAAAAGAAGAAGAAGAAAAAAGAAAAAGAAGAAAAAGAAGAAGAAGAAGAAAAAAAAAGAAGAAAAAGAAAAAGAAGAAGAAGAAAAAGAAGAAAAAAGAAGAAGAAGAAGAAGAAGAATACAAAGAAGGTTGTTGCATATTGTTATTCGCAGCATTAAACAAAAATCGACTGATTATGCTGCATATTCAGCTACTGCTACAAACAAGACCACTGATATAGCCAACACAATTTTAGACCGAAATCTTATTATATATATATATATATATATATATATATATATAAAAGTAAAAAAAATAACAAAGACTTAGAGATTTAGCAGTATAGTCTATTTCAGGGAGCTTATATTTGCTCTGTGACTCTAACATTAAGAGCACACATTGAGCTCTCAAACTGCGCCAGTTTTTTTAAAATAAAACTCTTGTGTCGTAAGGAAGATTTCTTTTCTGGACTTTGGATTATATATAATATATATATATATATATATATATATATATATATATATATACCAACTCCTCTGCACGAGCAGAAGCAGAGTTTAACTGGTTTGAATTCAGAGTTTTCCTTCTCCTAGACAGGTTACCAACCAAGGTGTGCAATATTCAAAATAATATATATATATATATATATATATATATATATATATATATATATATCTGCTTGTGTGATTTTATAAAAAATGAAAAAACACAAGTTTCATTGCAGTGTTTCGGTTTGTTTAACAAACCTTCCTCAGTGTCTTCGTCTGTTTAAAGTAAAATAAATTATAAGTGAACTTTTCTTTAAATAAACGAAGGCCCTAATGAAGGTTTGTTAAACAAACTGAAACACTGCAGCGTTATATAATATATATATTATATATATATATATTATATATATATATGAATTTAACATCTTTTTTAAAAAACAAATGATGTTAATAGTTTGCTGACAGAATCTGTTTCGACCGTTTTAATAGAGCGGTCTTCATCAAGAGCAACATACCAATGATTCATATGTTGCTCTTGATGAAGACCGCTATATTAAAACGGTCGAAACAGATTCTGTCAGCAAACTATTAACTTCATTTGTTGTTGTTTTTCAAAAAAAATGTTAAATTCATACTGTCGGATTAACTTCCATTTACTTTCATATATATATATATATATATATATATATATATATATATATATATATATATATGGGGACATGCATTGAATCATCCAGACAAATACTTTGGAACGGTCCGGGATCATATTTTACTGGATCCACTTCAATCTTTGATCCATATTTTAAGATTATCCGATCCACTGATTTTGCCAAAAATTAAAGTTCCTTCCATTTAAACTTGTTTACTCCAATAATAAAAATGGATATTAAGTGCTTCGGTACTAAATTTGGCACATCAATTAAACTATTCCTACTACAACTATTGAAGTGTCAATATAAAAAGAAAATATTCATTTCTTTTTCTTTTCTTTTTTTTTTTGTTTCATTATTGACCATGCTATAACAATAATGATATCTATTTGATCAAAATCTGATATTTCCACATATTTAAGTCTAATTTACAACAACAGAGAGAAAACGAAAGTGAAAGTAGCGAATAAAAAGAAAATCTCATTGCCATATATACATTAGTTTTGTATTGATAACAACGAATTATTATCACGGTACATCTAAATGAAGAACCTCCTTTTAACTTTGAAGTCTACATTATTATCATTTCTCAAATATAAATAAGAACATCAAGATACAACAAAACAATATCAAAGTAAGAAAAATGCTTTTTGATAATTCATCAATTCGCCCTACTGATTCTAATAAAACAAAAGAAAAAAACAATACTGTAATCAGAAAATGGCGACCGATTCTAAATTAGAAAAAAAAAAGGAAATAAAGAAAATAAATAAATTGTATGAGCCAAACAAGATAGCAGTAAAAATTCCAGACATTCTATTAAAAAAATATTTCTCTTTGTATTATCATTCTTAAAAGATGGAATTCAAATAGTTTATACAAAATTTGGAACACTAAATATTTGCGAATGATTGTGACGAAAGCAATCAGCTGCAATTTAATATTCATGGAATTTTTGTCTTATCTGATAAATTATGTCTTTTTCTTCTTTTTTTATTGGGAAACGTAAATGCCATGTTTATTGGTGAGATATGATATATTTTTTGTTATAGTTTAGCTTTAATAAACAAAACTGGATCAATTTGAAACATAAACTTAAAGAATTAATCATCTTCAATGCCATTACTCCCAGGTCCACTCTATCCTGGGGTGGTAGTACCTGTAAGGGTCCCAACCAACCAACCAACCAACCATCTGGAATCTTAACAAATAGCACAACTTTATCAGAAACATTTTTTCTTTGTTTAATTTTCCCAAAGTGTGGAGTACACCTTCAATGCCAATACTCCCAGGTCCACTCTATCCTGGAGTTTGTAAGGGTCCCAACAAGCATCTAAGTAAGTCAAACAAGACATGTTGGGCACTACTGGAGAAGTAAGGATGAACTGCACGTGGACACACCAGTGTTTGCCAACCAGCAAAAACTTACATTAACCAATTCTCGTTGGTTAATTGGATTTTACGGCATGGCAACTCTTGTTGGGTTAGTTAATGTCGAAGACATTTTGTTTTATTCATGTTGTTGGGTATTCAATTTTTTTAACTCAATTCTTTTTAGACACATTTTTAATACTCATTTTTTATCTATTCAACCCATAGATGGGACCATAACAGGGGCTACAACTCAGCCATGTTGCGAAGCTGAGAACGCAGAAGCAGTGGTCAGTTGTAATCCTTTCAAATCCTTGGGTAAACAGAAAGAAAGAAAGCAGGGGAAGAAGAAACCAATGAAAGAGCTTCGTCAATATTTAGAAGGGTGACCATTTAAGCAACAGCAGGTACTGTATCAATATGACTTGATTCAGCTTTAACTGGCCAATGCCGGGGGTCCAGTGGCTTCGGCCCTGGATCTTTACAAGTTAATAGCGTCGATCCCAGGGGCTCTACCCCAGGCAATACCTGCCTCCTTGATTTAAAGGGCAGGGCTGGTTTATTGCCCAGCGCCTGAAGTGCCCCCCTTGAGGGGAATGCCGACGGGATCGACGCAATTATTCACTGCCACCCATGAGCTTCGGTTTGTGGGTGGTCCCACGTTAATAGTGCCTTGTGCCTAACCCGTACAAGTGGGATACGAGGTAAATACCATGACTTGATTCAGCTTTAAATGACCCAAAACATGTTGATATGCCGTAAAACAAACCAACCAATTTGACGAATTAAAATGAGCTATAGTTTAGGGGAAATACCCTCGTTTAAAAAAGTTTTGCTATTTAAAGATAAAAAAAAACAATCTGATATAAATTTTGAGTCAGTTTTTCTTTTCTCAAAAAAGATGTGTTATGTTTATTATCAGTTCGAACCCACTCATCTGCACCCCAACCCCCGGGATTTTACGGTGTTTTTTTTTAGAATTTGTGACTTGTATTGGTTAGAACAAAACTTGTACTGGACTTTAACCTGATAGGCTAGTGATATATATATATTGCTGACAGTATCTTACCGCAAATATTGGTGCTGCGCAATAGGTTTTTATCTTGTCTTATGAACCACAAAGTTACATCATTTATTAAAAAAGAATAAAATAAAGTTCAATATACAAGAATAGTACAGAGTCAGTGACAATGAGTTTCTAAACATTTTAGAAGATGACTTCATGTCGCTGTTACGACATTTTGAGAAACGTAAACTATATCGAACAAAAACGTCAGCAACTGCATTTGAACTTTGTATTCGGCATTATTTGATACTGGTGTTCCATAATTGTACGACCGTTATCATCTTGCAACACCCCCAGGTTAAAAATTAGAGACCGTCCAAATCGTCCAAGATGAAATGCAAAAATGTAGATCCTGTTTATCTGGTGTTGCATATCCGCCGAACTCTTATTTCTTATGAGTGTCATCACCTCAGCTAAATAATGGACCATTCTGTTTTTATTAGAAAGAAGAAAAAGGACATGCTACACAGAAAAATATAATAAGAAAGGAAGAAAGAAAGAAAGAAAGTAGGAGAAAGATAGAGAGAGGAGATGAGCGCGCGGAAACGGTAACGCTAATCTAATTCAATCAAACAAAATAAAAAGATGTATACTTGTCCAGAATTGCCCAACCATGAAACTTTTTGTTAAATCTGTGGTAATGTTCATATATATATATATATATATATATATATATATATATATATATATATTGGTTAGGAGGTTGATTTTGAAGGCTATCTCAATGCAGGTGTAAAGAAAAAATAATAAGGTAACAATGGTGTTGTGTGTTAACCTGTATAGTTTGCTATATTTATAAGTAAATATTCAGTTCCAGTGATCTTCTGAAAAAGAGATTTTATCTCGAAAATTCAAGAATAAAATACAGGTTAACAAACAACACCATTGTTACCTTATTATTTTTTCTTTACACCTGCATTGTGATAGCCTTCTAAATCAACCTCCAAACCAATATATACACAATGCTTCAAGCAAATTATAAAACTCTCATATATATATATATATATTATATATATATATATATATATATATATATGTGTGTGTTTAATTGGAGTCGTACCTAATTTTGAAAATTAATTAATTAATAGTGAATTAGGCGGAATACCTTCGATTTGTTTAGCCATACATTTAATAGGTATTCCCGCCTAATTCACTATTAATTAATTAATTTTTCAAAATTAGGTACGACTCCAATTAAACACTTATTCTCCAAAAAATTATCGGCAAAAAGCCATTCTAAACAAACCTTTATATTATATATTATATATATATATATATATAAATATATATATATATATATTGATAATATAGTTTGCTATATTTATAAGTAAAGAGTGCTTAATATAATTGATAGAGCATGTATATCTAAGTTAGTGTAGTCAAGACACAAAGTCAATAATCTTCAGTTTTTTCTATTTTTGTTTAAATCGGGGGGGGGGGGCATTGTAAAATATCTGCATGAATTCGCCGATAAAAAACGATAAAAACTCGACTCGGCAAATATCTAAATTGGGCCGGAAATGCACCCGACGCCGGCACGCTAAAACATAGCGTAGATTGGGACAAGAGTCTGGGATGACAAAAAATCCAACCAACCAGCCAACCAACTACCACTCTGGTTTAGAGTGGATCCGTGAGTAATGTCAACTAAGGGATTTTTCCCCTCTGCAGGGGGATACAATGAACGTATTCTAAGCCCCGCCAACAAGGTGACAAAGATTGACTTTGTTATTCAGATATTCATAAAGCATTTCTCTGTAAATTGATATTGACTATTAAATTCATTTTGTTGGTAATTCATTAAAAAAAATGGGAGCTATATGTGCAAATTCGGTAAAAAAAAAAAGTTTTCTTTTTAATTGTGATTGGGCATGAATGTTCGTCATTTGCTCAACAATGGAATCTTTAAGGGAAAGTGGTTGAATAAATATCGACGAGAGACACGCAGCACAAAAGGGCAGAAAATTATTAGAGGGACAAGACAAGAATAGATAAAAATAAAAAATGTAGAAAAATAAAAATAAAAAAATGAATTAAGAAATAATTTTAAAAATAATAAAAAAAATAATTAAAAAAATAAAATAATAATAATAAAAAAATAATTTAAAAAATAATAAAAAATAATTTAAAAAATAAAATAATAAAAAAATGAGATAGAGAAACAAATGTGGGTGTTCCAAATTAGAGAAAAATAAAAGCTATTTGTGATTTCCCTTCAGACTGTAGCCAGTCCAGACAGTTATTATACACCAGCAGCAGCAGCAGCAGCAGCTGACCAATTGAGGCACTACTCCACCCCACCCCCTGGCCGGGCCCTGATGGCACTTGCTCAACTAAAGAAAAGGAGAGAATTGCACGCTCAGACAAGAAAACAGGTTACAGCCTCAAGAGACTAAGCAATTTGCTAACCAGAGAGAGTTTGCTTTATTCCCGGGACAACATGAAACACAGTGATTAATTTTTACACTTTCTCCCTGCATTGCAACGGGTGTGGTGGTGGGGCAGGGTGGACATGAAACCCTTATAAAGAAACGGGGGGGGTGGGAGTTGATGTGTGTTTTAGGTTTTTGGCTAAGTATATTACAGATTAGTGTGTCAATAGATCGTTGATTGAACGAGTCCATCCAGCAACAATACCAAGTCAACACACTCACTGGATGTTGACAGTGATTTTCTTTTCGTTTTTTTTTTTCCCCAAAGATAATTGCATCACATACAATTCTATTATGCAGAAAATTTAATCAGATGCAGCTCGATACACAGAAAATTCATGACTCTTAATTTGACACCTTTGTTGGTTTGGTTGTTTTGTTTTACGGCATATCAACCCTTTTCGGTCATTTAATGCCGAATCAAATGATTTTGAAAAACAAAGGACTCGGACTGCTTACAGTACTTGTTGTTGCTTAAGTGGTCACCCAATTAAGTATTGAACAGGTTCATCACTGCTTAACTTCGGCTTTAAGTTTGGTTGGTTTGGTTGTTTTGTTTTGCGGCAAATCAACCCTTTTCGGGTCATTTAATGTCGAAGTCATTTTGATATTTGTGGTTACTTTATCTGCTTGCATTAAATGTAAGTTTTAAATTTCTCATCAAAATTTGGGGCCGGGTTAGCTCAGTCGGTAAAACACTCGCTTTCGAATCGCAAGGTTCTTAGTTCGATACCAACCCCGCCAACTTATTGGGTAATCTGATCTTTGTGGTAAATGCGAGCTGGCGGTATCGATTTCTAATTCATTCCATTTAAATAGAAATAGGTTTGAATAATTTTGATTTTTCGGACTGTTTTCCTCATCTTTATTGTGGTATGTATAAACGCAACGTTTCGGCCACTGTCTCCTCCAACCTTCCTCGGGTGTTCCCTGTGTATTCGAGTATAGTAATGATCAAACCTGGGAAACCATTTCTAATAGTTTGACAGTTGATCAAACAGGCATCGAAAAACATTTTAAGATCTCATTCTGTTGTAACCTAACAATGGTTACTAAATGAGCAATAACAAAACGGAGGCTGGAAATGAAATGGAATCTTTATAACATTAACAAAATACAAAACTCGCCAGCGGCGTGGAGAAGGTAAACCACTTGTAGGGGTATAAGACTACTTAGCATAATACTCCCGTATTTATGAGGATTGCGACATTCTCATTAATGTTAATATGTAAAGTATATAACACATTCCCAGACCGAAAAATCAAAATTATTCACATACAGATAAAAAAAAATATAGGTCTATCCTTTAATGGCCAAACTAGAATACTGAACCATTCTTGCTAAATTGAATACCGTAAATTCTCGAGTATAATCCGCACTTTTTCCCAAAATGTAAAGGTCAAAATCCCTAGTGCGTACTATATACGAGGTTAAAAATGAAAAATATTTTCTAAGCAATGTCCGAGTCTCAATTTGCTGTCCGGCAATGTTTATTCAGACGCATTTTTCAGAAGGTACAGCCCCCTAAAAATCCCCTGCGTATTATACTCAAGGGCGGACTATACTCGAGGATTTACGGTATAATAAATTGATCTGTTTTATTATGAAAACTAAATAAAATATGCATAAAAAATAATTCTAAATTTTTCTTATAAAAAAAATTAACAAAGAATAACTAATAATAAACGTCTCAATTAGTGGATAGCATATATATATATATATATATATATATATATATATATATATATATATATATAAAATGGAAAGGGAATGAATCCGACAATATGAGGAAAAAATGAGTAAAGAAATGTAGATGGATAAAAAATGAATTTTATCGATTAAAAGTGATATCGATAAAATTCATTTTTATCCATCTACTTTTCTTTTCTTTACTCATTTTTTCCTCATATATAAACATATAAGTTGACAAGTTTCTGCCCCAACCCCAACATTGTCCGTCCCTCTTTCCTCAACTGAACTAAATGCCAAAACTTAGATGTCAATCTCTTAAGAATTTCCATAGAGAAATCCTCAATTATACATTGCTGATAAATATCCTTTGTCAATCATGAACGAATTCCCGACTATTATCTCTTATTATAATGGAGATTGTGTGTTTATCTGTCTGTAACCGAAACTATATCACTACCCAAATCACAAACCCCTTCGTTCTTTACGTTACATTGTCCATGCTTTTATTTTTTATTTAAACCCCATTTATTAATGATAATTTTTTTTACATTATTAATACTGTTGACCATATCTACATGATATTTTCCACGTACCCCACTTGTACGGGTCAGGCACAAAGGCCCTATTTATGTGGGACCACCCACAAGCCGAGACTCATGGAGTGGCAGGTGAAAAATTGCGTCGATCCCGTCGGCATTCCCCCTCAAGGGGGGGCCTCAGGCACTGGGCAATAAACCCAGCCCTGTCCCTTTAAATCGAGGGGGCAGGTGTTGCCTGGGGGGATGGCCCCCTGGGATCGACGCTGTTAATTATAGCAATGGTCCAGAGGCCGAAGCCACTGTAAACCATATCTACATACTAATAACATGCAATTGTACTTATATATAGCGGTTTACAGTGTGAACAGGAAGGCTAATTTGCATATTGATTTTAAAAATTTGATTTTAATAAATATGTGCTTAGTATTATTGATTTCTAATTGTTTGGTTTTATCTTAATGAATAGGAGCAAACATCTCTTCAATAAATCTTAAAAGAAATCCATTAACAAAAAGAAATAACTGTCATTTCATTTTTTATTTCCTACTTTAACTAAATAGTTAAATTAGGAAAATTTAGCAATGAAAGACGGGAGTGATGGAAAAGTAAGTTTCAGTTGTTCTACTTTTCGGTTATACCCTCCTCTGTTTCAAGTCTTTTTATCTGCATTCTTATTTAGTTTCATTAGCCTTTCTAATTTAATATAATATTTTATTACATTAACACTTAACTACGGAGGGTGCATATATTTGCTAGTTTCGATAATTTCCAATACTATAAAACTATAAAAGTGAAAGACCACAAGCTAATGCTGGTGTTAAAAGATCAAAGGAAAGTTCCAGCAGATCACAGGGTGAAGATGAAAGAAAACGAAAAAATAGACAAATGCCTGGACCTTGCTAGAAAATTTAAAAATTGTGGGATATGAGGTTGAAAGTGATACCAATTGTAGTCGGTGCACTTGGAATGGTTCCCAGAAGTTTAGAAAAGAGACTGGGGAACTGGAAATCAGAGGAAGAATTGAGACCATCCAAGCAACAGCATTGTTAAGATCGGCTATAATACTCATTTTTATTAGCTGTGGATTACTGTGGATTACTCCTACCTGTACACACACAGACACACACACAAACACACACACACACACAAACTCACGCACGTATACACAGAGGAAGAAAGAGGGAGAAAGAGACACACACACATCCACAGGCAGACACACACACACACATAAAAACAGAGAGAGAGAGGCACAACACACAACACACATGCATATACGGAGAGAGAGAGAGCGAAAGAGAGAGAGAGACACACACACCTGCATACACGAATAGAGAGAGAAAGAGACAGAAGACAGACAGACACAGACACATAAACACACACAAACTCACGCACGACCGAGGAAGAAGAGAGAGAGACACACACACACACACAGACAGACACACACAAACACACACAAACAGAGAGAGAGAAGAGAGAGAGAGACACACACACACCTGCATACACGAACAGAGAGAGAAAGAGACACACACACACACACACACACACACAGGGAGAAATAAATAAATGAAAAAAATAAATGCTGACACTAATTTCGTCCTCAGTTTGAGTTGTCATCAATTGTATGACAGTATTACCCGTTCGCCCAGTATCACATCTTCCAGTCAAGAGACAACGGCAATGATTCAGGAAAAGTGACATTATATATCAGTGAACAAAAAAGTTCCAATTGATGTTTTCATGTCAACTGATACAAAAAGCCAGGAAGGAAAATGACATACAAGTTTGAATTCTTCATAACATGAGAAAAAGCCAGTAGCTCGCATGAGACACACACACATACACACACACACACATATATATACATGCACGAATGTATAAAAGGAGGGAAAAAGGAAAGCCATCATAGATTGGCCTTGGCTAGTCGAGGCAGCAGCTGCAGTGGCAGCAGCAGCAGTCATGGCACCCAACTCAACAGGAAGCTGAATTGAGCGAGCAGGACAATTGGGGGAAATAATAAAAACACAATTTTTAAAAATTACAAGTATAATCACAGAATAAGAATAACGCAGCTCTGCAAGAAAATTAAATTTAAAATCTTTCTGGTATGAGAAAAAAAATTTTTTTCTTTCTTGTCATAATATATATATATATATATAAATATATCTATTAATAATAGAGATTGGGTGTATTTCTGTCTGTAACCAAAATTACATTACAGCTTACGTCACAATATTCTCAAGTTTATTAATGAGTATTTAATTTATAGTCAAAATTGTTAATACATAGAATTTTTTTAAAACTGTGTTATATACACTCAAAATTTGAGTTAGCAATTTTTAAAATTGTTTTTTGAACTCTTGCCCTTTTTTTGTTCAGTAACCAGAAGTTAACTAAAAAGTTTACAAATAAATAAATACCTACGATTTTGTGTAAACTTTATGTGAAAAATATTGAAAATAATTATTTGATTAATAATTAATAGATGCACGCAACATTTCATTTGGGAAACAAGACTAAGTTTCTATTTAAATTTTTTTTTTTTTTAATAAATTTGATAGTTTCGCTTACTTATGATACAAACCCTTTGACATTGAATTTTTAACAACCCTGCTCAGGCAATATCTTTCAAAAATTAATTTTTACATCGCCCAGAGGGTGTTTTTTGGGGTTTTTTGCTAGTATATATATATATATATATATATATATATATATATAAAGGACAGTTGGTGTTTATGTATGTATGTCCGAGTGAAACTACGAAAATACAACAATTAACGACAAAGATATATATATATATATATATATATATATATATATATATATATATATATATACATTAGATATCACCGCTTCTTGATTTTAGTGCAAAAATTAAGATTTGATTTATATTCAAAGATATTTAAAAATTGAACTATACAATAGAAATAGGATTGAAATTCTACTTAAAAATGTCCAGCATTTGTAAATCTCAAAAAAACAAATCAATAGACTAGGGCTTTTGTACACATCCTCCCTCTACTCAGTCGACGCTGGGTAGCCACTTCTATTATTATATATAGCTTTTTAATTTTTTTAACGAAAAGATTGATAATATACAATAAGTACAAAAACTGTTTCTATAGTAACAGAATGTCTCATTGTTGAGTATGTGTGTATGAATTGGGTATTCATCCACTGTCCCACGGTGATGGAATTTAACACAAGGTGCCCCACAGGAATCAAGTCTCCCATAAAAGGAAGTGGAGGGAGGACGATTTCAAAAATAGCTCAGCTTCACCAGCATTTCCTTTTTAGCGGGTCTTAAATGCCTGGAAATAAACTCAGATGAAGGGGCAAAGTGTAACCGGGGCGGGGGTGGAGGTGAAAGCCCGCCTGAAGCTGAGCCGATTCAATTTTTACACTAACCCCTATAAATTCCAGGTGCGTGTGTGTGATGTGTGCTAGGAGACCAGACCTAGTATTAATCAACAAGAAAAAAAGAAGTTGTCATCTCATGGATTTTGCCATCCCGGCAGATTACAGTAAAAATGAAAGAAAATGAAAAGATAGACAATTACTTAGACCTTACCAGAGAACAGAAAAGACTTGAAACATGAAGGTAAAGGTCGCACCAATTCCACTGGGCGCCCTTATAACGGTTTAGAAAAGAGTGTAAGGTATGGAAATGAGTCAGGATGAATTGGAAACCAGAGGAAGAATCGAGACTATCCGAACAACAACATTGTTAAGATCGGCTAAAATATTTCAAAGGAATCCCTCTTTTACAAGGATATTTAAAATTCCTTCGAAATATTTTCAGGAAATAAAATTGAACTTCGCATATAACATCTAAATCAGGTTCTCATTTATTTCACACTAAATCCCAAAAACATATATTACATATATATATATATATATATATATATATATATATATATATATAATATATATTATATCATATATATATATATATATATATATATATAAAATTAGACTCACCAGATATACCAACAAAGAAGCATACGTGGATTCTACAACGACATTATATATATATAAGAGAGAGTTTTATAATTTGCTTGAAGCATTGTGTATATATTGGTTAGGAGGTTGATTTAGAAGGCTATCACAATGCAGGTGTAAAGAAAAAAAAAAATAATACGGTAACAATTGTGTTGTGTGTTAACCTGTATTTTATTCTTAAAGAATAAAATACAGGGTTAACACACAACACCATTGTTATTATTATTTTTCTTTACATCAGCATTGGGATAGCCTTCTAAATCAACCTCCTAACCAATATATATATATATATATATATATATATATATATATGTTTTATCAAAAATATCTGTAAAATGTACTTATTCATAGATGATACTATATATAAGAAATAGAAAACAACTGATACCAATTAATACTAAACTATATAGAATACAATAAATACTTATGATGAACTTATTGTGAAATAAAAAAAAACATTCAGTAAATTTATTAACACTGAGTTGGAGAGACGTGTTACTTGACAACTTAGTGTTTGTTTAAAGTGACAAGTGGCCTTTCCAAAAGAGAGGAAAAAAAAGTGGCCACACCACCATCTGAAAAAGGATTTATAACGCAACACTTAGTACTTGACCTTTGACCTATAGACTAAATTAGCCAGAAGGTTAGACTCTGGTTTTGTTGACTATGGATTAAGTAAACCACCGTAATATATACTAGCTTAAAAATAGTTTTTCCAAAGTGATTTCAATTACAATCAAAAGGACTGAAAAATCATTATAGTTGAACAGTCGTTTACAACATATTGGGCTGCGGTTCACCACAGTACACAAGATAAAAAGAAAGAAAGAAAGAAAAAGAAAGAGAAAAAGAAAGAAAGCGTCGAGAGAAAGTAAGAAAGGAAAGGAAAGGAAAGGAAAGGAAAGGAAAATAAACAAAAGAAAAGAAAGAAAGAAATAACAGAAAATTAGAAAAGAAATAAAGGAAATGAATGATAAAAAAAGAAAAACACAAAAAGAAAAAAAGACAAAGAAAGAAAGAAAGAAAACATGGAAAGAAAGAAAGAAAGAAAGAAAGAAAGAAAGAGTGAAAGAAAGAAAGAAAGAAAGAAAGAAAGAAAGAAAGAGTGAAAGAGTGAAAAGAAAGAAAGAAAGAGTGAAAAGAAAGAAAGAAAGAAAGAAAGAAAGAAAGAAAGAATGGAAAGAAAGAGTGAAAAGAAAGAAAGAGTGAAAAGAAAGAAAGAGTGAAAGAAAGAAATAAAAGAAAGTATGGAAAGAAAGAATGGAAAGAAAGAAAGAAAGAAAGAAAGAAAGGAAAGAAACAAATAAACAAACAAACAAACAAACAATGAAAGGAATATGTACTGCAAAAAGAAATCAAAATTTAAATTTAAAAAATATATAAACAAAACCTGTGTATAATAAATGAATCCTATTCTATTAGAACATTTAATAAAATTGGGTCAGAAATTAAAATTTCTATTCTTCACCATTAACCCCTTTACCGGCAGAACGACATTCTTGTTGTTTTAAAGGTAGCTCAATGTTAGGTATTTTCCTATTGGCTGCTTGCTGACCAATTCAATGTTAGAATTTAAATCTATTCACAAAGTACATCAAAGTAATTTTACTGCTTCTAAAATACTATCTTACAAAAAAAAGGAGTTACAGATGTTATAATTGTATTAAGAACGCAATCATTGAAAAAATACAACAACAAAAATACAACACACATTTGGGTCATTCCGCATTACGTAAACTAGCAAAAATATGCACCCTCCGAGCACAAGTATCTAAGTTTTAATATAATTGAATATTATATTGAATTAGAAAGAATAATAAAATAATTTGTAATAACAAAATATTTACACTTATTTTTACTTTATTCTAATTGATTTCAATATAAAATTATACATAGGCTTTTAATAGGTTTGAGAATAAAACAATATTAGAAATCCATAACACCAAGTAATTATTTATAAAACAAGGTTTTGTTAAAACCGGTATGCAGATTACTCGCACTGTAGCCTATTTATTTTATATGCAGATTACTCGCACTGTAGCCATTTATTTCTTAATGATATATAACACACACCGCGGAGTTTTTAACACGTTAATAATAAGGGCTGTTTTGAGGCAAATCTATCTCAGCTCGACCTCAGTAGAGAGAGACATTGTTGATAAATGAGACGCTAATCAAGATTAAATAATGATAATTTAATAACCATGATATAAAGTAAATAACTAAGAGAATTGCGACGTTGGTGGTGACGTAGTTTCGGTTACAGACAGACACATAATCTCCATTATAATAAGAATTAATGCAATTAATTTTGCTTTTAGAGAAAAGCTATTTTTTAAAGAACTGATGAATATAATTAATCTTTATTTGCTGGGAAAAAAATGTGAATCATGTGACCTTCCCCTCCTTCCCCTCCTTAAAATGATACCAACAATTATGAATAATTACTTTTATTTATAGAATAAGTTTTAAGTAAAATAAAACTCATTCTCATTTCTTTATTGCATGTGGTCATATGGCTATCCGGTGTAAATTTGTATCAAAAGCATTTTCGTTTTTATATAACTTTATTTCAAATCTTAATTCATATACATATGACTTCAGTATATTATTAATATTTATCAAGGGAAAAATGTGTAGTTCCGTCGGCATTCCGCTAGCGGGGCACCTCAATAAACCTAGA
>CM042168.1:70716496-70723996 GCA_023376005.1 Doryteuthis pealeii
TATAAAATAAAAGTGAAAAAAAAAACGAAAAAAAAAAACAAAATACAATTTTAACTTAAGATAAAAGAATGACTAAAAAACAAATTGATAGATAATAAGTAATTAATTAGCTCATTAGTATTTTAATTTTTATCTACCGATAAAAGCTTAGTAGTGTACCAATTTAGAAATGATTAAGCAATAATCACTTATTTATCTTCAATACGACCTTGTCTGTCACATTGAAAATAAAAAATAAAATGATTTAGGAAAAAAAATCATTAAATAAGTAATTAGTCGATTATTTAGATATTTAAACAGGGTTTATCAGGTAGAATTTTATTTGTCAAATTGAGTAAAAGTTTTAAGTGATCGATATTTCGTATTAACGTTTTTTCAATAGATTATATATATATAAGAGTAAAGAAATGAATCCTTTTATATATATATATATATATATATATATATATATATATATATATATATTATATATAGAGAGAGAGAGAGAGAGAGAGAGAGAGAGAGAAAATACGAATTTATAACGTTATCGTTAACATACTCTACTTAAAATGACTTTACGAGTGAAAACTAAAATAAAAAGATTATATATACTGGCAAATACTCCGGGCGTTTAAGTTTTAATGTAATAAAACATTATATTAAATTAGAAAGGTTAATGAGACTAAATAAGAATGCAGATGAAAAGATTTAAAACAGAAAGGGGTATAATCGAAAAATAGAACAACTGAAACTTACTCTTCCATCACTCCCGTCTTTCATTGCTAAATTTTCCTAATCTAACTATTTAATTCACATAGGAAGTAAAAAATAAAATTACAGTTATTTTTTCTTGTTAATGGATTTCCTATAAAATTTATCCCCGAGATTTTTGCTCATATTCATTAAGATAAAACCAAACAATAAGAAATCAATAATACTAAGCACATATTTATTAAAATCAAATTTTTAATATCAATATGCAAACTAGTTTTCATGTTCACACTGTAAATCACTCTTTTGTTGTATATATAAATACAATTGCATGTTATTAGAATGTAGATATGGGAAACAGCATTAATAATGTAAAACAATTTTAATAATAATTGAGGTTTAAATAAAAATAAAATCATGGAGAATGTGGCGTTAATAACTGAAGGGAATTATGACTTGAGTAGTAATATAGTTTCGGTTACAGACAGACAAATACACTATCTCCA
Source organism: Doryteuthis pealeii (assembly GCA_023376005.1). NCBI lineage: Eukaryota > Metazoa > Mollusca > Cephalopoda > Myopsida > Loliginidae > Doryteuthis > Doryteuthis pealeii. The sequence goes on from CM042168.1 coordinate 70,717,693, forward strand.
TTATAATAAGATATATATATATATATATATATATATATATATATATATATATATATATATATAAAGGAAATGGATTGCTCATAAGATAAGATTATCTCAATTTTGAACTCAGAAAGAAAAGCGACAAAGATGAAAGGTTAGATAGTTAAAGAAAATAATACTTAAAAGAAGAAGAAAAAATCTTAAATAGTGTTTAAAGGTATATCGAACATCTATCAATATTTTTGTAAGCCTGCCAATCTGTCTATCTCTATATCTATCTTTATACCTATTTACACTCACACATATGTATACAAATTTGAATCCCTAATTTCTAAAAAAAAAAAAATAATTATTATATTTCTGTCATTTCGTTTTTGTACTAGCATTCCTACTTTTTTTTTCTCTTTTGCTTATTGAAAAGTCTTGTTTAATGTGTTTGTTTGTTTCTTTGTTATTAGAGATGGTATTTTTTTTTAATTTTGCTCATATTTCATAGAATAATAATTACAATTTCAGTCGATATTTCATTTCAATCAATATTTCAATCAATATTTCAAATATCTTAATTACATATTTGTCTTCGGATTTTAAGCAGAAATAATCTTAATATTTATGATATATCAAATTGTTGTCCTCATCTTTATTGTGTATAAACACAACATTTCGGCCACAGTAAATTCAGGCTCTGTTTTACGTGTTTTATTTATTTATTTATTTATCTATTTTTTTTCAATTACCTTTAAAATAAATCATCTTCATACGATTATCCATGAATTCAAACGCAGGCTCGGAGCTCAATCGTTACTGCTCACTCAAGAGCACTCCAAACAGCATAAATGCCACCAGACTTATAACAAAATTGTAATTATATATATAAAGAATTAAATGGAAATGCCCGAGGTTACAGTGGCCTAAAACGTTGTGTTTATACACAAAAAAAAGATGAGGACAACAGTCCGATATATCATAGTTATTCATATTAAGCCTCATCTCATAAATACACATAAAAATAAGAAATAATCTTGTCCTAAATTGTTTAGCTTGATTGTTCACACACACACACACACACACACACATATATATATATATAATATATATATATATATATATAATTGTCGAAAAAAAATTATGAGTCTACAGCGGTTTTGATCATTGGGATCACGTCAGGACGCCAAATTGTACAATTAATATAGCTCCACTTTTTAGCTCAGTCGGTAGAGCGTTCGGCTAGAAACCACAAGGTTCCTAGTTCAATACCGGTCCTCGCCAACTCAGCGTATGAGTAGCACAGTGATCTGTGCGGTAAAGTAAGGAGCTAATGGTAGGTGGGGCGCTCCACCTCAGATGCTAAAAACAAACTCCTTGGTCTAACGCTATTGAAAAGACTCCCTCGCTGACTGTCTGATACCGACTTTAGGCCGCCCTGGCGACTTTACTTTACTTTTTATGAAGTATTGAGCACTCTTGGGTGAATTACTAATGTTACTCTAACGGTAAAATTGAAACGGTACTCGAACACACACACACACACACACACACACACACAATGGCTTGGATTAATTTCTCTATAACATTCCATACTTAACATTAAATGCGTTAATTTGCTAATAATCATATTTGTAAATATATGATTTAGTTTTGGCATAATCATGGAGAATGACGTATTTAATAAAGAAAAAAAAACGAACTTAACATAAATGTCATTTTTAGCCACGACCAAATTCTCTTGTTATTCATTTTTTTTAAACAAATAAAAAAAAAGATATTTATCCCACGGCTTGGATTTGATACAAGGACACAAGTAAGGGAATACAGCGAGGATCGAACTTGCTATTCAATAGTAACTGATCAGCGAGACTAGCTTGCTAATCATTCCACCATAATGGTACACCTTTTTTTTAACCAAATGAATATTGAAATCAATATATCGTGTTCGATTTTTTTCTTCAGAAAAAAAAAAAACGAAAAAGATCTTTGGAATATATATATATATATATATATATATATATATATATATATATATATATATAAATAATCGCTTTTTTTTATTCAACTGTTGCTTCTATTTTTCAAAGGTCTAATTCATAGAGATAATGTTTATCAATTGTCAGGTGCACTCAGAAATCAAATATCTATTTCATTTGATCTGGTGAAAAGGAGTTATACTTGGACTTAGTAAATATTTATTTACCTATTTTTAAAAGAGATAATTGTATAGAGACTTTTTAAAAAGTACTATTTCTCTGAATTTTTTTAGATGAACCTTGATAATTTGTGTTATTTGGATTATTCGGACTATTGTCCTCATCTTTATTGTTACTTACACAACGTTTACGACATGAGGGCTCTTGAGCTCGAAAAGAAGGTTCCCAAGTTCGACATGAAACACCTGAAGAAGGCCGGAGGGCATGTCGGGCAAAACGTTGTATAGATAACAATAAAGATGAGGACAATATCAGAATAATTCAAATGATACTAAAAAAAATAAGTAAAATTTATGTTACAAATATAAAATTACTTTCAAGAATTTGATCGATATAGATTACTCGTAAATTAAAAAAAATCTCTTTTGTTTCTTTTTGCAAAATCTATGGGTTAAATGGTATCACTACTGTTCTTCTACAAGGATGACTTTGACATTAAATAACCCATGAAGGTTGATATGTCATTAAACAAAGAAACCAAACCAAACCAAATCACTCATAATATCTTGAACAAAGTACTTAAATTAAAGTCGGCGGGGTGGCCTAATGTCAGTATCACCCAGACAGTGAGGGAGTCTATCTCCTTTTCACTAACGGCTAGACCAAGGAGATTTTTGCATCTGAGGTGGAAGGCCACACCTACCATCAGCTTGGTTTAGAAAAAAAGTAACTTTTATAATATATATATATATATATATATATAATTAAAAAAAATAGGGGTGTACTTTATTTATGAGTGATACTGTACCTCTTAAAATTTTATCTATTTCCCAATAAAAATAAAAAAGATCACCCGTTGTTTTTATTTTCGAATATTTCGGGATCCACTATATCTTTATCTGATATGTTTATATATTTACTGGCAGGACATGTGGATATGATAATTTAATTATTATAACGTTTGAAATGTTTACTTAAGAGCTATTGTAAAAACAGTTCAATATGTAAAATCTATAAAAATCTAGATTTAACTCTCACACACTTTTTCTTTCTTTCTTTCATTCTTTTCATTTTTTCATTATGTTCGATTGAAACATATTAGCGTTATCGCTTCCGCGCACACATACCCTATCTCTATCTTTCCCCTATTGTCTTTTATTCTTCCTTTTTTATTTCTTATATTTTTTTATGTGAAGCATATCCTTTTTATTCAAAACGGAATGGTCCATTATTTAACTGAGGTGACGACACTCATAAGAAATAAGAATTCGACGGATAAGCAACACCAGATAATCAGGATTTATATTTTTGCATTTCAAGTTGGGTGATTTAGATGGTCTCATTTTTAACCATAGGGTCTTGCAAGATGATAACCGTCAGAAGAATGAAGAACAAGTGTATCGATATATACATATATTTACATATATATATATTATTTTGCTGTCGGTTTTATTCATTAGACTTATTTGTTGTATATTCTAACTGAATATTACATATGATTTGTCTACTAAATCAAATTTAGAAAAACAATATGAAGGACTTATTTGAAAAACATGAAGACATACTATGAAAAAATATTTGAATTTTTTTAGGTATTAATAAGAATTTTACGATTTATGTAAGAAAGAAAATGAAAAAGAAGAAAAAACAAAATTTTTTAAAAAAGATGACTTAATAAATAAATTTTAAATCATTTTCTTTTTTTAACAGAAAGTACATCACTGCTTACGTCACAAAACCCCCAGGAATTGTGTAAGTTTATCAATGAGTATTGTTATTTTATCCGTTTAAATACCTAAAAACTATTTCCGGGTGATTGAAAAATAACTCCCTATCCATATCTTAAACTATTTATATATATATATATATATTTTTTTATGCTGTTACATTTTTCTCAATTATTTAATGTATGTTCCTTAATATACAGAGGGATTGAAAAGTAACTCCCTATTTTAAATTATTTATAATTTTTTTTAAATACAGTTCCATTTTTCTCAATTCTTTAATGTATGTTCCTTAATATACAGAGGGATTGAAAAGTAACTCCCTATTTTAAACTATTTATAATTTTTTTAAAATTCAGTTACATTTTTCTCAATTCTTTAATGTATGTTCCTTAATATACAGAGGGATTGAAAAGTAACTCCCTATTTTAAATTATTTATAATTTTTTTAAATACAGTTACATTTTTCTCAATTCTTTAATGTATGTTCCTTAATATACAGCGTAATTGAAAAGTAACTCCCTATCTTAAACTATTTATAATTTTTTTTATGCAGTTACATTTTTTCTCAATTCTTTAATGTATTTTCCTTAATATATGGCAATTAAATCTGTTTTGTTTTTCTTTTCAGATTGATTATTTGGTTTCAAAATTCGAAACCCTATAAAGATTTCTCAAAAAGAGTGTGCTCAGATAAAGGTCGGAGGTTAATGCTATTGCTCATATAGAATTTTAAATAAAATTCCATATTATGTGTGTTCTTCTCATATTCATTTTTTAGTAAAAATAATAAATCAAAATAAATTATAAGATTTTTAAAATAGGAAGTTAATTTACAGTCACCCTGTGTGTGTGTGTGTGTGTGTGTGGTGTGTGTGTGTGTGTGTATGTGTGTGTGATGTGGGTTTTTTTCATATTTTTTTTGTTTGTTTTTTTTTATTCTTTTTTCGAATCACTCGTTGTCCAAATTTACTAATTTTGATAAAAGTTAATTAGTTTATTTTCAACAACTTTATCGACAAAAAACTCCCTATTGAATATTATATAATTTATTTTATTCTATTTCAATAAAAAAAATTAAAGTCATTGGCAATGTATTGAATGTAAAATAAATAAATAAAACAGTTGGTGTGATTTTCAAAAGAGATAGTTTTTAGGTATCAGAAAAATCTTTTTAAGGATCGACTTAACTTAAGAACAATGCAAATTTACTTATAATTAATTTCCCGAATTTTTTAGATAATATTTTCTAAGCATTTGCTTATTTGTAGCACAAGGCCAGATTTATGAGGCACCCAGTGAGACTCGAAATCACTAATAGTTTACTAGTCTAGCCTTCTAACTATTACACTACCCGGGGCGCCCTGAATTTCTGAGATGAGGAATTATCATTATGATACCCTGATGTACTTGGAAAAAAATCAACCCCCGGAGATTGAATAAAGAATTCAGTTAGAAATTCCAAAAAGAAAAATTAATGATAACGACAAATACATTATGAAGACTTTATATAATGAGCACTACAGTGGGACTTAATTATTATAGTCTCAACGTTTCGACCGTTTTATCCTCCGATCTTCTTTAGGTCTTTTTCGTAACCGAAAAAAAAAACTTAAGACACTAGTACACAAGTGTAGTAAAATATACTCTTAATTTTACACGAGCGATGACATGGTTACAGCTTCCCCGATAAACCGTGGTAAAAATCCAGACGGTCGGTAATATATTGTAAAAATATAATTATAACTATTACCGGTGACAACTCGCGGTAAAACTGTATTAATTTTCTGATCCCTTGTTGTGTGTGTGTGTGTGTGTGTGTGTGTGTGTGTGTGTGTGTGTGTGTGTGTGTGTGTTATTTCTTTTTTTTTTCTTTCTGACTTAGATGACTTTAAAAAATTATTTTTTTTAAGTAAGAAAAATAATTTATTTACAAATGTAAGAAATTTGATAAAAACAATTATCTAATATATATTTTTTCTATTTGCCTGAATTTTTTGAGATGAGGCTTGAAGATTTGTATTATTTTGATTTTTGGACACACAACACCTGAAAAAGGTCGGAGGGGACATCGGTCGAAACGTTCTGTATATAACAATAAAGATGAGAACAATAGTCCGAAAAATCGAAATAATTTTTTTTTTTTTGTCTATTTAGGGAGGTCAGTGGAATGCAAAAGGGATACCTACATATTTATCTGTCTCTTGTTTAAACATGTCGGGATAATATTTCAACAAAATTTATTAATCATTTTTCATTTTTTTATTTTATTTTTATTACCTTTATGGGCCGGGTTAGCTCAGTCGGTAGAGTGTTCGGCTAGAAACCACAAGGTTCCTAGTTCGATACCGGTCCTCGCCAACTCAGCGTATGAGTAGCACATGGGTCTGTGCGGTAAAGTGAGGAGCTGATGGTAGGTGTGGTGCTCCACCTCAGATGCTAAAACAATCTCCT
>CM042168.1:70731496-70733996 GCA_023376005.1 Doryteuthis pealeii
TGTGTGTGTGTGTGTGTGTGTGTGTGTGTGTGTATTTGAATATTATTCAGAAGTTATAACATCGTATATCAACGATGCCCTGATAATATATATATATATATATATATATATATATATATATATAAATTTCAATTTTAGAACGAAATCATAGAAAGGCAACAGGATTTTTATTTTAAAGAACCACTAATAATATATATATATATATATATATATATATATATATATATATATATTTTTGTATAGAATAACTGATATGGGCAAAAAATGTTTATTCTAATCTTAATTCAAGTTAATCAAATATAAATTACAATAAGAATAACAGTTAAGACACGATTTTAAAGTAAATATGAATTGTATTTTTTAGATTTTTCGGACTGTTATCCTAATCTTTATTGTTATATACACAACGTTTCAGTCAATATGCCCTTCGTCCTTCATCAGGTGTTTTTTGTCGAACACAGGAGCCTTTATATCAGAACTTCATGGAACTTTGAACAGAACCCTTTATAAAATCCATTGAGACATCGTGGAGATGTTGTGTATATAACAATAAAGATGAGGATAACAGTCCAAAAATTCTAAATAATACAAATTATCAAGCCTCATCTAAAAAATATTTCAAGCAAATAATAAAAATGAATTACGAAACAATTAAGAAAAAAAAGATATCTATATATATATAAAGGGCAGTTGGTGTATGTATGTATGTATGTATGTATGTCCGGATGAAACTACAAAGATAAAACAATTAAGAACAAAGTAAATATGTATACACATTAAATATCACCAGTTCTTGCTTTTTGTGCAAAAAATTATGAAGATTTGATTTATATTCACGAAGATATCCAAGAATTAAAATATACATAATAATGATAATAGATCTGCGAGACGAACTTACTAACCATTGTACTTTTCTTTCTTTTTTTTTTTTTTCTTTTTTTTTTCTTTTTTCTTTTTCTTTTTTTTTAACTCCTAGTTATAAAATGAAGGAAATTACATTTTGAATGATATGTTGAAATATTTCGGATAGCTTGAAATTTTCATTTCTCAACGAAATTATTTGAACTAGGAAGACTAACCAAATATATTAAACTAGAAAGACTAACGAAATTAAATATGAACACATATAAAAAGATTACACTTATTTTAATTATATTCTAATTGGTTTCTATAAAAAAAATCATTCATAGAATTGATTTTAATACGTTGGAGAATAAAAGAGTAATTATTAGAGATCAATAACATAGATTATAGATTAAATACTCATTGATAAACTTACCCAATTACAGAGGGTATTATAACGTAAGCTGTGACGTAGTTTCGGTTACAGACAAACAGACACCGAATCTCCATTTCAAAATCTATCACAACATAAATCTCTGGTGATCTGGGTATTAACACAAAGCAAAAATACTTAAATTTGAATTTATTGGATGTGCTGAATAGAATATTCTTTTAAAAATTACGGATTCCATTATGATCGAATGAATGAAACATTACGTTTAGAAATTATTAGAAAAAGATTATTTGGGTTATAAAATCCAATTGTGTGAAGTAGAAAAGATATCAGATTTTTAACTCTCTCTATATATTATAATAATAATGATGATAATAATATATTTTCGACTAGATATAATATATTAGATCTGAGACCTGTTAGCTCTTCCTTATATTTAAAATATTTATCTTATTTCCAATATCCAATATTCTTTCCACAATTCATCCAACTTTGTCTTAAAAGAGTTCAGAGATGAGGCATTCACTATTGATGCTGGTAGTTTAATTCCATGAATCTACTAACCTGTTATTAAAATAATTTTGTCTTGCATTTGTTTTGCAAAATGTTTTTTAAAAGTTTAAATCTATGACCAATGTGGCTTTTAATTTAGTATTTTAAGTATCGAAAACAATTTATTGAATAATTATTTAAATTAACACATCTATCTATCTATGGAGAAAGGTAGACAAACACGGGATGTTGTGCAAAATGGATGTTTATTGTAGGTACAACTTCCCGTGTTTGTCTACCTTTCTCCACATATTGTCGGATTAATTTCCTCTTATTTCACCCCCCCCCCACACACACACATATGTGTGTGTGTGTGTGTGTGTGTGTGTGTGTGTGTGTGTGTGTGTGTGTGTGTGTGTGTGATATCAAGTGTTTCTTGATAGAATTCAACCAAAATTGAGAACTGAACGTACATATATAGATTTACGTATATATATATACATATATATATATTACATACCCGGAGTATTATAAATAAATGAATAAATGGATATCTTGATACAGATATGAATTTATTTCGGTATTTCTTTGTCTCCTCAGTCTGATTTTTACTAATTCAAAGACTTCACACCCGATCTTATTGTTATGATCTTCGAATTAGTAAAATGACTGAGGAGGCAATGAAATGTCAAAATAAATTTATATTTGTACCAAGGTATTCATTTATTCATTCATATATATATATATATATATATATATATATATATATAT
>CM042168.1:70741496-70851496 GCA_023376005.1 Doryteuthis pealeii
ACATATATATATATATATATATATATGTATGTACACACACATATCTATAAACATATGTACTATATATATATATATGTGCATATACGCATTATACATACATATATATATATATACACACGTTATATATATACATATTTATATGCACACACATATATATATACATTATATACACATGCATATTATACATACATTATATATACACACATATATATATATATATATATATTATATATATATTCATGTTAACACTGATTCATTTACTCTCTCTCTCTCTCTCTCTCTCTCTCTCTCCACCTATGCCTAATGGTCAACGCTTTAAGTAAGTCTTACGCACGGCATCCAGACTCAGCACAGAGCTGAATATACACATCTAAAAATATCTCGTATTCTATAATCAGTTATTTAATAAGCTTAGTTTAGTTACGGCACTGGGTCAGAAACTTCGGCCACTCAGTGAGAATCGAACTCACGAACAATGGTCTGCTAATCTACCCCTTGTTAACCCATTACACCACTTGAAGTGTCTTACTTTGTAATCATTGTACAGTTAAAGAATATACATGAAAAAATTGGACAAATCAAATGTTTTAATTTCGGTATAATATGAATTCAAGAGCGTAAATTTTTACCATAATCTACTGGACAGATGTTAGTGGAATATAAAATGAAGTCCAATGTATACATTTTTAATTTATCAAATGGGATTAATACTTTTAATAAAAATCAAACTCTAAGATTTAAAGAGACAGGGTTGGGTTCATTGCCCAGTGCCTGAGGCGCCTCAAAATAGGAATGCTGAGGGGATACACACGATTTTCATGCACTAGCCACACATGAGCTTCGTTTTGTGAGTGGTTGCCCACTATAATGATCCTTGTGTTAAAACTGGCATGGTGGGATGCCAGTAAATACCTACTACTTTATGAAAATTGACATGTAGTAGAGTGGGGGTATCATATAATATATCGGGGGTATTGATTTGTATGAACTATGTATATAATAAGTAAGATATCGTGGAAGCGCGTGGTGTAATGGTTAAAGTCATGGGAAATGGACTCGTCGCCCCGAGTTCAAATCCTGGATGTGGTAAATGCATTTCACTTAGCGCTAATACCATTGGGAAACGTATAAATCCTACTCTCCCTCCAGCTATGGGTAAATAGTAGGGCAGACTGGGCTCTTTAATCTTGGTTAGGCAACCGGTCTAGGAGAAGGAAAACTCTGATTTCAAACCTGTTGAACTCAGCTTAAGAAATTGACCTTTTGTCACATCCTGCTCGTGCGGAGGGGTTGGTAAATATATATAAGTAAAATATCTACCGATATAAATATACTATGGACCTTTGACATCCGCTGTAATAAATATTGCTCATATCACAAAATTGCAGTAGAAGGCCGAAGAGTGTACGGCTGAAACGTGATGAGCAAATGACAACATAGTCCAGAGATGCAGATAGGTACGCGTCCTGCGTCATGGACGCAGAAAAATCGTATCCATGTGTCCCAGTGTTTATTTTTTCTTCGCCTATTATTTTAAGCTAACAATAAATACATTTTCTTGGAAATGAGTCACACGCTATGAGGTACAAGGTAGGGGTTAGACGGCTTTGGTTGTTCATAGATAAAGATTCTACAATTTATTAAGAAAATTTAGTTTGGACTCATCAAATTTCCTGGGGACTCATTCAAATCAAATACATGTGTCCTAGGACTAGGATTAAAAAGCTACCAGCATCACTAATAGTCATATTATTTTTTAAAGAAGTCTGACAATATACAGATAAGAAAAACACTATCCATACTCTCCCATATTAATAGATTATAATTTGTACATTGAATAGTCTTTTAAAATATCCGAATCCTAATTCTTAAAAGTGCAAGGTTTTTGTTGAGAAATATCCCATGCAAAGATTGGGGGTAGGGGGGGAGAATCCAAAACTCAAAGACATTTAATTCCATTCATACAATTTTATGTCAGGTTCGGAAGAAGAACAAGTAAAAAAAATTTAAATGACCGAAGTTAAGCACCGATCAGCCTGTTCAATATTTAATTGGGTGACTACTTAAGCAACAGCAGGTACTGTAAGCAACCCGAGTCTTTTGTTAATCAAAATGACTTGGTTCGGAATTAAATGACCCGAAAAGTGTTGATATGCCGTAAAACAAAATAAACAAACAACATAAGACAAGTAACAAAATTAAAAAAATGTTTAAAAATCGACAATAAAATCAACTAGGAATATTTTTAAACTGAATCTATACAATGCATACTAATGATAAAAAATATGTTTTGGGAAGTAGGGACATATGCTTAGTGATAAGAGTTTCAACAGGTTTCATTAGGGTTGAGATGTGGAGTACCCCTTCATCACTATTATTCCCAGTTCCACTCTGACACAGAGGGGTAGTACCTGTAGGGGTCCCATCTATGGGTTAAAAAGAACAAAACGAGCTTAATGAAAATGTGTCTAAAAATGAGTTTAAAAAAAAAAACTGAGCACCCAAGAAATAAAACATATTTGGCATAAAATGACCCAACAGTGGTTGACGTGCCGTAAAATCCGACCAACCATTAGGGTTGAGAGAAGAAACTGGGTGTCCTGGGACTCTATAAGACCCTGTAGGTAGTTTGTTTTAATAGGGCTAAATTCGTGACCGTTTTCAAACCGTATTACCTACATTGGACATGAGTATCACACACACATACATACACACACGCATACGCGTATATATTAGTGATTCATAATTCATACTATACAAATATATATAAGTTTAACCTTCAAATTCTGACGGTCCAACCAGAATACTGAACGACTCTTGTGTATTATAAATTAATCTAAAGCATTTTATTATGAAAAATGAATAAAATATGCACGCATAATCATATATATATATATATATATATATATATATATATATATATATATATAATATACCAAGCGTGTTGGTAGATCCTTGCGGAGAGAAAAAAAAACCCGGCAGAGAGTTTGATTGTAAAAATATACTACCAAACATCAACCAGGAAGAAAAAAATTTTGAAAAAAAGAAAAGACCAAGATATTCGTACCAACAAAAAATAATCTATTGGTATAGTATTTGGCCAAAAGAAAAACAATTTATATGTATATATATGTATATAAGATATATATATATTCATATAACCGCTAGGAGAAGCTAAGAGTCAGATTTTAGCCCTGAAGAGCTTTATTGCGAAACTAATAGTAGGTTCGTCTGACTCAGTAGATTATCTTTATATATATATATATATATATATATATATATAATTGGTAAAGAAAAGTGCTTAAAATCGGCCATTTCGCGGTCATAGATTTATTTCTATCCACAGGTATCTGTGTATACCTATGAGTTTTGTCAGACCGCTAACTTTATTGGAAATGTTAAACAGAAATTCATAGGAGTTTATATATACATTTTTCTGTGGAATTCTGAAAAAGGTCTTGTATCAGTTCTTCCACTTAACATATATATATATATATATATATATATATATATATATATTATATATTCATTATGGTTAAAATTCAACGCGAAAAGCGCCTCCAAACCGTAACAATTTGTATTGAGCACTGTTAAGATAACAGTGCTCAATACAAATTTGTTTTCTATTTACTGCATATTGTCGGATTCATTTCCATATTTTACTCTCATTTATATATATATATATATATATATATATATATATATGCATCTTGAACTAGAATTTAAAAAATAAATATACAGTTTTATGAGAAACAATTTTTACTTATCCGAAGTTAAAAATATCATTAGAAATTTTCCTTTTGAATTAATTGAAAATCAAATTGTTAATCACTAAGTTTTCTTAAATTATTAATAAAATGCATCCGCGAAATGAACCAACTTTTATCTCACACTCTAACAGTTTTGGAAATTAAATAACCCACAGGGTTATATAACCATAAAACAAACTAAACCTAACAAAACCAAACCAAACGAAGTTAATGAAAATTATTTATACCAATTTGAAGATATTAAGAACTTAAAACTTTTTTCAAAATAACTTGTTTCGGCATTAAATGACCTGAGGAGAAATTGATTAAATTGCTAAAAGCAACAAAAATCTGACAATAAAATTTACATTTTTAAATTGTATTAAGAAAATAAAAATAATGTATAATTGTTCGCTTTTTAATTTAGACATTATTTTGGCTACCACAACTTCCTCAATAAACAGCCAAAATAGATCAAAAGAAAGAATTCACATTTGAGTGTTCTTTTTTAAACTACAATCCAGGATTTGTTAGACAACTTCGTCCACTGACAGTGTGCCTGCACGTCATCCAGAACCAGTATGAAACTTTAATTGAATTTTTTTTTAAAGTTGAAATATCTTTTTAAAGAAAACGAAAAACAGTTATCTGTATTTTGTTTGTAACGCCCCATCGTGGTGTAATGGGTAGCAAGCCAGTCTCGCAGATCCGTTACTACTGAAAAGCGAGTTCGATCCACGATGAATGCCCCATACTTGTGACCTTATGTCAAATCCTACCCATAGGATGAATTTATTTCTGTGAATTATTTTCATGAAATTTTGATGTTCTATATATTTTTACATTCAGGTATACTAAGAAACTGGGAAAGAATGATTATATATATATATATATATATATATATATATATATATATATATATATATATATATATATATATATATATAATTTCTGATTTAATTCTTTTTAATGATATAAGTTTTATGAGAATCAATTAAACCGTTATAGGGTATATTTTACCCAAGAAACTATCGGCTACCCTCTTAGTCACCCAGATGCACACCCGCTCATAGGCTCCGATGCTGACATTAAGACCCCCAACACACTAAAGTTAGAATTAATTTAAATTTAGTAATTTTCATTGCTTTTCAAATATTACATTTTCGATTTTTTTTTAAAAAACAGAGATTCTTGGGCTTTTTTTTTTCTTTCTTTCTTTCATTATAAACAAACATTATTTTTCTCGGTTTTCTTCACGTTCTATTTAATTCAAGAGACTTTTAAAAAAAACTTTTGAAAAAAATAATATAAACTAAATAAATTAATTGTCACGTGGTATAATAGAATCCTAAATATTCTATGATGAAGTAAACCTCGGAGGAAAATTTAGAGTTTGGTTAGAGAAAAATCAAAGCGTTAGATTTCTAGACCATTGTTCGTAAGTTCGATTCTTGCTGAGAGTTCTAAACTTCTGACTTTGTTACAACTAAGCTAAGCTTAGTAGACAACTGGTTACAGAATGCGAGATAGATATATATTTTTACATGCGTATTACTTCAATTCTAAAAATTAATTTAAACTAAATAAATCAACTGTTTTTTTTTTTCGTTAGAATAAAAGACTTGAAAGTGCCACTTTAAACATCTTTTCTTTTTCCTTTTTTTTTTTTAATTTTAAGAGAAATAAAACATCTCTAAGTAATGTTCTTACGAATTTGGCAAAATGTGACAATTCCAATTAAGAAATTAAGAATTAAGGAAAAAGATCAAGGGGATACATTTTTCTTTATTAAATTTCGAAAAAAAAAACCGTATCTCATTATATGTAAGAACTTAAATTTTTTCTGCACATGCAAATGTATAAGTATTGCAATGCTTTCGTTAATACTTATAAAGAAAAGAATATCATAATAAAAAAATTTAAAAAAAACTTTTAGGAATATTTTTTCCAAAGCGAAACGTCTAAGTTAAAAAGTGAATAAGAATCCATTATTTTTTATTTTCTTAATGCGGATTACACAAGTCCATTTTATTGTTCCATTTTTGTTGCTATTAAACAAATTAAATTTTGTTTGTTTGTTTAACGGCATGTCAACCCTTTTCGGGTTATTTAATGCCGAAACAAGTCATTTTGAAAAAAGTTTCCAGGTTTCAAATTCTTAATATCTTCAAATTGGTATAAATAATTGGTTCGGTTCGGTTTAGTTGTTTAATGGGATAATAACTCTGTTGATTATTTAATGCCAAAACCTGTTAGAGTATGAGATAAAAGTTGATACATTTCGTGGATAGATTTTATTATTTAACAACTAAAGAAAACTCAGATTTTGACGAAGAATTTCATTTTCAATTAATTCAAAAGGAAAATTTTAAAATGAAATTTTTACTTCGTTTTCTACTTCAAGATGCACACACACACACATATATATATATAAGAGAGTTTTTAAAAAAATTCATTTGGGAAGAAATTCCATAGCTGGACTGCTTCAGTTCAATTCTTTTGATAAAGAGGTATTACCTCGAAAATTCAAGAAAGAATAAAAATACAGGTCAACACACAACACCATTGTTACCGTATTATTATTTTTTATTTATTCCAAACTGCCTTCTAAATCAACCTCCTAACCAATATATATATATGATTCTGGATATTATTTGTTATTCATTAATTAGTTATGTTGTTAATATAAAATAGTAATTATTTTTTTTCAAACTTTGCTTTTGATAATGAAGATTCGTAATTCCAGTTCTGGAGCTTTGAAGATTGTCACCCTATTATTACCATTACTCCCAGGTCCACTTTAACAGAGTAGTAGTACTTAATAAGATCCTATTTATGGATTGAAATAGATGTTTGACAATAAGTATTAGCTACCTGAAATCATAACTTTATTCAAAGATATGATTATTATTATTACTAAACATGGCCAGTTACTTAAAACCATATAACTATGCAAATGATTATGGAACAAAAATTTGGTTCTTGGATAATATGATTTATTTCTAAATTGCTTACGTTGTACAAGTAAATTGCCATTGTTTCTTTTAAACTTTGCTTTTCTGCCCTAGATAACACTATATAACACATATATATATATATATATATATATATATATATATATATAGTATGAACGAAAAGTAATAATACAAACAGGAATACTTTTTTATATATGTTATTTATTCTCAACTAGTTTCGACCTTAGGTCATCGTCAGGAGAAAATTTTTTATTTGAAGAAATTGTTTTTAGATTTTTTGAAAGGGAGCATTATGGAAGAACTGTAAAAATTGAAGTATTTTTGAGGGTTTAACATGCTATTAAAATCCGGGTAGAAGAGTGTGTTAGTAGTAGCAAGTCCATCTGTTCCGTGAAAAACCTCTTTGGGGTGGGTTATTTTTTGATTGCTCTGATATATGTGAGGGAGGGTTCTATATATATATATATATATATATATATATATATATATATATGTATATATATATATACCTTTGAAAGGAAGGAAAAACTCAATAAACCGTCATTCTGTAATACATTTATTTCGACCAAAATTTAAAAGGTTTTTAGAAATTTAAATAAATTCCTAAAACTCCCTAAAATTTCGGTCTCATCAGACAGGCGGTACAGATAAAAATGAATTGAAAAGCTGAAAATTATTTTACCAGAATCCCTCAAATGTGAGTCAAACAGCAAATATGAGTTTACAAATTCAAGCTAACAAAGGGTTACAATGTATCTTTTAAATTTCATTTTTAATCGGATATATTCAAAATGTATATGTAAAATAGAATAAAAATGCTTGTATTTGCACCTACTAAAACATGCAATAATTATACAGTGAGATTTTGAAGATCCCGTGTAGAATCATCCCTTACTACCAACTTTGGATACCTTATATATATATATATATATATATATATAATATATATATATATATATATATATATATATATGTATGTATGTATGTATGTATGTGTGTGTGTGTGTGTGTGTGTGTGTGTGTGTGTGTGTGTGTGTGTGTGTGTGTGTGTCTGTCTGTCTGTGCTTTGAGGATTGTGGAATTACAAATGCAACCATATCCACAAAATGCTAAATTGCGCGCCACAATCCCAGTTCCTACCATAATAGATTAAAAACAGGATGTCTAAAGGATGAGGGTGTTTGTAAAGTCTGTCTGTGTCTGTGTGTGTGTGTGTGTGTGTGTGTGTGTGTGTGTGTGTGTGTGTGTGAATGTGTGAATGGGTGGGTGGGGCTTAAAAACAACTTTCTATTGCCTTGTAAAATCCATCTTATGATGGGGGCGGGGAGAGAATGTTGGCTAATAAGCTAGTGGATGTTTTTTTTTTTTTACAATATATCTTGAACATGACTGAATCCAAAACGTGAACCACATTAAAAAAAAAAAAAAAAAGACTTGATTAAAATAATTCTAAGAAACTTTGGCATGAATAATTTTTTTAGAAACAAACTTTTTTTCCCTGCTCAGATTAGCAAAAGTTTGAAATTTACATTTGCAGAACAAAAAGAAAAAAAAAAAAAAAAGAAAAGAAAAGAAAAAAAAAAGGTAGCATTAAAAAATTAAAAAAAAAAGACATTTAATGTTATCTGAAAAATAACAACAAAAAACAAAAGAACAACTATTAGACCGTATCAAAAGTATATGCGGTTTTTTTTTTTGGGGGGGGGGGTAAACTATTAATTGAAAAGCTCATATCCTACACGTATCTTAAGACTCTATATGACTGAATTATTATTATTATTATTATTATTATTATTATTATTATTATTTCACTCCATTCGAATTTTTCACACCTGTCTTAGCCAGTGGTTTACTGGAGGCTGACTGACAGCAAGTCTTCTCAGGTATCCAGGACTCTCCTGGGTATTCTAGCCGATCTTAACAATGCTGTAGTTTGGATGGTCTCGATTCTTCATCTGATTTCCAGTTCACCCAGACTCTTTTCCTGACCATTGGGTACAGTTCCAACGGCATCATATATTTATTATTATCATCATTATTATTATTATTATTATTATTATTATTATTATTATTATCATTATCATTATCAATGAGTATAAAAATTATTTTCACTTTCACAGATTTATCTCTCCGATGTTTATTTCAAGTATATATCCTAGTTTATCAATGATTCTACTTACATCATTAATAACACACACACATAAATCATATATATATATATATATATATATATATATATATATATATATATATATATATACATAAATTGGGGTGTATCAAAAGTATTTTTGTTTCTTGCAGATTTTTTCTGCAAAGATTATTCTATGTACACATTTTAAGACAAAATAATTTTTGGCTTGTTTAGAAGCAAGTAAGAAATGGGTGAAATAATTGAAGAACTGAGTTGAATATTCTGTTCTAAATTCCATTTATTTACCAATATTTCGAGGAGCTACGTCCCTATTTTTCTGAGATTTGTGTTTATACACACACACACACAACACGCACACACATCTTTCTTTTTCAGATTACTATTAAGGTGTTTTGGGGGGTGTTTGTTTGTTTGTTTGTTTGTATTTTTTGGGGTTTCAGATATTATAGATAGCTGATACAAGTATTCAGGTAGTTTTCGGTTTGAGTGTAACTGGGGCCTTAAAGCCGTTCGTAGAATTCAACAAGCGAAATAAAATGAAACAATTTTCTAATACTATCTAAAAGGGTGGCAATTTTTTTCTTTCGAAATAAAGTCCAGAAAAAGACAACCACTAGTTGATTATAATTCTAAAATTAAAATTAAATAAAATTAAAAATTAGAAAATTTTTTTTAAAAAAACTAAGGAGAAAACAGACAGGTAGTATTCGAAACCTTTCACGAGAATTACTATTACTGAAAGATTAGTTACGTAGAGAATGAGATAATCTTAAGAAAAAGAGGATAAAGTTGATTAAAGTATTAAAATAGTTTTAATAAATGCTATTAATTACATTACGACTATTAATAAATTGATCTAAGATATTCATAATCAGCTTCTTTTTGTAAAGGTAAAAAATATTTCTGTTTTAGAATAACGTCATCGAAACATGATTTTATTCAAAGGAGAATAATACGTTTTAATGGATTAGATATATATATATATATATATATATTAGTCAAAAATTAATGGTAAAATGAATGAATGGAGGAAATAAAAATGAATGAAATGAGGGGGATAAATGAAAAATCCTTTCCAGGGGACCCCTCTCAAAAGTATTAAAACACTTTTTGAGAGTGGGGTCCCTGATAGAAAGTTTTTCTCATCTATTATTAGACTCCTTTGAAGCATCAAGTTAATATAATTATTCTATAAGTTATATATATATATATATATATATATATATATATATATATATAAAGTCATCCACAGATACCGTGTTTCGACGAATCAAGTCTCCTCAATATGGCTAAACTTAGCAGGTTACCTCCAGCGGGGATCAGAACCCAACCGATTTTTCATTACAGAGTTCCTAACCACTGCGCCTATATATATATATATATATATATTATATATATATATATATATATATATTCCTATAAACGTCGGGTGGTGAAAGGATTAGTGAGTTAAGCTAGTCGTACTTAGTGAGTTTGTTCCTGACTTGGTGCCCCATGCTCTTGTCCTTGCGTTACAACTAAGTAATGTTTAGTAAATAAATATACATATATACGTATGCGCGCAAACTTACACACATACACGAGTACGTGTGTGTGTGTGTGTGTGTGTGTGTGTGTGTGTGTGTGTGTGTGTGTGTGTGTGTGTGTGTGGTTAATATTATTGAAAAATTAAAATAAAGAAAATACAATTATGAAATAAAATATCCTAATTCGTTGAAATAAAATCAAAAGAAAATGATATATCCAAGAATTTCTAAGAAATTAACTTCTCATTATATAATAATAATAATAATAATAATAATAATAATAATAATAATAAACAACTTATTTAAAACTACTCATTGTAGTATAACATTAGAATTTAGAAATGTTTTCACATTCCTAGGATGAATAAATCACTTGTGGGTCTGTTTAAATATCAATGGAAAAATTCCTGGGTAATACATATAAACAAAAACAAAATACAAAGTTTAAAATTTTGGAGAGGAAAAACTGACATAGAGTGTGGGGAAGAGGAGGGAATATAGAGAAAGAGAGACAGGGACAGAGACAGAGAGAGGGGGAAGAGACAAAAAGAAAGGGGGAGAAGAGAAAGAGAAGAGAAGAGAAAGAGAAGGATAGGAAGAGATAAAGAGAGGAGAAATGGCAGAAATAGAGAGGAGAAAGAGAGAGAAAAGAGGAGAAAATTACGAGGAGAGAGAAGAGGAAGGGGAGATTTAGAAGAGGGGAGAGAAGAGAGAAAGAAAGAAAAGAGAGAAACAAAAGAGAGAAACAGGGTCAAGGCCAAAGAGAAAAAGAGAAAAAAGATAGAGATAGAGACAGATAGATAAAGATAGATAGATAGATAGATAGATAGAGAGAGAGAGAGAGAGAGAGAGAGAGAGAGAGAGAGAGAGATGGATAGATAGATGGATAGATAGATAGATAGATAGATAGAGTGATGGATAGATAGATAGAGAGAGATAGAGAGAGAGAGAGAGAGATGGATAGAGAGAGAGAGAGAGATGGATAGATAGATAGAGTGATGGATAGATAGAGAGAGAGAGAGATGGATAGATAGATACAGAGAGAGATGGATAGATAGATAGATACAGAGAGCTGGATAGATAGATAGAGAGAGGTTGATAGAGAGAGAGAGATGGATAGATAGATAGAGAGAGAGATGGATAGATAGATAGATAGATAGATAGAGAGGGGGTGTATAGATATATATAGAGAGAGATGGATAGATAGAGAGAGATGGATAGATAGAGAGAGAGAGACAAAGAGAGAGAGAGACAAAGAGATGGATAGATAGATAGATTGAGATAGATATATATAGAAAGATGAGGATGGAAAGAGATAGAGATAGAGATACATAGAGATAGAGATAGAGATAGATATAAAGATAGATAAATAGATAGATTTAAATAGAAAGATGGAAGAGAGAGAAAGAGAGATAGATAGATAGATTGACTGATTGATTGAAAGAGAGAGAGAGAAGGGGGAGGAATTGACAAAGAATATGAGTGACAATGCATTGGTCAAAAAAACACACGTTTTCAAATTCCATCAAGAATCTCTATGAGCAACAAGAACAAACAAAAAAAACTGTGTGATCAAAATTGACCAGATTATAAATATCTTACTGTTTTACAGCTTGGAAGGATATCATAGCCATTTGTCCATCAGATTCTGTCGGCATATCATAGCTTTCTGATTTTAACATCATGTACGAATCTGACAAAGAGTTGGTGGTATTTCCCGGGGACCCTTGGTCATCCAAAGGAGAATGACCGGCTGAACGGGTCCCGTCCATATAGTTAGGTTCTCTGTAATATCCTAGAATATCTGAATGTTGCAAGCTTGGGTTGGGAATTGCTACACTGGTTGGTAGCATTGGGGGTAAGATATGAGGAAATGAAGTGGGTATATGTTTCTCTAAATCAGACATGGCGGATGATACTTGGACACAGTTATCCTGGAGCAAGGCACGAGCGGCTCGGGGTGAGAGACGGGTATCAGTCACTTTGGTGCGTTTCTTCTTGGGTGTGTTCACGACTAACGATAGGGCTTCAGTTTGTTCAGGTTCAGAGCTATACACAGGAGAGGTAAGAACTTGCGATTGAGTGAAAAATGAGGGTAGGGACTGAGGGGTTGAATGATGCGGAGGTTGGGGAGGGAAAGGAAGGGCTCGGTTATGAGCTCGCGGAAGGTCAGGGGTGTTCCGACACGTTGTTGCATCAAATAAAGTCTGTTTGTCATGGACACGAGGAAGGGCGTAAAATTCCGATGGATACTCGGCACTGTTGGTGGGAGATTTTGATCTCTCCTTTGGTGCCTGATCCGGAGTTTTGTTCTGATTGGCTGAGTTCTCCAATGATTTCAGCGCTTGGTTTTGAACAAACCGACTGAAAATCGTGTCCACAGCTTGGCTGATCTCCGTTTTGAGCGATGTGGCCAAGCTCTGAACTTCAGAGTGTAGTGACGATAAAGGAGTTGTTCGCTTGGTAGCGATTTCTTGTTCCCTGACCATCTGACTCGCTTGGCTTATCAGATGAACCGGGTCGATATCAGAACCATCCAAACCGATATTTTCACGATTGTTTGAATTGAGTTCACCATTTAATTTACCCATTCGACTGGAGGCTGATTGGGACAAAGATGATGTTGTGTGACAGTCCTCATCATCGTCAACTCCATCAGCTGATCTCTCAGAGTATCGCTCGGAATGGTAAAGAGCGGAATATTTTCTCTGCATATCGTTTAATTGATTTCTTAATTCCATCAGCTGCCGGTTGAAATCTTCCTTTGTCATTTTGCGCATTTTGGAATCGGTGTGATCGGGGCTGAGTTCATGTTGCTGGGGCTGGTGTTGTTTTCTTTTCTGTCGTCTCTGTTCTTGAATGCTTTGACTATCACATAAATTGTGAGAAGGAGAATGGCGCATGCTAGTGATGATGTTCTCAACTCGGGCGCGTTTCGCTTCTTTGCTGTCCATCAACTGAGAGTTAACACCAGACAAGAGGACTCCGGTTTTAACATCACCCACATCGGCCTCTTCATCGTTCGGCAATTGTTCTATTGTGCTCTCCCCATCGCTTTCCTCAGCAGAACCCTCAGTTGAGTGACAAGACAACTTTTCGGTGTCAGACAAGC
Organism: Doryteuthis pealeii; assembly: GCA_023376005.1. Lineage (NCBI taxonomy): Eukaryota > Metazoa > Mollusca > Cephalopoda > Myopsida > Loliginidae > Doryteuthis > Doryteuthis pealeii. The sequence continues at coordinate 70,755,011 of CM042168.1, forward strand.
TGCTCTTTTGATGGGAAGTGTTTTTTAAAAGTTTCGTAATTAGGCCACTTGAGTCTTGAATAACATTACTACCATTAAGCCTATTTACATTGTTTTTATTATTAGTGTTGTTATTGTTGTTGGTGTTGTTATTATTGTTATTGTTATTATTGTTATTGTTGGTCAACTCCTGAAGTTGATGTTTCTCTTTATTCTGAAGAATTTCCCTCAACAGTTGAGAAGTATCGGAGGCTGCAAGATCAGGTTTAAGAAGTCCCATGCCATGTCTTGCCAAAACCATCGGGAGGTTTTCCGAGAAAGAGTTCTCGACAATCCCTCGGTTTTTGATAGCAGCAGTAGCCCCAGATGGTGAGTTCAATGGGGAGCTAAACCTGTCGTCCTCACAGTTATTCTCCAGTTGATAGGTATCTACCTCCGTTTCGCTTGACTGATTTCGTTCTTTATTCATCGAAGATTCATTGACACACGCCGCTTGCTTCAACCTCATGTGTTCCAGCGACCTGTGGTATCGGTCCTCTAATTGCTGTTTCATGTAGACCGTCTTGTGTACTTCATACCTGGCCAAGTCACTGTCATATCCTATCAAACGACTTGCAGCAGCCTGAATAAGCTTATCATACCTACTCATTCCTGCAAATAGAAACGACAGATGTTAATGAACTGAATTCATGTCAAATGCCTTTGGCAATACGATTTTTTTTTGTTTTGTTTTCATAAGGTATATACAAGAGAAAGAATTAAGAAAAAGTATACAAGATGGTGGGGGGGTTATGTCACGGATCAAAACCGCTAAAAAGAAAAAAAATAAAGATAAAAGTAGACGATCTAAAGACTAAGTAAAACGGGAAGGGTAGTAGTTAGTAGATGTGGCCGGCAGCAGAAGATGAAATTAAATAATAAAAAAAAGATGTTCGTCGCGTCTGAACAATAACAACAGCGATAATAGTACGGTATTTGGAAACGACTTAAGTAGGTAGGACGTAAATTTTAAATACACGATAAATACAAATGCTGCTGGATTAACGATAGACTTGTGCTTATCTCAGGTCATAAGCTACAAGAGCATTAAAAATAAAGTACTTGGGGCAAGGATTTATGCACCGTTTTAGTTTTAGTTTTTATTTTATGAAATAAAAGAAAATCACTTTTGAAAAGAGACATTTCAATTTAAAACAATGCACCTATCACACGTATATTATTTACTAGAGTAGAATTGTTCATTTGTGACTTATCTTTTTTAGCAACTTAAAAGACAATAACAATGAAATGAATAGCATTATCTAATAATAATCATAACAAATTGTCTTAAGAGAGAGAGAAAAAAGGTCTTCTCTCGCAGCAAAAAAAAAAAAAAATAATAGATAATAAAATCAAAGAAAAATCGCTTTTTACGTATTTAGAATTAACAGAATAATAACATTTCGAACTGTTAAAGATGATAAAATTTTTAATTCATTTTCACTTGATAATAATTTTTTCCGAATAATTTTGATGTTTCCGACTTTGTACACATCTTTATTGTGGTATGTATAAACACAACATTTCGGCCGCTGTATACTCCGGTCTTCCTCAATAAAGATGAATACATCAGTCTGAAACATCAAAATTATTCACATCAAGCCTCGCCTAAAAAGTACAGACAAAAAATATTACTGTATAAATCTATTTCAAAATATACGAGCTCTGTGTGTGTGTGTGTGTGTGTGGTGTGTGTGTGTGTGTGTGTGCGTGCGCGCGCGCGCGTGAAAAACATAAAAAGAGAGAGAGAGAATTTTGTCTAAATTCGTGTCAATAGGTTAAAATACTGGCAAGTCGTAAAATAAAATATTTACTGACGAATTCAAAATAAAGATGTTTCTTTGTTTTTGGGTTTTTTTTTTTTCAAATAAAAAACATACAATGACATCGGAAAACGGCAAAATGTAAATATCTCTAAACAACTTCCTGCATTTCTTTTAGAAAAATAATTTTCAGAAACTTTGAAAATGTATGAAAATCAAATAGTTTTGAGGTTTTTTTTTTTTTTAAGAAAATGGGGCTATATTATATATATATATATATATATATATATATAATATATATATATATATATATTAATGCCAAATGATTTTGAGTAATAAGTTCTACAAATCTATTTATCTGAATTTTTTTTAGATAAGGCTTGTTAATTTGTATTATTCGTATTATTATTTGGGGAGTTCGACAAGAAACACATGAAAAGGACCAGAGGACACATCGGCCGAAACGTTGTATATATAAGAATAAAGAAGAGAACAATACTCCAAATAATCAAAAAAATCCACAAATCTAATATTGCTTTTGTGTCGTTCGTTTTTTTTGGGTTTTTTTTAGGGGGTTCCTTTTCTTTTAAACAATGCGTATAACATATTTTAAAATGAAGCTTCTCTAAATTCCAAATAAATAAATGGAAAGAAAACAAATATCATTTCATAATTCAAAGAATTTAATCAAAGGATATTTTCGTGTTATGTCATTTCAATAAAAAAAATAAAAAAATAAATAAAGATTTTTAAAAGCGTGAAAAATTCGCGTTTCGGGGTTATTAGTTTCTTATAATGATAATAATATCCTTTCGGGATATATTAGATCTGAGACCTGTTAGCTGTACCTTATATTTAAAACATTTATCTTATTTCCACTGAATATTTATTTTCTTTCCACAATTCATCCAACTTTTCCTTAAAAGAGTTCAGAGATGAGGCATTCACTACTGATGATGGTAGTTTTTATTCCATGAATCTACGACCCTGTAACTAAAATAATTTTGTCTTATATTTGTTTTGCAAATTTTTTTTATTTTTAAATTTTAATCTATGACCCCTAGTATTAATTATTTTTTTAGCAATGTTCAATAAATCAAAATTTGTTGGATAAAATCCTTGAGTATATTTATAGACTTCAATCATATCTCATAAGTCTTTCTTCATACGAAGGATTATTTAAACCATTCATTACTTTAGTTCTGTACAAAAATGTTTTTAAAAAGCTGAAAATAATTTTTCTGAACTTCCGAGATAAGGGGTTATCATTATTTGCTGACAGCATTGGTAATAATAAAGATGATAATAGCAATTTTTGAAATAGTTTTAAATTAAAATCGAAATAATTTGTGGTTGGTTCAAAATTTATTTTCATTTTCTATATTGGACATTTAGAGATATAAAGACATTTCTATTATTTGAATTATTCGGACAAATTGTCCAAAGCTTTATTGTTATCTGCACAACGTTTCGGCCGATATGCTCTCTCAGCCTTCTTCAGGTGTTTCTTGTCGACTCGGGAACCTTCTTGGACACGGGAACCTTCTCTTCGAACGTTGTGTATATAACAAAAAAGATAAGGACAATAGTCCGAATAATACAAATTATCAAACCTCATCTTATAAATTCAGAGAAACAAGAAACATTTCTGAAGAGAGATTTTTTTCTTGAAATTTAAAAATTGAATAAGAAAATATTTAACATGAATATTTAAGGAAAGCAGGCGAAGAAGAATGAATGTATCGTTGTTTGTTTGGTGTTTTTTGTTGTATTTTTACAAAAACGGAGAATTTATATACATACGTAAGCGCGTGTGTATTGGATACTAAGAAATAAACCCCACAAAAAATGTTTCATTAAAGAAAAGTGTTATCGAAAATGAATAATAAAATATAAAATATATACATAAGTAATAATAGTAATATAATCCAAATGATTGGTAAGTAGGGATGATTCTATTTGGGATCATCGAAATCTCATTGTACAACCATACCGAATGCTCTTGCGGGTACAAACATATATATTCACACAAGGATTTTTATAAATCCCTCTGAGAGCTCAATGTATAATAACCAATTAATCAATTATATACAGAACAACATATACATAATATATATATATAATATATATAATAATATATATATATATATATATATATATATATATATAAAGGGTGTCTATAACGCCTTACAACAAAAATGTAACAACAAAGATAGCAATCTTGTTGAAATGCAATGATCAAAACGCACATAAAAATAAAACTACAAGAGTTGAACTTTCATTTGTTTTTTGACTAAACGGTTCTATCATTTGTAAAACGTGAATTATCAAGTTTTCAATTTTAAAACTGCTGTAGACTTTATAAACACTAATATATATATATATACATACATAGCATATATATATAATATGATGAAATACTATCATTCAAGTAAAAGTAAAGTTATTTAGAATAAAGACTAATTTCCTTTTAATAAAGAAATACACTCCCTAATGTTCCGTTTTTATAAAAGAAATCGTTTGAAATATTAATTAAATATAATAATAATAATAATAATAATAATAATAATAATAATAATAATAATTAAAGAGACGAATAAGAAGAATACTAATTATCTTTACTTTATAAGTTAAACATTCTAAAAATAACAGGTTTATTTATTCGAAAAGCGTTCAAAGTCGGTGCGTGTTTTTCTTTGAAAATTTCGAAAAATTACGTTACAAACAAAACAAAAAAATAACAACAAAAAAAAAAGAACAAAAAAAAAGCAAATAGAAAAGAAGAATGATAAAGAAAATAAAGATATGATACGAAATTTGAACTAAATCTCAATTATTTCAAAAGTTACAATTAAGAATGAAACCCTTAAAAGTTTAAAGCGCACTTTTAAAAATGATTTTTCACAAGTTGATGGGTCATAAAAATGGGATAGGTGGAGGGTTATTTCAGCTCGTACAATATAAGCTTTTTACGATGATGGAATATTATAGACATACATATACATGTATATAATATTTTGTAGATAATAAGGATGCTATATTTCTAAGCAGATAGGGCTCAGTATCATTGATAGAGCGTCTATTTTTTAAGTTAAGGTAGCGTGACATGGAATCAACACTAGTTAATTACAGTTTCTCACCTATGCGATCTTCAAACCAAATTAAGATTTGGTCTGAAGATCGTATAAGTGAGAAACTGTCAGTAACCATGTGTTGACTCCATGTCCACGCTACCTTAACTCAAATATACCTGTATATATATATATATATTATATATATATATATATATATATATGCATGCACACACACGCATATATAGGCATACACATATTACATATATATCATACACATATATCACACATACCATACGGCATATATACATATATATATATATACATACATATACATCACATCAACAGACGTATATATTATATTATTTTTTAAAAAAAGGTACCGCAAAATGTATTATGTTTTCAGAAAAAAAATTTTTTTTTTTATTTTATCTGAAAAACATAATACATTCGCGGACCTTTTTTTATAGAATATTGAATTTTCTTCTTTGGAACCAGAACAATATATATATATATATATATTATATATATATATATATTAATATATATTATATATATATCACATACATATTGTTGTATTACATATACTTATATATATATATATATTATATATATATATATAATATATTATATATTTATGCATGCATACATCACATGTGTATGATACATGCACATATATGTGTTTTTGTTGCATGTGTGTGTGTGTGTAAAGAATAATTTATAGTTAAAAAGAAAGTTGAAGCATTAAAATGTCCCGTACTTAATTGTGCCATGTGTGCGGCAGCAGCAGCTGCAGCAGCTGCAGCAGCGGCGGCCGACGGTGGTGCGTTGGTGGCGGCGACAGGTGCGACGGTGGCGGCGGCGGCCGGTGGGGGCGCGGGTAGCCAACAATCGGCGGAGGCTGTGCGGTAGTCCATCACTGGCGATGGCTGTGGTGCTCCCTCAAGGGAGTGTGCAAGCAGCGAGGGCTTTCCAAGCGTTGACCATTCACAGAGTACGCCAGAGATGTGGCCATACATTGTTTAGTTGTCGACGCTTCAGAGACTCATGAAAAAAAGTTTATTATTATTTATAAAAGTGTATATATCCTTTTGTTTTGTTTTGTTTTTTTTTCTTACGGCTTCTTTTTTATGTTTTTTTTTTTGTTTTTTTTTTCCAAAAAAAAAAAAGTAAAAAAAAAGGTCTAAGTATGTTCGACTGTCATCGGTAAGATCTTGAGTCACACTGCAGCGATTTTCTTAGCAGCCACCTCCGGCAAATACTCCAAATATTAGAAAGTAAATCCATCAAAAAAAGGATGGTGCCAGATCTGTAGAAATGGAACGAGTGGTTGGGATGATAATAGGGGACAGACGGTGCTGGTGGTGGCGGTGGTTGCTGTTACAAGGGAGGAAGACGAAGGAGGAGCGGGAATGGGAGGAGGAAGAGAGGCAGGACCAGTAAGACTCTTGTAGGGGGTGGGGGTTGTACAAGTAGCCCCATCGGATTTGGTACTCGCTTCGACAACAACAACAACAACAGCGAATTGAGGAGGAGAAATAAAAGGAGGAGAAGAAGATAAAGAAAGTAACCCCTCTTCTTCTTCTCCTTCTTCAACTTTGCATACAAACAGGTTGATGGTAATGATATTATGATAATTTGAGAAACTAACACCCACTCACTCCAGAAATTGTTCTGGGTGTGTGAAAATGATAACACGACAAGCGGTAGTCGGAACTGGGGGAAAAAAAAGAAGAAGAAAAGAACAAGAAAGAAAGAAAGAAAGAAAGAAAGAAAGAAAGAAGGAAAACCTAACAAGCCTGTCAGTAGTAGCGAGTGATATACTTTTTCATCTTTTTTTTTTTTTGCTTTTTGTTTTTTAGTTTTTATATTTTTAATTTTTTTGTTTTTGTGCGTTCCTCTTTAATGACATTTCCATTTCTTTTTCCCTCACAGGGGGGAGCTGAACACGCACGCACAAATGAATGATCGCACTGGCGCTCACTAAACGAAGAACTTGTTGCGAAAAAAAAAGTCTACCAAGCAGTACTGAGCGATATTAAACGATGGACTAAATTACTATCTATTTGCAGTGCCTTTTAATTTACAACGAAACTTAAATCAACTTTTTAAAAAATAACTAATTATATATATTATATATATATGCTAACAGGTATGTTGGTGTATAAAGATACACTAACATACACACACACACACACACACATACATATATATATATATTTCGGCCTTTTGGCTAAGATCAAAGAGATATATATATATATATATATATATATATATATATATATATATATCACACACCCGTACTTTGTTTTAATAATTCTTCAAGCGAAAAATCGAATAAGTTTTTGTCTTTTTTCAAAGAAATCGGTAAGAACAAACACAAGAATAAAATTGTTAACTAAGATTTATTTAGATTTTCGAAAGAAGTAAATTTGATCTTGGAATTTCCAAGTAATTGAACGATAAAATCAAATTTCAAATTATCATCAATGAAATAATGATATATAGATAAATAAGGATAAAAATAAAGAAAATAGCAGACGATAAAAAAATTTAGTGACTCCAAAGTATAAAGGTGAATATAAAACAAAAACAAACTAAAACATAAGTAGAGTTGAAGGTAAATTTTGTTTTAAATATAAGTTTATATTGTAAAAACAAATTTAATTAAAAAGAAACTAAAAAAAAATTTAAAATAAAAATTTAAAAAAAAAACAAAGAAAGAGAAGAAACGATTGTTCTGATAAATAAGATTGTTTAAGAAAACACGACGAAACTCATCGATTCGTTTGTTTGTTTGTTTTAGAATGTTGAAATATAAATGACAATTAAAAATTTCTATTAGAAAAATAAAACTCAAAAAGTTAACGTAAAATCTATATAAAAAAAAAACACTTTGAAAAAAAAAAAAGAAGGTATAAGAAAATAAATTATTTTTCTTAATATATAGAAATCGATTTCTATTAGAAAAAAATTAACCCTCACCCAAAAAAATATCTAAATCTTTTTCCTGGAAATTGAAGGAAAATATCTTAATTAGTCTTCAAAAAAATCCTTACAAAAAAAAAGAAAGAGAAGAAACAAACAAATTATCAATTTCTTAGAAAAAAATCTTTATATAAAAAAGTTATAATTACAATAATAATTGTTATTATTTTTATTAATAATGATTTCCAAAAATGTGTAAAAGGCCGAAAAGAAAAGAGGAGAACTATAATAAGAAACAGGTGCTTTTCTTGCGTCGTCTGCACAAAAAAATCACCGTCTTGAGAAAAGATGCGCTTATATATTTACCAATAAATAAAACAATTAGACTGAGATGTCGCCGAAGAAAAGGTGTTTAATGGGTTGGGAATTGATCTGAAGAGTGTAGCGATTTAAAGAAAAATCAAGTTGAGAAGTGTTCGTACTTACCTCTGGACAGCCGCCCTTACAGAAACTGTCTAGGAAGTTGACACAACTTTATAGAGTGAAGAATAACAAAGAAATTCTCTGATTGGGAAAAGCGTCGGGGAGGGGGAGGGGGTAAGAGAGAGAAAAGGAGAGAAAGAGAGAGGGAGGGGTGCCAAGGCGCATGCGTGATGCTGCTCATCGTTAATGTAGACGGGACGCCTTCTTTACTCTATGGAAGCCTCTTTATGCCATCATCTTATGTTTAACTTCGAACTACTATTTAAAGTGAGCGCTAACTCGATGCGCTCGGATTTGTTTTGCGTTAAATGAAAGAAAAAGATGGAGTCGCCAGCCGAAGAAATACAAACAACTTTGTCATTTGTTTTATATTTATATATATATATTTTTACACGTGTGTGATATTTTTTGTGGTTACTGTGTGTGCGTGTGTGTGAATGAGTGTGTGTTCTTTCTTTCTTTCTTTCTTTTTTGTTCATCGTAAATACAATTACTATGAAGATGTTTTTTAAATTTTCTTTTCACCAACAAAACTGGTATCTTCAATTTGATTTCTTCAAAAGAAAGTATTAAAAAAGAAAAGAAGAAAAACCTAATCAGACGAACAACAGATCAAAAGAAGAAAATTGTCTTGGAAATATAACTTTTTTTTCCAATTTCAAGAACATCTATGAACCTTGCCTGTTGTAAAAAAAAAAAAAAAAAAAAAAAAAAAAAAGGAAGAAAATTCGCGTTCATGCCTGTGGATCTAAAGGAAATATTTAATCGGCATTCTTGAACAATCACGTTCACTCTTATTGTTGACAAGTGTTATTTATTATCATTTTATTATTATTGTTATTATTGTTCCCAACAGATTAAAATTGAATTTAAAGTACAATGTGGTCGGAAAGTCTTGTCAACCCTACATATTTGTAAAGATCTAAAATAATTATATGATACACCCAGAAATTCTAGAAAATAATTTAATTTTTAAAGACTTTGTTTTAAAGGTTAAATAATTACATAACCTATATACATATATATAATTTTCAAAACAAAAAACAATGAAAGTTAAAACCACACGTAGGGGTGACAAGACTTTCGGACCACCTTGTAGATTAATGTACAGCATGGTCCGAAAGTCTTGTCACCTACTCTATATTTTTTTAGAGTTAAAATAATTACACAACTTAATATTGTATTAAAATAAAAAATAATGAAAGTTAAAACAATATGAAGGGGTGACAAGACTTTCGGACCACCCTGTACAAAGCTTAAATTAAAGAAAAGATGGATCTAGCTTTTTATAAGGTTTCTTATTTCTTTTTCTTTTTAAAAATTACAACTCATTATTACAACACCTACAAATTCCTTTTAAAGAGACACCTTAATTTCATCGTCTTGATTTTTGTTTCTACCTTTTTTCCGACATTTGAGTTGATAAGTTGTGTTCTTAAAAGCTGAAAATTTGAATTTTATGTCATATGAATATTGTATAGTTCTTATATTCATTTCCTTTCGTTTAAAAACAATTTCAATTCATTGTAGAATCGAAATTTTTCTTCTTTTTTGATATTTTCCAATTTAAATAAGTATCTTTTCTTTTTAGCGTGTCATTAAAGTATTTAGTTGTTTTTAAATGTATATATAAACTTACTTTTTTTCCGTCGATATCATCTGTCTGCTTTCCAGGTCTTTAGGATGTTGCCATTAGTATTTCTTATAGCCGTTGGTTTAAGTTAATATTATTGTCACAAGAATAACATCTATGATGACATAAATATCATAATTATATCCGTATTTAATAAAACTGAACTTTGTACTATTTTTTGCCAATATGTACACACATAAAACAAATGTTTTTTTTCTATTATAATTATTAAATTTAAGATGTTATAACCAGTTAATTACACTCTTAATTAAGAAAGGAACTGAAAACTTCCTTGACTCTGGCTTAGATTAAGACGGTAGCAATGAGTTTATTATATATTGTCTATGTTTTTACTTTTTTGTTTTTATTTATATAGAATTATTATTAACCAAAACATTAATTCATAACAAAAAAGTCGTTTGTTTATTTATTTATTTATTTATTCATTTATTGAATGTCATGGACAAATAAAACTATATATTTGAAGTATATTTTTTAAGCTATGAAATAAATTGACAATAGTTTCTCCTAAAACTCTAGATAAATTGTCAATTTTATAGCTTACCCTTCCAAATTATCACAGTTGGTGTGTATTGTTATAGAAAACAATTAAACATCTGTTCAGTATTAAGCTGATGTTTAAGTCATTTTATTTTACGTACATAAGATTTTTGTAACATATGATAATGTGCCGTTTCAGGGTAATAAAGAAAATTTGAAATAAGAAAACGAACACAACACGTATTTTCATAAGTGTGAACAAACATTGAACAAGATAAGATTTTCTTTTTTGATCCATCTACATTTATATATAGATGGGTCAAAATTTATTACAAGAAATTTCTCATTTAATGACAAAATTTATTTAAGAAAAAGAAAAGCACGTTACTAAAAAAAAATAATTTAAAACTACAATTCTTGATACTAAAAACTAGGTAATCGCCAGTAATAAAAAAATTATTTTTAAAATTTAAATTAAATACAACAAAAATAAAAGAATGTTTGAATTATTCTAAATTTAAGCAAAAAATTATCATCATCATATTTTTTGTTTTTATTTTTGCTGCTTTTTTATTATTGCTTTTTGTCCTCTCTTTTCTCCAGTTGAATATTTCATCAAGCAGACACCACGACGCACACACAGACACAGAACACATCTTAAAGTTATAGCGAGTCTAGTGCTCGCGTTCCAGCTTTATTGCATAGTTGTCCCTCCATACTTGATAAAAGTTGATACATTGCTTTTTTTCTTATTGGTAAGCATCACCAAGAAACGAGCCGCCATGCTTTCATCTCATAGGTTTCTATCGCAGTTTTCTAAGCTATTACGATCACAGATCATTGGAAGACAGAAGGCAAGTGTGCATGTATTTAAGATGTTTTTATGACAGCTAGATTACGATTATAGGTAATTTTCAACTTATGTCCAGATCCCGATTATAGAGGGAGCATGACCTTCCTTTCCCTCCAATGTCCTCAACTAAAAAAAAAGCATAATCTTTAATTATTTCGATATTTTGTTTTCTGATTTATTTTAAACAACCTTTGTGGTTATTCCAGCTAAAGAAATAATGATTGATTATTATGAATGTCTTTGGGTTTTCTCCGTATTTCGATTTTTATAGATTCTCTAGATTTTTTTTAATGTTACTCTCTAGTGCTGATTTAACCCCGGCACAAAAAGTAAACTCCGTGTTCGTTTTTCCCCCAAAAAAGTCTTTTATTATTACTTTTATTTACTATCTTCACGTCTACTACATAATCAACGTTTATCTAAACAATATTGTAAAGTTTCTTAAGGATGATATATAAATTAATCTAATAAAATAACAGCCGTTCCTTAAGTTAATGAACGACTTATGTGTCAGTAGGATTTGATGTCCGAAGAAGAAGAAAGTAAATTAATGTTTTCGTTGGTATTTTTTCTTGTCTGTCTTTTTTTATATTTAAATAATTGTAATTTAGAATGTTTTCTTTTAGTCAAAAGAAAAATGAAGACTGTTTAAAACAGAGAACCAGTCACAAAATCCAGAATTAATTTGTAGTTGGTGTTAAGAAGACATACTTGAATTTTTAAGATGGAAATCAAGGGGGATAACTCCATTTGAATAGAAAATGATTTTCTTTCTTTTTTAAAAAATTTAAATTAAAACTATTTTCAAATAGATTTTTATTATTTGTACGTCTTAGATCCACGTCAACGTCTTGTTATAAATGGAAAATTACTTAAACCTATTTCTAATATTGGAAAATTTTCTTAAGATATGTATGTTAAGAATGTTATTTACTTGAAATCGGTTTGTTTAATTTCACGATTATACAACAAAACTTTTCGTTTTTATTTTAATTAAAAAAATAAAAATGTTTATCAACAGATATATATCTGTTTGTATCCATTTGGCTAGACTTGCTTAAACATAACCTTGAATGAAAGGTTAAGATCTTAAGTAATATGACCCTCCTGTCTAGTGCTTCACCTGTATTCTATAGGCTGTTGCCCTTTTTCTTAAGTTCCAGACCACTAGTCTCCTCTTCTTTGAATTTAAATAAACTAAAGCTTACCAAAAAGACTATATAGTAATACAAGTTAATATTGTTTATATATATTATTAGTATGTTACAAATATTTTGTTTTTTATCATTGAGATGACACAGACGTCGTTTATGTTCAATGAACGTCGTTCATTAACTTAAGAAACGATTGTTATTTTATTAGATTAATTTATATATCATCCTTAAGAAACTTCCCAGTATTGTTTAGATAAATGTTAATTATGTCGTAGACATGATGATAATAAATAAAAGTAATAATAAAAGAACCATTTAAAAAAAAAAAAGAACAGTTTACTTTTTGTGCCCCAGAAAGTAACATTTTTAATAGTGTTTTCTGGTGCAGGTATTGTTACTCGCTACCCTTAATTTTATTATTTATTTATTTATTTATTTATTTTGTTTACACAATTTAAAAGTATTATATTACCATAAGAATACATATTTGAATATATTTGAATGAATAACGTTTTAAAAAAGTGTTGTGTTTGCTTGGAGGAGGAACGTCCCCAAATAACCTCGATGATTTTTTAACACGATTACTTAACTTTGAATGTATTGGTATTTTGATTATTGATAATGTGTTTAATAATTAAAATCAGTAAATAAATAAATTATCTGGAGAATCATGTGAAAATAAAAAGGCTTAAAAACTTTATTTGGCAAGACAACGTGTTAAATTTTAGGTGAAGGTGAAATTCTGAAGACCTAGAAGTTAAAGGGAGGTAAATCATACTATAATTTATTTTTTTCTTTCTTTTTAATATTTTAGGTTATAATTTTTTTATTGATTACACTTTAAAAAAACAAACTTGGTATTAAAAAAATATTTGGTTCATCTTATGTTTGGGTCCGAGGTAATCATCCTAATAATATTTTTAAAATAAACAAAAATCATTAAAAATTTGTATCCTTTATACTTTCTCAGAAAACTATATCTTGTTAATGTAAAATTTTTATTTAAAAATAAAGATAAATTTCATCCAAATTTTATAAACCTTTTTTTTTTATATTGAATTTATTTATACAAAATACATTTTTTTTCAATTTACTTTTATTTGATTTGTAATGGGTTAATATACATGACACTTTTACCTCGTATATCGAAAAGAAAACCTAACTATTCTATGTATGTAGAGATTTTAAACAAGGAGTTTTTTTTAACTAAAAATCATTTTGACCTAATAATCAACTTTAACCATTTCAATCTGATAATTTCTTTTTATATTAATGAGTTCATGTGATAATGAATAATTAATACTTGACCTATGGGTCAAATAGGTCACTTCAAAAATGATTTGTATTCAATAGGAATACTTGATATACTATAAACATGTGCAAAAAACTTAAGAAACTACACAAAATATAAACGTACACAATTCCCTAACCTCTAAGCATAAAATAACCCCAAATGGGTTGACATGCTGTCAGAATGAATCAATAAATCATCAAAACTTTTATACAGTGTGTCTATAAACACAAAAGTTTTGTTGTTTTTTAAACTGGGATAAAAATTTGGATTATTGTCCGAATAATCCAAATTTTTACTATTGTCTTCATCTACACAATGTTTCAACCAATTTGCCCTCCAAATTATCAAGCCTCATAAAAATGTTCTAACAATATTATATGACAAACAAGTTCTATTTTCCCCAAAAATAAGTCCTACCTACAAAATAAGACCTAGTGTGATTTTTCAGGATAATTTTGATATAAGCCCTCTCTTTAAAATAAACCTTACAGTGACAGATGAAAGAAATAAGCATTCTTCAGAATCCTATCATGCAATGCAAACACTAGACACCCCACCCACCCCACACAAAAAACACCCTAGTGTTATATTTCAGAGTGGAAATTAATATAAGCTCTGTTTTTTTTTTGTTTGTTTTTTTCTTTTCAGAGAAACCCAGTATTATTAAGTGATATTTTTTTTTAACATGAAAAGGTTAAAAACAAAATTGAATATATGAATCGATCAATAATCAATACTTTTTATACAGTCTGTCTGTAAACACAAAGTTTTTTTTGTTTTTTTTTAACTGAGATAAAAATTTCTCTAAATGTTTGAGATGAGGCTTGATGATTAGTATTATCTGCGTTATTCGGACTATTGTCCCCATCTTCATTGTTATTTGTACAAGAAATACCTGAAGAAGGCCGGAGGGTATATCGGCCGAAACGTTGTACAAATAACAATGAAGATGGGGACAATAGTCCGAATAACGCAGATAAATCTGAGATAAAAATGTTCTAAATATTATTACATTACAGTTCTATTATTTATAGAGAGTAACAACTGATATTATTAACAGAAATTTTCTTTGAAAATGAAAGGGTTAAAACAAAATCTGAATATATAAATAACTACATAAACTCCTAAAGATTTAATTAATACCAAGTCAAGGAATTTTAGAACCTCTTTAATTTCATGATTTATTCTATGTTTTATTTGGATTTTTTGGACTCTTGTTTTCATCTCCTCTCCAAGTCTGTATTTATCCAACCCCTTTGCCATGGGAAGGCCAATTTTTAAGCAGGGTACATCTGGTTTGAATTCAGAGTTTTCCTTCTGGACTGCTTTCCATACCAAGGTTACCCCCCCCTCCCCAGTCTATTTACCATAGCTGGAGGGTAAGTAGTTGGATTCATACCTTTCCAAGAGTATTAGCGCTATGTGAAAGGCAAAGAATCTCATCCACTAGGTATTTACCTAATCCATTCGCCACAGGTAGATGTGACACAAGGTTGCAAGTATGGGGCATTCAGTGAGGATTGAACACTAGGGTAGGTCGATTTTTAACTTTAAAAAAAAAATATCAAATTCTCTCAAATAGCAAAAGCTGAGCGTTGGTATAATAAATACTGATACCAAAAACTAGATTTCTTACTTGCACGATTGTTTGAGGAAATAGCATCAAAGATCATCTGCTAAAATGCCCCAAAATTCCTCTTTTTCAGAACATTTAGCCTAGAAATTGGTTAGAAAATGTAGCAATTTCCATATCTAAAACAGATAAGACTGTCATTTTAAATGAAATGAATAGAATATCATAACTAGAATTCGAATTGAAAATATGCCCCCATCACCACTGACACCTCCGATATGCTGCTTTTTGCCTAATAACTAAGCTGTAACAGTGATAACATTTTAAAAGATTGAAATCTATTTCCTCAAACGAAAGCTAAGTTTTGAAGAAAATTATTTTGTGTGGTAACTATTTTTGTTAATTTGCAACTTTCGCCTCATGGGAGATATTACAGTTCCAAAATTGACCTACACTATTGAACACGCCATTCAGTAGAAATGGATCTGTAAGGGTAGCTTTCTAGCCATTAACACCACAATGGGGTGCCTTTGAGCCTCACCCAATATTTGAACTCTTGTTGCTATGTCCATTTCTTATGACGATAACTGTTATACTACAAGCACCTCTTCAAGTAACATGTGGCAGATTGTACTGAGTTACATGATACCAGGAGCAAAGAACAATTCTTGGTCTAACCTATTATTGAATACTTTAACTTATACTTGAAAATAATTTTTATTTGTCTGAATTTTTTAGATCAGGCTTAATAACTTGTATTATTTGGATTTTTCAGACTATTGTCCTCATCTTTATTGTTATATATACAACATTTCGGCCAATGTGCCCTTGGCCTTCTTCAAGTGTTTCTTGTCGAATTCAAGAGCCTTCACAGAACTTCAAACCTAACCCTTAATTCAAACCACGGGGTAGACTGTTCTCATTCCATTACCCATGACCGGGTACAAGTGTTAAATTATGTTAAATATTCTATGTTACTGTCACCCTTGGCCAGGATTGAACCTAGAGTCTAGTGATGATTGTCACTAACAACTGTATTAATTTAACCCTTATATCCATTGTGCCATGTGTCCAACTGTGTTCTACAAGAAGGTTCTCAAGTTCAACAAGAAATACCTGAAGAAGGACAGAGGACACATCAGCCAAAACATTGTGCATATAACAATTATAAAGATGAGGACAATAGTCCAAAAATCCAAATAATACAAATCAATTTTTAATTTGAACTTGAAGAACCTTAGGTTAAACAAAATCAATCTGGTTTAATATATAAACAAAAGGAATTGTAGTGATTAGCTTATGTTACATAAAAGTAAAACTATGTATTACACCCTAACCGTTAGGCATAATATAACCCCGGACGGGTTGATATGCCATTAAAATCAATCAACCAACCAACCATAAAAGTAAAACTGTATTGAATTACACTATTAATAACTGTAAGAATTATCAAGAAAATATAAAAATACTTCATATTTTAAAAAATATATATATCCTAAATGGAGATTGTGTGTTTGTCTGTTGTAACCGAAACTATATTACTACTCCAGTCACAATCCCTTAGTTATTTACATCACATTCTCCATGATTTTATTTTTATTTAAACCTCAATTATTAATAAAATTGTTTAATATTATTAATACTGTTGAGCATATCTACGTACTAATAACATGCAATTGTATTTATATATACAACAAAATAACAGTTTACAGTGTGAATGGGAAGGCTAATTTGCATATTGATATTAAAAATTTGATTTTAATAAATATGTGCTTAGTATTATTGATTTCTAATTGTTTGGGTTTATCATAATGAATATGAGCAAAAATCTCAGAGATAAATTTTAAAAGAAATTCATTAACAAAAAGAAATAACTGTAATTTTCTTTACTTCCTGTTTTAACTAAATAGTTAAATTAGGAAAATTTAGCAATGAAAGACGAGTGATGGAAAAGTAAGTTTCATTAGCCTTTATAATTCAATATAATATTTTATATTTGCTATTCTAATAAATATCTTCTTTTTTTTTTTTTAATATTGAATTTATTTATACATTTTGCTCAAATTTGAATACTTATTTCTTTTTCTTTCTGAAGACCCTCCCATATATTACCAGCAAACTTTACTATCTCATCTCCTCATCTTTCTTTCTTTTTTTTTTTTCTTACTGAGCTTGTTCTTTCTTGAGCACCAATCTTTTTTTGCATAATCTATTATCCTCTCGACTAGCTATGTGTCCTACCCTCTTCTATTTTTGTTTAATAACTCTATAATATTAACACTACATTTCAGGCAATCCAATGCAACGCTCCATTTTGGTCCTTACTTAGGCTAGACAGGCAGTCGGAGAGGCCCCCTCGGATCAATCAGCTGGTCACATCAAGTCCTAGTACCTATATGATTGTCCCAACCCTATTGCCAATTGGACACATAGCCTAGTGGATAAAGGAGTTAGGTTAAGACAGTTCTAAGTGACAGTTATCTCTAGACTGCAGGTTCAATCCTGGTCAGGGGCAGCAGTAACATAGAATAATAATTAACACTGCTTAACACCTGTACCCCAGCTATGGTTAGTGGAACGAGAACAGGATACCCCCGTGGATTAATAAAGGGTTAGGTTCAAAGTTCCGTGATGGCTCCCGATTACAACAAGAAGGTTCCCAAGTTTGACAAGAAATACCTGAAAAAGGCCGGCCGAAACGTACAAATAAATATGAAGATGAGGATATAAAATAATACTATTTATCAAGCCTCGTCTCAAAAATTCAGAGAAATAAAATTTAATCAAACATTAAATAAATCATCTATCCATATATAAAGTACAGTTGGTATTTACATATGGATTAGGATAGGTCAATTTTTCACTTTTAAAAATATCAAATTACATGAAACACCGAATGTTATGTATTGGTCAAATTAGTACTGATACTAAAAATGAAATCTTGAACTTGTACCAATTTTTGAGGAAATGACATCACAGATCGTAGACAAAAATGCTCTGAAAAATCTTTGGTTTTGCAATGGGGGCAAGGGCATATTTTTAATTTGAACTTTGGTTATAATTTCATCAGTTAATTTCATTTTGATAAAAAGACAACATTCCGTGGTTTAAAAACTGAAATTATTAGATTTTCCTATCAATTTTTTTTTTTACCAAATGTTGCAAAACCAAGGATTTTTCAGTGCATTTTTGTCTACGATACTTAATGTCATTTCCTCAAAAATGAGTACAAGTTCAAGATTTAATTTTTGATATCAGTATTTAATAGACCAATACACAACTTTCAGTGCCTCAGGTAATTTGATTTTTTTTTTTTTTTTTTTTTAAGTGAAAATCAACCTTGCCTAGTATGTATGTATGACCGTAGGAAACTACAAAAATAAAATAATTAACGACAAAGTTATTATATATACACATTCACTATCACCAGATCTTGCTCTTTGAGCAAAAATAATGAAGATTTGATTTATATTTGTGAAGATAATAAAAAATAAAAAATTTAAATAGTCACAGAGTGTCTGTGCACTTTTTTTTTTTTTTTTTTTTTTTCTGACCTCCACCAGGCTGGATCAACATGAGGTCTTTTTTACATGGAGATTTTAATGGGGCATCCTGTGAGGGTCCAACTCCTGATTCAGTAATAATGGATCTGTGAGACTAACTCCCCCCACTCTACCAGGTGAAACCGGGTAGCCACTTCTTGTGTGTGTATGTGTATATATATATATATATATATATATATATATATATTATATTTTTGCTTGAAGGAAATTACAATGCATGTTTCGCATAAAATTCGATACTTTTTTTATAGAAAATGAACTTGACAAGTTCATTTTCTATAAAAAAAAGTATTGAATTTTATGCGATACATGCATTGTAATTGCCTTCAAGCAAAAATATAATATATACTTTATTCAACAATGCTTCTAAAAAACAAACATCCAAATATATATATGGGAGTAAATATGGAAATAAATCCGACAATATTAAGAAATTTGAAAAACGAAGTGTTCCAAAAATAAGATGAATTTATTATCAATAAATTTATTTTTGGAACACTTCGTTTTTCAAATTTCTTTATATATATATATATATATATATATATATAAGAATTGGTATTAAATGACCCACAAGGTTTGATATGCCATTAAACACCAAGCAACCAAATCAAATTGATAAAAATAGAATTGGAGAAGAGCAAGGTAAGAGATATCATAGAAGTTATTAACACAACGAAAGTGACTAGGACACATAGCTAGAAGGGAGGATAATAGATAATACAAAAGATTAATGGAATGCTGCACAAGAAATAACAAGCATTTTAGAGGAAAAAGCTGATAGAAGATGGAAAGAAGGAGAAAATATAGCAGTCTAGGACAATCAAGGTCATTATGCAAGGAATTAGAAAAGCCTTTTTTTTTTTTTTTTTGCCTTTTTTTTTTTTTTTTTTTTTTTTCTTTTTTCTTTTTTCCCCCTCTCATTAGTTGACTCAAAATGGCTGCTACTGTACTTGTGTATGATGCACTTTGAAGTAACAGAACAAAAAATAAAATACTAAACTGATTTATTAAAAGGAAAAGGTAATGACAACTAATTTGATTTAAAATGTACATAAGACAATAGTGTATAGTACTGTAAGAACTGTCAGTACAATAGTACATTCATGTCTAGTCTATATTTGGAAAATCAATATTCTTTATCAAAGAGTCCCCTCTTTTTACTAGTGAGTGTACCCCCCACCCCATAAAAAATAAATAAATATATATATATATAGAAACATATCAACTTGCTTACCTTTGCTCATTCAGCCTTGCTTAAAGAAACATAGATACCTTTTTTTTTCTTTTTTTTTTTTTTTTAATAAAGATGATGTTTAAATGAATGTATATGATCTGCTAGGCATAGAGTCCTTGTAACTGAATTAGTAAAAGCCCTGTTAGCTGGGGCTTTAGAATATACCCACTGCACCTCTGTAGAGGGGTAAGACCTCTCCCAATGGGGCCACCTATTGGTCGTGAGTGGCAACCCATGATGCTTAAGGATGGAACCCTAGTGGCTGAGCAGTCTATGACATGCAACACTACACTTTGGCCCTTTCTTAGGCTAGACAGGCGGTTGGAGAGGCCCCTCCGATCAATCGGCTCGTCACGTCAAGCCCTAGCACCTATATGATTGCCCCAACCCTATTGCCTTTATGGCACACCCCAACCCTGTTTATCATATATGTGCTAGAAGGCGGTGGCTGAGGGTCTTAATGTCCTGGGAATAACATTAACCTCTATCTGATGGTGAGGTTCCAATTATGGAGATCTGGGGAATGTGGAACACTCCTTCATCACCATTGCTCCCAGGTCCACTCTGACCCATAGTGATAGTACCTGTTAGGGTCCCATCTACAGGTTAAATAGAAAATTTGTTTATAAAAAAAAATTTGAGTTTAAAAAATTTTCTTTCAAACTATGGCTACAAATCTTTCAAAAAGTTACTGGCATTAAATAACCCACCAAGGTTGATATGCCATAAAACAAAAAAACAAACAATTTTCAGACATTAAGAACTTGAAACCTAGAAACTTTTATCAAAATACTTGAATCAGTGTTAACTCTTAACATCCTGTTGAGAATTTTCTAAGTATCAAAAAATGGCTAAAAATGGCATTTGTATTTAAAGTTACCTGTTATTTCCCATAAATCAAAGATTTCTAAATATGTTTATTACATTTAAACAAAGGCTATCATTTTGGGTTAATTAGGAAAATGAATATGACTTCCAGGTGGGTGGAATGAGGTGGTATAGGATGTTAAGAGTTAAATGACATGAAAATGGTTGATATGCTGTAAAACAAACCAAACCATACCAAATAAAGTTAATGAAAATTATCTATACCAATTTGAGTTTGGTGGAGTCTGGTATCAAACCAGGAACCTTGCGATTCCTTAGCAGGTGCTCTACTGACCGAGCTAAACCAGCCTCCCTCCCCAATCAATGCAACTGCATTCATTTTTTACATTTGTATTCTCAAAAACACCCTCCACCCATACTCCTGTGGTGGGAGGAGAGAGAGGCTTATATTAATCTTTCTTTTTTTTTCTTTTAATTTAAAATTTTTTAAAAATGAATACCTTCATATCTGTAAGATGACAGTGAATCTTTCTCTAACAGCTTGCTACAAACTTTCTTGTGAAGGTCCTGGCCTAGGCCAAAAATTCCCAAAAATTATTTTCACTTAGATTTCAGAAATATACGAAAGAATTGTACATACAACACAGTGTGTTTGATCTGAAGAAGCAACATCTATATAGCAGAATATCCCACTTGGTTGCAGGGAGGAGATGTAGAAGAATATCTCACTTGGTTGAGGGGAAGGGGAGGAGAATATCTCACTTGGCTGCGGGGAGGGTATGTAGATGAGTGTAACATGTGAACAAACGGATGATAAAAGTCAATCAGAATTATGATATAGATTCAATGATAATATTAATACCTTAAGCTTTTGTTGGCACCACAGTTGATAACCAGTGAAGATTTAGAGAGAACATCTATCTGCTCTTTGTCCTTTTCTGAACAAATAGAAACTGAACAATAAGGTAAGGAATCCACTAGGTTGTCGACCTGACTAACACAATGCATATTAGATATAAGAGGAGAAAATGCAATGAAAGTGAAACTAACCAGATAACCAGCTGATTGGCAATTCTTTTAAAACTGAATGTTCATTTCTATGATATAAACAGAAATCTTCTTGGGTTATTTATCTTATCTTTATTATCTTTATCTAAACATTTTGGTCATCACAAATCATTATATATATATATATATATATATATCAGTCATGTGCCATGAGTAATTACTCAATGTAGACAGTTCGTTTGACCTTTTATAAAAACGAATTGTCAACAAAAGCCTTATCACCATGAGGAAATATTTTTAAATATTCAAAAAAAAAATGTAGGTCTCTGATAATACGGAGAGTGGGGAAGAGAAAAAAACTTTCAAAATTTTTGCTGGAGGCGTGTGGTTTAATGGTTGCTGTTGTAGAAAACGGGCACGAGACGAGTTCAAATCCAGGGCCAGACTGTTTGCATTTCACCTAGCACTAATAACCTTGGGAAAGGTATGCATCCAACTATTCTCCCTCCTATGGGTAGATAGTAGTAAATAGTAGGACAGACTGAGCTATTTAACTTTGGCTAGGCAACCAGTCTAGGAGAAGGAAAACTCTGAATTCAAACCTGTTAAACTCTTACTTAAGAAATTGACCTTGTGTCACATCCTGCTTAAGTAAGAGTTTAACAGGTTGGTATATATATATATATATATATATATATATATATATATATATATCAACCCCCTCCGCACAAGCAGGATGTGACACATATATATAAAGTTAAGAGAAAGGATATGAAAACAACACAATATTCTGTTAAAGTGAAAACATTTTATATCATATTCATAGCTAATATTGAACAATATTTTCGATTTATAAAAATCATCTTCAGAGCTTGTTTATACTCCGGACTTATCGAGAGAGGAGCTGAAAATAATATGAATTCAAAACAAAAACATTGAGGTTGCAAAAAAGTTATGCAACATTAATGTTTTCATTTCGTTTTGAATTCATATTATTTTCGTCTCCTCTCTCGATGAGTCCGGAGTAAAAAACAAGCTCTGAAGATGATTTTTATAAATCGAAATATTGTTCAATATTAGCTATGAATATGATATAAAATGTTTTCACTTTAACAGCATATTGTGTTGTTTTCATATCCTTTTATCTATACTCTCTCTTTTTCTCTCTCTCTCTCTCTCTCTCTCTATCTATCTATCTATATCTATATATATATATATATATATATATATATATCTTATTATAATGGAGATAGTGTGTTTGTCTGTCTGTAACCGAAACTAAATCACTACTCAAGTCACAATTCCCTTAGTTATTGACGTCACATTCACCATGAATTTATTTTTATTTAAACCTCAATTATTCATAAAATTCTTATACCTTATTAATACTGTTGGATTAACCTACATACTAATAACATGCAAGTATATTTATATATTCAATAAAATAGCGGTTTACAGTGTGAACGAGAAGGCTAATTTGCATATTGATATTAAGAATTTGATTTTAATAAATATATGCTTAGGATTATTGATTTCTAATTGTTTGGTTTTCTCTTAACGAATCTGAGCAAAAATATCGGGGATAAATCTTAAAAGAAATCCATAAACAAGACGAAAGAACTTACATTTTATTAGATACTTCATAATCGAACTAGATGGATTAATTAGGAAAAATGAAAAACGGGAGTGATGGAAAATGATGGAAGAGTTAGATTTAAAGCTGTTCTATTTTTCGATTATACCCCCTCAGTTTATCATTTTCTAAATAGTTTCTAATTTGATACGATATTTTATTATATCAAAACCGAAATACTTGCACCCGAAGGGTGCATATATTTGCTAGTATATAAAAAGAATTATATTTATTTTTGTCGTATTTAACATGCACCTTACTTTACTTGTGTGTGTGACAGCATTCCCCTGGTGTGGATTATGCACATGTTGAGATAACATTTCAGTTAGTCACAATCTATGTTTGACAATTGGCAGCATTATCTCTTGTGGTCCACCTATTCACACTTCCTTCAACAGACAACAAACATAAACTCTAACTCCATAGTGGTTGGTTGGATTTTACGGCATGTCAATCCTTGTTGGGTTATTTTATGCTGAAGACAATTTGTTTTATTCATTCTTGATGGGTACTCAATTTGTTATAAACACATTTTTTTCTATTTTTTAAATATTTTAATAAGTCGTCGGAGTGGCCTAAAGTCGGTATCAGCCAGACAGCAAGGGGGTCTATCCCTTTTTCACTAGGGCTAGACCAAAGATATTGTTTTAGCATCTGAGATGACACCTACCATCAGCTCCTCACTTTACTGCATAGAACCCTGTGCTACTCATATGCTGGGTTGGCAAAGGCCAGTATCAAACCCTGAACCTTATGGTTCCTAGATGGACACTCTACCATGGTGTAATGTGTGGTGTAATGGTTAGAGTCATAGGAAATGGACTCAACCCGAATTCAAATCCTGGACGAGGCTGTTTGCATTTCACATAGCACTTATACCCTTGGGAAAGGTATGCCTCCAGCTATGCGTAAATAGTAGGGTAGACTGAGCTCTTTAACCATGGCTAGGTAATCAGTCTAGGAGAAGGAAAACTCTGAATTTAAATCTGTTGAACTCTGCTTAAGAAATTGACCATGTGTCGCGTTCTGCTCATGCAGAGGGGATGGTATATATATATAGATATATTAAAGTCGTCGGGGCGGCCTAATGTCGGTATCAGCGAGGGAGTCTATCCCCTTTTCACTAGCGCTAGACCAAGGAGATTATTTTTAGCATCCGAGGAGGAGCGCCACACCTTCCATCAGCTCCTTACTTTACCGCACAGATCCATGTGCTACTCATACGCTGAGTTGGCGGGGGCCGTTTTCGAACTAGGAACCTTGTGGTTTCTAGCCGAACGCTCTACCGACTGAGCTAACCCGGCCCTTATAATGAGAATTTTCATAATATATATATTTACCAACCCCTCCGCACGAGCAGGATGTGACACAAGGTCAATTTCTTAAGTGGAGTTTAACAGGTTTGAATTCAGAGTTTTCCTTCTCCTAGATTGGTTACCTAGCCATGGTTAAAGAGCCCAGTCTACCCTGCTATTTACCCATATCTGGAGGGAGAATTGGATTCATACCTTTTCCAAGGGTATTAGCACCATGTGAAATGCAAACAGCTCTGTCCAGGAATTGAACTCAGGTTGACAAGTCCATTTCCCATGACTCTAACCATTAGACCACACACCTCACATTTTCTTAATATTTATTTATCAATCTATATAAATTTTCGTAATATATAGATTGATAAATAAAAATATGATTTTGATATTCTTTTTTTAAAATCATGCTGATACAAAAGCTGACACTGTCCAATATATAAGCTACTTTTGTGAGAGAAGTTAGTTAAAATTGCCGTATTTGACGGCATATAAGACGCACCCCCATTTCAGCAGGTTCAGGAAAAAAAGTTTTTAATGTATTTAAGCATATATTGTTGAAAACAGTCTAGCTGTGCATTACACAAGCAGAAACATAGCTGTATAAAAGCAATTTGGCAGTTTAGAGTAGGTAAAAGTACTGAGTGTAAGCTGGGTTAGTGAGCATCATACGGGAGGTCTCAAACTTCACTACGATGTATAAGACGCAGGGCAATTTTTTGAGCCAAACTTTTTGGGAAAAAAGTGTGTCCTATATGTCGTCAAATACGGTAAATACTCTTAATATCGTACGAGTAGAAAGACAGCCGTCATTCTGTGGCGATCCTAACCCATTTGCCATTAAGCTAAACCCTAAACTAATGGTATTCTAATTGACTACTCATTTTTCTTTTAAAATTCTTATGTTATAGGAATGTTGTTATTTACTAGGCTGAACTGAAACTTTCACAAAGTGGTTGCACCTATATGATTTTCCCAACCCTATTGCCCTTATGGCAAGCCCCAACCCCTTTTTATCATATGGGTGCCAGAAGGTGGTGGCTGCGGGTCTACATGTCCTGGGAATGACGTTAAACTCTATCTGATGGTGAGGTTCCAGTTTTGGAGGTTTGGGGAATGTGGAGCACCCTTCATCACCATTGCTCCCTGGTCCACTCTGACCCGGAGTGGTAGTACTGTTAGGGTCCCATCTATGGGTTAAATAGAAAAATGTATTTATAAAAAAATTGTATTATCCATTAAGAATTAATTTATTTCAAAACTTTATCGGCATTAGATGACCCACTGAAGTTAATATGCCGTAAAACAACCAAAAAACAACATATTTATGCGAAACAGCATTTTCAGTATCTACCAGTATGATAACCAAATACAGATCTAGACTTGTTGTCTTGTACAAAATGAATTGCGTGTATCTGTCAAAAATATCACCAAGAATTGATGATTTATGCCAAGCAAGGCAAACACATCTCTTTCACTAAATGTCATTAGTGCAAATATTAGATGTGATTTTCATTAGATATTTTTGATAAATTTCATTTGTATTTATATAGAGTTCCATGAGATTTCCTTTTTATTTATATGGGGGTTCATGAAATAGACTCTGAAATAGAAAGGGGTGCTGACACCAAAGATTTTGAAAACCACTGGTTTAAAGTATTTGAAATTTGTTTGAAATTGATCCTATGATTCAGCTGAAAAGTTAAGAATTGGAACATTAGTCTATTTTGACCAAAGAGTTTATAAAATATGAGAAGATTAAGCCAAACACTAGTGCATTTGCACTCGTAGCCTTTGTAACAATAAAATTTACTTACTGTCTATCTTAGAATAATTAATTCTGTTTTTTGTTTATTCATTGATGAACTTTGTCTGTTAAAATTAGCCTGAAAAAATTGGCCTATATAGATTTAATTATTTTATAAAAAAGAAGAAGGTCCGCAAAATGTATTATGTTCTCAGAAAAAATTTTTTAATTCTTTTTATCTTACATATGCGACATGTGTTTCTGATCTGTTGTCTTCTTCAGGCATTGAGTTATTATTTTGGCAGAATATGTCCGATATTTGATAGGTTGTGTGTGTTTCTCTAACTTTTCTATTATAATTATAATAAATGAAGATTACCCTCTTTGATTTTGCAAAACAAACAAGTAAATTTTATTCTTGGAAAAAAAAATTGTATTTTGTGTTTTCAGCTGTTCGAGACAAAATACTATTTTAAATCCTAAAAAATAATTTAATGTATAAAAAAACACATGGAAATTACATATTTAGAAAGATTATTTTATTTTCTTTCCAACCATATAAATATTTTAAAGATTGGATCAGAAATACTTGAGAAATTGCGAATTAAACTGATTAAGGTGCAAATTTGTCAATGTCCACTGATTTTTAACTACAGGGTGCAGCATAAATATCTCTCACATTTTAGACTGTCACCTGTGTGGTGTGAGTGAACTTAGGCAAGTGACAATGGTAGCTCCATCTAGTTAATGTCTTTTCTTTTTCTTTTTAGATGCTATCAATTATGTGTATGGCTTGGACTGGTGCACACCATGTGTTTGCTGTTGAAATATTCTTTATGACTGGTGAATCTATAATTGCTACACAGAATGCTTTTCGTGCTCATTTTATGTTATGTCAGAATGATGCTGTTCTGGATAGAATTTTCAACTCAGAATGGGCATCATTCCAACATAACATGAAATGAGCACAAAATACTCTCTGTAGCAATTACAGATTCACCTATCTTAAAAAATGTTTCAACAACAAAAACACGATCCAAGCCGTGATTATAATCTAATAATGTCTGAAAAATAAATGCTAAGACATTGGCTCGATGGAGCTACCATTGCCACCTGCTTAAATTCACTTGCACCAAACAGGTGACAGTTTAAAATCTGGGACGTATTTCTGCCACACCCTGTATTTAGTTTAGATTTTCAAATAGCGAACACAGATGGAAGAACCATCTGCCGTTCAAGTCTTGGAGCCACCTGTTGGCTGTGGGTGGTGACCTGTGATGCTTAAGGATGGAATCCTGGTGGCTGAACAGTCTATGACATGCAACACTCTGGCCCTTACTTAGGCTGGATGTATGGTCGGAGAGGCCATCTCTGATTAATTGGTCATGTCAAGCCCTAGCACCTATATGATTGTCCCAGCCCTATTGTCTTTATGGCAAACCCCAACCCTTTTTATAATATATGTGCTAGAAGGTGGTGGCTGAGGGTCTTCATATCCTGGGTATGATGTTAAACTGTTTGATTATGAAGTTCCAACTCTGGAGCTCTGGAGAGTGTGGAGTACCCCTTTATCACCATTACACCCAGGTTCACTCTGAGCCAGAGTGGGAGTACCTGTTAGGGTCCCATCTAATGGTTAAATAGAAAAAAATGATATTAAGAAAATGTGTTTTAAAAAATTGAGTACCCATCAAGAATGAATAAAACAACATTTTCAGCATAAAATAACCCAACAAGAGTTGACATACTGTAAAAACAAACCAACAACCTGTTCTGAAAAATTTAGACATACAATGATATTATGTTATTCATATTGAGATTTTCCTATAAAAATGCCTTAAGTATGATGACAAAAACTTTTTCAAATAGTGTAAACAACACGCTGAGAAATATAAACTCTTGTTAAGGTATTAAAGAATTTAAAGAATATTCAAGTCTTAATTTGTAAAGAATAATAAATAAAATTGATGAAATTCTTATTTTCAGTTGTTTACAATTTTTCTTTGTAAATATTTTATTGTATTGTATATACATTTTAATGTTTTTATTGTATTTCAAATTCTTTTTAGCTTCTTTTTATTTATCATTGTTAACTTTTATGTATTCTATTTATTTTAAATATATTTTTAAGGAACAATCTTTTTTATTTCACGTTCTTATATTATTACGTAATGCTGAGTGACGTAATGACGGACATAATGACGTTTACTGGACTGACATTTAGTCTAAAAAAAAAAAAATGTCAAATTTAACCGAGGCCAAAATGATGTAAAAGAAAAAAGTTGGGGGGAGTGGCCTATTGTCAGTTCAGCTGAACATCAAGGGAATCTATCCCCTTTTTGCTAGCACTAGATCAGGGAGTTTTTTTTGCTGAGGTGGAGCACCGCATCTACAGTCAGCTCCCCACTTTACCATACAGATCAGATTACCTAATCTGTGCTACTTATGCACTGAGTTGATGGAGACTGGTATTGAACCTGGACCCTTGCAATTCCTTGGCAAATGCTTACTGACTGAGCTAAACCAGCCCCTTAAAAGTAAAAGTAATTTATGAGGAAGTGCGTCCCGGTCTCCTGTCTCAGAAATTGCTACC
The DNA here is from genome assembly GCA_023376005.1 of Doryteuthis pealeii. Lineage (NCBI taxonomy): Eukaryota > Metazoa > Mollusca > Cephalopoda > Myopsida > Loliginidae > Doryteuthis > Doryteuthis pealeii. Next base: position 70,784,195 of record CM042168.1, read on the forward strand.
CGGTGACTATTAAAATAACGTCCCCAGCTATGTCATCTCTGTTGAAAGAAAACAACCAACTTAGGGTGTTAAATGTATTTTAGAGGGGAGGCTTCTCTTCTTTTTTTTTTTGTCGTAATTCTTATTCATTTATCGTAATTTGTTTAGAAATTTATTTATAGAAATTTGTTGTAATTCTTGTTTATTTATAGAAATTTGTGTAATTCTTGTTTAGATATGAAGATGGATATATATCTATCTATCTCAATTTGTTCATTTTTTACTTTGTTTATATATATCTATCACCCATCTCCATTTGTTCATATAAAAAAGAGAAGCCCCCCCCCCTCTAAAATACATTTAATGCCCTAAGTTGGTTGTTTTCTTTCAAGTAACACCACCGAGATAACATAGCTGGGGACGTTATTTTAATAGTCACCGGGTAGCAATTTCTGAGGCAGAAGACCGGGACACACTTCGTCATAAATTACCAAAGTAAAAATGTTGTAAAGTCAAGCATTACTTGTATGTCTTTTAAATCCTTTGAGTCTTGTGTCAAGTTTTTCTTGTAGATAAATAAAAAAAAAAATAAAAAAATGATGAAAATACATAATTTGTTCCAAAATTATGTTTAAGAACTGATTTGTTCAAAAACTGAAACAATATTTCCCCTAAGAAATTGTGTAAAGTGGAATTATGTGTTCATGACCATTAGATGAATGTCTATTTATGTGCCCCAGGGCACCAAAAAAAAAAGAAAAAAAAAGAGCCTGGGCAAGATGTATGGGGCCCCCTTTCTGCCTCAGTGGCATGATCTGAACGAATGGTGTCTAGCCACCCTCTTCACCAGGCAAGCTTGGTGGGGTTACTGGTTTAGTTGCCAATGATCCGACTATGAAGCAGGTAGTACGGGGTTACATAATACCCATAGTGCTTTGTGTGACCTGACATGTTATGTGCCTACAGTTATATATAATATGGAAAGACGTGTATTTAAACAACAGATAACACATAACACATGTAAATACAAAAAAAGAAAAGCATAATAAAAGTAATATTTAACTTAATTCTTTTATTAAATATGTAGATATGGTCAACATATCTAACTTCCCGTTTCGTCCGGGGGTCCAGTGAGCTTCGCCCGCTGGACCTTACAAGTTAATAGCGTCGATCCCAGGGGGCTATCCCCCCAGGCAACACCTGCCCCCTTGACTTAAAGGGGCAGGGTTGGGTTTATTACCCAGCGCCTGAGGCGCCCCCTTGAGAGGGAATGCCGAAGGGATCGACGCAATTTTTGTTCTTTCCCACCCATGAGCTTCGGCTTGTGGGTGGGCCACATTAAAACGAGGCCTTGTGCCCTGCCCATACAAGTGGGGTATGAGGCAAATACATTTAACTTAATTCTTTTTCTTTAATAATATTAGCAGTAGTTCTCAACTTTGTACATTACCTGTGGCATTTGCTAACAACACTTGTTCTTCCTTTTTTCAACATCAGCTGCATCTTTATCGCATCTTTATTCTTGTGTGTTCAAAGTTCATAAATTTATTCAACAACTGGGGCCGTTTTTTGAACTGTGAATTGTTCAACTTCGGAGTCGTTTGAGAACCGAGGTTCCACTGTAGTCATCTTCTAAAGTGGTTTTATTTTCATACAATTCAACTAATATAAACAAAAGAATATCTAATAAGTATATTATATACATTAATGTTGTTGGAAGCACATGGTGTAATGGTTACTGTTATTGGAAATGGACACGGTGAGATGAGTTCAAATCCTAGATGAGGCTGTTTGCATTTCACATAGTGCCAATACCCTTGGGAGAGGTATGAATCCAACTGATTTCCCTCCAGCTATGCATAAATAGTAGGGCTGACTGGGCTCTTTAACCTTGGTAGTCTAGTTAAATCTGTTAAACTGCTTAAAAATTGACCTATGTCACATCCTGCTCATATGAAGGGGTTTGGTATATATATATATATATATATATATATATAAAGATATGTATGTAAATCATCAGGTTAGTTGGTGTTAAGATCATTCTAAGCTGGGCCTTTTTTAACAACAGAATGTTAAAGTTGGTCTGGTCCAAGTTGAGAACTCTGTGTTTACTGTACAGAGCAGTATATTTGGTAAAGAAAAAGTCTTAAAAATCAGTCATATATGAGCAGTCATAGATCAATTCCTACCCATATCTATATACATATGAGTTTTAGCAGTATGATGAAACTCGTGTATGTACACACACACACACACACACACACACATATATATATATATATATATATGGGAGAAATAGATCTATAACTGCTAATATGACAGATTTTTAAGCCTTTTTCTTTACTAATATATATATAAAAAGTTAAAAGAGAGGAAATGAATCCGACAGTATGTTCATTCTCATATATATATACACACATACACGCACACACATTAATGTGTTAAAATATTCAAATAATTTAAGAGTACATTTTAAAGAAACATTTTAAAACATAGATCTCCATTTAAGGTACTAAGTCGTGCAAAAATTCACTAATCATCATATTATGAAAGTATTTATTTATCCAACCACTCCACCATGAGCACTACTGACTGCACCTCAGCAGAGTAGTAAGACTCAATGGGGCTAACTTTTGGTTGTGGGTGGCAAACCGTGATGCTTAAGGTTGGAATACTGGTGGCTGAACAGTCTATGACATACAACACTCCACTTTAGCCCTTACTTAGGATAGACAGGCTGTAGGGCCTCAAATGTTAAAGACAATAGGGTTGGGACAATCATATAGATGCTAGGGCTTGACATAGAGTTCTTTAGAATAGGATCCAAAAACTGATGGTCTCTTTCTTATGAATCTTTATAAGAGCCATAAGCACAATTGAACAATATTTTTTTTAAATTCTCAATTGTCCCATTTTGTAAACTAAATCAATTAGTCACTTGCATATCCCAAGTGTTTCACTCTATTTTCTGTGTGTGATGTAATTGTTTATAATAACATGAATTTTTGGAATGTCTATATGAATTTGGATTGTTATCATAAAGTTTCTAAATATTTCCTTTATGTGACAAAAGAAATTTTCAGCCAAGAGAAAGGACGTATTTGGAATATGATCATTGTTGTCTGAAATCTCATGTTAACCCTTTCAATCTAACTAGTACATAAAAAAAAAAAGTCGTCAAGTCCCCGTGCAAGTAAGTATCAGCCAGATAGCAAGGGAGTCTATCCCTTTTTCACTAGCGCTTGAACAAGGAGATATTTTTAGCGTCTGAGGTGGAGCACCACACCTACCGTCAGCTCCTTACTTTACTGCACAGATCCCTGTGCTACTTATACGCTGAGTTGGCGAGGGCAGGTATCGAACCCGTAACCTTGTGGTTCCTAGTTTGATGCTGTACCAACTGAGTTAAACCAGCCCTGTACTTGTACATAAACACATGTTTATTATAATATATTAATGATTTGAAGGCAATTACAATGCGTATAACAAAATAAAAACAAAAAGATGTTATTTTTGTCTTATCGATTTCAAAGTATAAAACTTTATCTTCAGTGATGAATATCAGAAATGTATGTGCTTAAGTTTTTTTTGTGTGGTTATTTTTTTTTTTTTTCCTATTTTTTTTTTTTTTTCCCCTCCTTTCTTTTTCTTTATGTTATGAATCAAATGGGCAAAAAGAAAAAAAAAAGAAGAGGGAAAAAAAAAGAAGAAAAAATATAACCACACAAAAAAAAAAACTTAAGCACGTACATTTGATATTCATCTCTGAAGATAAAGTTTTATACTTTGAAATCGATAAGACAAAAATAACATCTTTTTGTTTTTATTTTTTATACGCATTGTAATTGCCTTCAAATCATTAATATATTATAACATACTTAACAATGCTTCAAGCAAATTACCAATTACTTTTAATGTTTATTATAGTATTTTAAAAGATACTTGCAAGAATATGCGCCCTCTGCTGGGCGTAAGTATTTAATTTTTAATTTAATGAAATATATTAATTTAGAAAGACTAACGATATCAAATAACAACACATATAAAAAGTTTTAATATGTTAGAGAATGAAACAAACATTAGAGATCAATAACATAAAGTAATTAATTATTAAACCTAGTTTTGTTAAAACCAGTATGCAAATTAACCACACCATATATTATGTAGACCTTTATTTTTTAGTGATATATAAGACACATTGTAGGATTTTAAATGCACTAATAACATGAGCTGTTTTGAGGCAAATTTAACTCAGAATTTCATAGAGACATTGTTAATAAGATTTATTCTATGTATTTATGATTTTAGCTATAAATGAAATACTCATTGATAAAGTTACACAATTCCTGAGGGTACTGTTATGTTAGTAGTGACATAGTTTTGATTACAGACATACACTGAATCTCCATTATAATAAGAATTACATGATTTCATGAGACCTTTAATAAGAAGCATCAGTCTTTACATCCAGTATATTTTATATTTACATTTTTTGTGTAGTTTCTTAAGTTTTTTTTTTGCACGCAGTTATATGATATCAACTATTCCCATCTATTTGTCTGAATTTTTGAGACTAGGATTGATAATTTGTATCATTTAGATTTTTTGGACTGTTGTCCTCATCTTTATTATTATATACACAACATTTCGGCTGATGTGCCCTTCGGCCTTCCTCAGGTGTCTCTTCTGGACACTGCTGGAGAAGTGGGGACGAATTCATAAATGACGTCCTATAGAAACCATCATATGGGCACGTCAGACCTACATTGACCAGCTCTACGCGGACACTGGATGCAGAGGACCTTCCAAGGTCAATGAATGTCATGGATATCCGTGCTACTAGTGCAACTGGGTGATGATAGTGTGATTTAGCTTCTCTTTTGAAATAGCAAAATAATCAGCAGTTTTTGGGGTTTTTTCCCCACTTTATTTTATGAACTAGAAATCGAGCAACTGTTTAAAAGCTTTTTCAATGAAAAAAAAAAAAAAGAGAAGAAAGATACTTGTTGGTTATTTTACTTTACGGCATATCAACCCTTTTTGGGTCATTTAATGCCGAATCAAGTTAATTTTTGATAAACAAAGGACTCAGTTTGCTTACAGTACCGGCCGTTGCTTAAGTGGTCACCCAATTAAGGGTATTTGCCTCATACCCCACCTGTATGGGCTGGGCACAAGGCCTCGTTTTAACGTGGGCCCACTCACAAGCCAAAGCTCATGGGTGAGAAAGAACAAAAATTGTGTCGATCCCCTCGGCATTCCCCCTCAAGGGGGGTGCTTGGCAATAAACCCAGCCCTTCCCCAAGGGGGCAGGTATTGCCTGGGGGGATGGCCCCCTGGGATCGACGCTATTAATTGTACTTTACCGGGCGGACAGGGAAGAATCAAAGCATAGTAACTGGAACAGATACTACACTTCGATCCCCACCTATGCCAGGTAATTTTCTTCTTTTTTTTTTGTTGACATTGTTTTGTCATCTTTGATTTTTTGACAGAGTTGCAAATAGAATGTGTTTCTCTTCTTAAAAAAAGATTCTAAATTCTTCAAATACAATAGATTTGTATTCAAGTCATTTTTGATAAACAAAGGATTCAGTTTGCTTACAGCAGTGCCTGCCGTTGCTTAAGTGTCACCCAATTAAGTATTGAACTTTTTTGCTTTTTTTTTTTTTTTTTAATTGTTTTGTTATCTTTGATCTTTTGACAGAGTTGCAAATAGAATGTGTTCTCTTAAAAAAATATTCTAAATCTTCAAATACAACAGATTTGTATTCAAGTTCACCCTCTACAAATCTCCAAGAAAAGAGAAGATATTATAGATAAACAACTAAATCCCTCTTTCACTTGTGTTAATCCTTAATCCTACAGATTATCCTTACAAGACATGTAATCTAGATTGAGATTCAAATGATATTTACATTCTACTGAGACATGGTTGAGGCTTTGTTGTAATGAAAAATGGAGTGGGGGTTTTCTTTCTCTTTTCTGCTGTCAGTATAGATGATTAATCTCTTAAAAGCATAAGAAATATATAAGAAATATTTTAGTGATTGTAGGGACAAAGGAATAATAATTTTAGAAAATTGATACAAGAAAAAAAAAACATTGTTGATCCAAGAACCTGAAATTGTTGAATTCTTTTGAAAAAAACACTTTAACCCTTTGAGCTTGGAATGTTGCCAAAGTTTTCTCTCTTGAACACTTGTTTTCCCAAATGAATTCAGAACTGTTGGGTTCAAAAAGATAATAATGTTAATTCTAATTAGTTCGTTGGCTTAAAGGCCTCCCAACATGAGTACACATATGAACAAACAACTCTGACTAAGGGTGTTAAATACACAATGGACTTTAATACATGAAGCATGTGGATAAGCATTCATACAACGAGATACATAAAAACAACATGGTAGATATATGAGTAACACATACATGAGACAAGATACAAAATGGAAGTATAAAAGTTATGGAGTCAATAAGTCAAAGTCACTTACTACGTTGTCTGTGTGGGGGTGAAAACCCTCACACAAAAAGGGTGTAGACAAACTGTCTAACCCATGTGTGTTTGTCAAGTCCCAGAGAAGAAAGGGGATTCAAACTTGGCGCTTGGCTGCTTGAATAGTCAGCGCGCCTGGTGGGGAAAACCAGAAACACAAGGGAAGATAACTCTTCAAGTCAAACAAGGGCAGACAATCCCGCATAAATATTTATGAGACTGACTTACTGATAAAAACTGAAAAATAAGTGAATTACTGATTCCATAACCTGGTTTGGTCATGGTGGCGCTACTCATGCTGTGTATCTTGGGCAAAGGGATCTCCTCCCTCTTCAGGTCTATGACTGATTTGAATTTAGAGTTTTGTCTAAAGCAGTTGCCATACCAAAGTTAAAGGGTCCAGTGTGGTTTAGTCATGGGACAATGCTCATATTGCATGTCTAGGGCAGGAATAGCCTTGGAGTTCCCATCTTTCTCCAGGTCTGCAACACAGTTTTCCTTTTCCTAGACTGGTTGCCATACTAAAGTTAAAGAGCCCTGTCTGACTATTTACCCATAGCTGTTGGGAGAATAGTTGGATTCACACCTTTCCTGATGCTATTAGCACTATGTGAAATGAAAACGACCTCATTCAGGATTTGAACTCTGCCAGTCAAGTCCACTTCCTACGGGACAACCATTATACCTCGAGAGCCTCAAATTTTTTCTATTTATTTAACAATTGAATAAAAAAAATAAAACCCTACTTACATACAATGAGAAAATAATTTTCATTTGAAATAATTACCTTTTGTATAAAAAAAACAATGTTTTAATTTTTTTTCTCAATTAACTTAGTACAAACTGAATGGTTAAAAATTATGTAACATTTCAGGACTCCAAATTAAGTTAACGATGGCCAGCAGAAGCAAAAAAAAATATAACAAGGAGGTGCGTGGTGTAATGGTTAAAGTTGTAGGAAATGGACTCATCGACCTGAGTTCAAATCCTCAACAAGGCTGTTAACATTTCACATAGTGCTAATACCCTTGGGAAAGGTATGAATCTAATCTCCCTCTAGCTATGGGTAAATAGTAGGGCAGACTCGGCTCTTTAACCCTGAATAGGTAACCTGTCTAGGAAAAGGTAAACTCTGAATTAAAAACTCCACTTTATGAATTGACCTTGTGTCACATCCTGCTCATGCAGAGGGGTTGGTAAATACAAAAAAAATATAAAAACTGTTTTGTTTTTCATTTACATCTCATATTGTTAAATGTTTACTCATTCTGTCGTAGTCTAGTGCAATATTGCTTAACTACCATGATCAAATTGGGGAGTGGGTGTTGTATCTGATTGACTTCAGTTGTTTTAATATTATTTAACTAGTAGGACCTGTGGTTATACCACAGCATGATAATTTAATTATTATGTTTGATATGTTTACTTGAGAATTGCAAAATAGTTCAATATGTAAAAAATATTTCAATATGTAAAAATATGATAATCTTGAGTTAAGGGTGTTGCAAGATTATAACGGTTGGAAGATTAAAGAACAAGAGTATTAATATATAGATGTTTAAAAAGTATTTTTTGGTTGAAAATCTTTAGTATTTTTTCTTTAATTTAACAAATTATTTCATTTATTTTACCACACAATTTAAAAATAACTTACCTAAGTTAAAAACCATATTTTATTTTAATTTTATTTTTTTTTATGGCCATAAACGGCAGATTTATTTCCTATTTTATATTCCCTGTGAGATCAAAGAAAAAAAAAGATTCAGTGTCTGTTGAAACAAAAGGCAATAAAATATATCACTTGGATTTTTTTTTTTTTTTTTATGAGCAGTTACAATTCACTTTTTTTTTTTTTTTAAATTAAAGAAAAAAATATTTTTAGGATTTCGTTTTCTATTTGAAATTGTATAATTTCTGATTCTAAAAATCTGGCATTAGAGAAAAAGAGAAAACGTAATATATGCATTGGAAATATTCAAAGACTAGTAGTGGCTAACCAGTGTTGCCTGGATAGAGGGGGGGGGGTGAAAATTCCTAGTGTCTTGAATTGTTTACTTTTGATATTTACAAATGCTGGACAATTTTTAAGTCGAATTTCAATGCTATTTCTATGTATATCTTGATTTTTAGATATCTTTGAATATAAATCGAAATCTTCACCATTTTTGCTCAAAAAGCAAGAACCAGTGATATTTAATGTATATTTATATTTTATATGACTGGGTTAGCTCAGTTGGTAGAGCGTTCGGCTAGAAACCACAAGGTTCCTAGTTTGATACCGGTCCTCGCCAACTCCGCATTATGAGTAGCACAGGGATCTGTGCGGTAAAGTAAGGAGCTGATGGTAGGTGTGGCGCTCCACCTCAGATATAAAAACAATCTCCTTGGTCTAGCGCTAGTGAAAAGGGGATAGACTCCCTCACTGATTGGCTGATACCGACATTAGGCCGCCCCGACGACTTACTTATATATATTTACTTTGTCCTTAATTGTTTTATTTTCCCACTTTCATGTCCTTTATATATGTATACATTATCCAGAATGAAGGGATAATATGCATTAGGAGTTTAATACAAAGGGAAAATACTTTCTCATATATATATATATATATATATATATATATATATATATATTATATATATATATATATATATATAGCTTTTAAGTAAACATATCGGACTTAATAATTATCATACTGACAACTGTTCCTATAGTTCATCACCCCTGGTAGGTCTTCCACACGGCATCCAGAATACATACAGAGTTGATTGATGTAGATTTTTTCTGGTCTGCATCAGTTGACTGATATCCTTACAAATTCCTCAAGCAGGGGTGTCTAGCAACCCTCCTCACCAGACAAAATCTGTGGTGTTACCAGTTTAGTCGCTGATGATCCAACTGCAGGACAAAAAAGCAGGACCTGTAAAAGGGCGGCAGAAGCTCTTTGGGTAATTTATGAGGAAGACCGTCCCAGCCTCCTGCCTCAAAACTTGCTAACGGTGAGTGGTGAAAAACCAACCCCAGCTACGATTGAAGTCCGTAGCTGAAGCAATAGATAGATATGAAGACGACTAAATAGATAGATAGTTTTTTTTGTTTTTTTATTAAAATATAAAAGAATATCTAAATACTAAGATTTTCTTTTATTCATGTTTGTTTAATATCTTGTTTTTAATTTAAATAAGCAAGAATATCTAAATATTTTGATTTTTTTTTTTTACTTGTAATTGATTGTTGGAAATAAATATATTAAAATAAAATGAAAATACCGAAAAAAAATAAACGTTTTGGATTTTTTTATATGTAAGTGAATGTCGAAAAAAAAAATGCCCCAAGTTGGTTGTTTACTTTCAAGTTACAATGCTTCGGCTACGGACTTCAATCGTAGCTGGGTTGGTTTTTCAGCAATCACCGGTAGCAAGTTTTGAGGCAGGAGACCGGGACGGTCTTCCTCATGAATTACCGCTCTTTGCTCAACAGCCATCTAGCATATTATTTCTAAAGTCCAACCCCTCCTCATCACAGTAGTGCCATTTAAGCTTGGTAGTGTCAGAGCCATGCTGTCGGGAACTCAAGTTTCTGCTTGGGTCACCCGAGGCAGACAGGTCTAGTACCCAGTGGTATTAGGGCCATAACCTGGCCAAAGGAGCTCCAGCGAAAATACGAAGGACATTTTCATTATCATCAGGAATCAATAACTTTTGGTATACTTGTCAGTGCATCTGTGGAAAATCTGCGGCAAACAAGGGTATGTCTTTCCCCTGACTGGGATATGCATGTAGGGTTTGGGGACTGCTTGTGAATTTCCTATTCTCTTGTTACTCCTTCCATGAATTCACCATGGCTCAACCGACCCAGGGTGAATGCTGTCACAGAAACGGAAAAACAGAACAAATTCCTCAAGCAAGATAGAAAGATGAAAGATGAAAAAAAGTGAAAATAAGTTGAAAGAGAAATTGAAAAATTCTAACGCCTCAGCCGACAGGGCTTTTGGAATTTTTAACAAATGTGTTACTATTACAATAAAACTTCTCATTAGTTTGTACTAAGACCAGATTGTTTAACTGTTATAGGCTCTGTCAACGGAGGGTACACTGACTGTATCCTTTGCAGAGGGGTACCCCCACCCTACTAAAAACTGTATCAATAGTGAAGCTCCAGTTCTGTAGCTCTCTGTGGAGTGCAGAGTACACCTTCATTGCCATTACTCACAGGTCCATTTTGATCTGGAGCGGTAGTACCTGTTAGGGTCCCATCTATAGATCAAATAGATCTGTATTGAATAGGAATAATTGAAACCATACAACTGTAGATTATTTGTACTAGCAAGAATATGCGCCTTGCCAACTCAGCATATGAGTAGCACAGGGATCTGTGTGGTAAAGTGAGGAGCTGATGGTGGGTGTGGTGCTCCATCAGGTGCAAAAACAGTCTCCTTGGTCTAGTGCTAGTGAAAAGGGGATAGACTCTTTCGCTGTCTGGCTGATACTGACTTTAGGCCACCCCGATGACATTTCATAGTTATATATTATGAAAAATCTCTATATTGTTGTTACTTTAAATTGTTCAGAATAAAGTGTTAAGACTTACCTGCATAAAACTCCGGAATAATAAAAGAAAGTAAAAAATGTGTGTCCATTATCTGTTGTTACTGGAGGCTATTTCCAAGCAATGCTGTAGACCTGTTATAAAATATATATATATATATATATATATATATATATATATAATCTCCAGAAATGTATCCATTCACATGGTATCACCCCTAATTCCATTTGACATATCTTTCTGGCTTATGTTCCGTTTGGTAAATATTTGTCCGAAGAAAGCAAATTAAGGAGAATCAAAAGAAAGAAATCACTTTTTCCGGTTTGGTTTTTATAGCAAAATGCTAATCTGCCGGTTCCCTTACACTTGCTTGTCAATTCTTCCGATTTAAAAAAAAAAAAAAACAACTCTGTTGTCAGTAAACTTAGAGGATTCTTTTAATAGATAATCACAGTTGATACTTTTTTTTTTTCTTCTTCTTCCCCCTCCCCCCTCCTTTTAAGTGCTTGCATCCCACTTCACGGTGATGGGAGGTGATTGCTAAAAAGAAGATTTAGCTAGTTTTAATGGAATTGTGTAACTCGCAGAATAAGCCAAGTTGAAAAGAAAGAGAGAGAGAGAGAGAGAGAGTACGAGCTGATTTTCTATAGAAAGACTACATCAGCCGTCACATTGATAGTCAATTTATCATTAGTTTCTCATCTTGGCATTAAAAAAAAAAAACTGGCAGTGTTGATAGAATGCTTTCTTGGTTTTGCTTCTGCCTTTGATCAATTGCAATTTTGGTTTCACTTCAAACATAAAGCGCATCACACAAACTATTCATTTATAATGTCATCAACACAACACATCGATAATGAAATAACATTTTTCTAGTGAATTAAAGACACACGCTACTAAAACATTCTGTTTTCTCTATACAACTTCATTAAGTCAATAAATTCTTTTAGATCATTTTCTTTTTGAAAATTTATGCCTCAAGATATCCAATATGACGGGCCTCTAAAATATAGATATATATAGATATATATAAAAGGGTATGAAAAACACACTTTGTTGTTAAAATGAATATATTTTTATATCCTTTTTCACAGCTAATATTGACAATATTTCGATTTATCAAAAATCATCATCAGAGCATAATGGTAATTAGGTCCGTTTTTAGATGAAAATGTTTTTAATCCAGATTTATCAAGAGAGAAACAGAAAATAATTTAAATTCAAACTGGAAGTATTATTTTTCCCAAAAGCATGTTCACTTCGTCTCATATATATATATATATATATATGGTGGTAATGAGATCATTCCATGCATAGTTTAACCATAGTGATACAAGTAAACTGTAGTGAGAGCTCGATGTGCCTAGTGCCAGTAAGTGGACAGACAGATTAATATATAGAATAAATTAAAGAAAAAACTTCAAAATTGTTTCATTGTAATAATTTATTTCAACTGCATGATTACAGCATCTTCAGACACGAACAAAAACATTGTTATTGCTCGTGTCTGAAGATGCTGTAATCATACAGTTGAAATAAATTATTACAATGAAATAAATTTAAAGTTTTTTTTCCTTAACTTTATATATATATGCTAATTATATATATATATATATATATATATATATATATATAATTAGCATATGCTTCCCATATTTGTTGTATGGGTTATAATGAATTAAAAAATAAAAATACTGTTTTTTTTTGGGGGGGGGTAAGCATGAATAAATGGTGAATCTAAGTGTTCAAATAGACTAATATTTAAGAAATACAGTTGACTTACCCGTTAAGTTTGAATTAATACCGTGAATGATACTGGATTCAGGAGGTATTTATACTAATTTTTGTTTGTCATAGGCTTCTGAACTTGATGTAAATTTTTGAAGTTAATGAATTTTTATAAGAGAATGGTTTTGAAAATTATTTACTAAGGAGGACTAACAAGTGGTTTTCTATAACCAAATTAAGTTTTTTTTTTCTTTTTCTTTTTTCTTCTTCTTTTTCTTCTTTCTTCTTCATTTTTCTTTTTCTTTTTTTTTCTTTCTTTCTTTTTCTTTTCTTTTCTTTTCTTTTTTCTTTTCTTCTTTTTTCTTTTCTTCTTTTTTTTTCTTTTCTTTTTTTTCTTTTTTTCTTTTTTTTCTTTTCTTTTCTTTTTACTTTCTTTTCTTCTTTTTTACTTCTTTTTTACTTTCTTTTCTTCTTCTTCTTCTTTTTTTACTTTTCTTCTTCTTTGTATCAGTTTTCAATTGATGTTTATCCTTGCCTATGGAGAATAATAATTATCTTACTTTTATTTAATTTTCTTGGATTCTGTTTACTTGTTACCAAAGAAAAGAATTTCAAATACAATGAACACCTCCTCCATTGGAAAAACTAGAAAGCAGAATTCTTCACTTAGCATTTTCTTTAACTTTCTTCATGTAAACACACAACATTCTTTGGCTTATTTTTGTTATTCTGCTTATTTAACCGTCTTGGTGCAGTTGTATTTGGCAACCAAATTTAATGGTTGCTTGGTTGGTTGGATTTTATAGCATGTCAACCCTTATTGGGTCATTTTAAGCTGAAGACATTTTGTTTTATTCATTCTTGATGGGTACTCAATTTTTTTTTCTTTTTGTGTTAACATTCTTAGAATAAGACATGAATCCATCTCTTTTCTCCCTCCAGCTATGGGTAAATAGTTGGACAGACTGGATTAGGCAACTAGTAGTTATTTACTGACATCCCACAATGTCAGTTGAACACAAGGATCATTAATGCGGGGGGATCACCCACAAATCAAAGCTCATGCGTGGCCAGTGTTTAAAAATTGTGTGAATCCCTTCAGTATTCCTCTTTTGAGGCACTTCAGGCACTGGGTAATAAATCCAGACTGGCCCTCTTTAAATTGAGGGGACAAGTGTTGCATGGGGGATGGCTCCCTGGGATCACGCTGATATTAAATATTTTACCAGTCCAATGGCAGAAGCCATTGGATACAGGGTTCTGAAAAAAGGTATTAGGCAACCAGCATAGGAGAAGGAAAACTCTGAATTTAAACCAGTTCTGCTTAAAAATTGACCTTGTGCCACATCCTGCTCGTGTAAAAACAAAACAAAAAGCAAAGCTATTATTTCAAGATCATCAATGATCAATATGTTTAAGAAGAGTTCAATTTGTTTTTCTGTTAAGTTGTTCATATATCAATTGGTAAGATCAGTTGGGTAATTACCAGGTTTCCAGGAGGAGACTAAAGAGAAAGTTCAAGTCTCACCAAGAAATTATCTTTTACTAGCAAGAATATGCGCCCTCCGGGTGTAAGTATTTCAAGTTTTAATATAATAAAATAAATTAGAAAGACTAATGAAAATTTAAAAATTGCATTAAAAAATATTCAAAAATTTTTTTTTAATTTCAAGTTTATTGTTCATAAAGAATTTTTTTTTTTTTAATCAAAAATTGTGTTAAAAAATTTTTTTTTATATCAAGTTATTGTTGATATTGAATTTTTTTTTTTTTTTTTTTTTTTTAAATTAAAGATTGCATTAAAAAAATATTTTTTAAATGATTTTTTTTTCTTCTTCAGAATGTTATGTAAAAGAGTATGACTAATTTTTATATCATTTTTTTTTTTTTACAGAACTGTAGCTTAAGAAAGAACCATGCTGAAACTACAGGTATGGACACTTTTCTTTTTTGTTTTTTTGTGTGCGATTGTTTTTTTTTGTTTTTTTAACTTTGTTTATTTCTGAGAAAACACAAACTTTCCTATTGTTTTGGTATGACATTAAACTCCATCCCATGGTGAGCCTCCAATTCTGGGAACCCTGTCGGCTGGGGCAGTAGAATACATACATCTCTGTTGGCTGTGGGTAGCAACCCATGATGCTTAAGGACGGAATCCTGGTGGCTGAGCAGTCCATGACGTAACACATTACTTTGGCCCTTAGGCTAGACGGTCAGTCGGAAAAACCCCCTTCGATCAATCAGCTGGTCACATCAAGCCTTAGCTTCTATATGATTGTCCCAACCCTATTGCTCTTATGGCAAGCCCAAACCTTTTTATAATATATATACTAGAAGGCAGTAGCTGAGGGTCTTGATGTCCTGGGTATGACTTTACACTATATCTGATGGTGAAGTTCCAATTCTGGAGCTCTGTGGAATGTGGAGTACCCCTTCATCACCATTACTCTCTGGTTCACTATGACTCAGTAGTACATGAAAGGGTTCCATCAATGGTTCAATTAGATCTGTTTGAAAACTAAGTAAATCAATAGTGATGCCCTTCTTTACTCATTCGCTGCACCCAGAACTTTTTCTTTACCAGAGAGTGTGTTTCCACTCTATGGACCGTATTTTTTTACTCAGGCTCATAGTGTTACATAGCCTGTTATAACTTAAGGCCTTAATTGGTTCTAGGTGTCATCTTTTTCTATTCCACTGGCTGGCCATCTTCCTTTGAGTTGATTTCCCTCGTCTCTTCCTTTGGTTATCATCTTGAAAGGTGTTAATCAGTTGTCCAAAAAAGTTATTATTGGTAGACCAAATCGTTTCAGTTCTTTTCTGAATCATTATCAAAATTGTTTAATATTTAACTAAACTGTTTTTTTTTTTTTAATCACTAAGGTGATACTAAATAACAGTGGCAGTTTATTTTTTAAATATTTTGAGCTAATTTAGTTAAATATTAAATAATTTTGATAATGATAGTTTAGATAAATATAAACAGCCTTGATAATGGTTTAGAAAAGAACCAAAAGTACTTGGTTTACCAATAATAACTCTTTAGGTCAACTGATTAACACCTTTCAAGATGATAACCAAACTTGTTAATGTTAATAGTGGGTTGTTTAAATTTTATGTACAGAGCTTCAAGGTTTTTTAATTTTTGTATATTATTATCAGTATGAAGTATTATTTTTATATTAAGTAAAATATTTCTGTATGTTGTAGTAGAAATATATATGTTGGTTGGGTGGTTGGGTTTTACGGCATGTCAACCCCTTGGGTTATTTTATGCCGAATACTTCATTGGTAATTAGGTATTCAAAAATGTATAGGGGTTTATTTGCTGTAATCAAGTTTTCAGTTGAGAATTTGAACATCAAAAGAAATATATATATATATCTTAGAAAGGAAGGAAAAAATTTTTTCTTCCTTTCTAAGATAAATATTGCTCTGTATATAATCTAAAAAGTTTATTATACATTGAGCTCTCTTTAGTGATTTAAAGATTCACTGTATTTACACATACTGGATCATACAATAATAATACAGTGTATCTTAGAAATCACATATAGAATATCCCTCACTACCAAGTTTTGGATACCTCTCATATATATATATATATATATATATATATATATACTCTTACAGGATGTAACTTTATCAAATATTTCTTTGTTGAAAAAAAAATCTTGACTTAAAGATAATAAAAAAAAAATGAAGTCCTTTTTCCTGGTGCTTGTTTTTTTTTTTGTTTTTTGTTTTTTTTTAGATTTCTCTTTGAACTTAAGTGGAAGTTTCTCAAGAACTTTTTTTAAAATAGACAATCTGGAGAGAGTAAAGCCTTTTTCTCTCTTTTGCACACAAACTTCCAATTATAAGAGTAAATACACAAAAGAAAAAGAAATATCATTTACAACAAAGATACAATCTTTTTCTCTCTCTCTCCTCAAAAGTCTGATGACTGATACTATGATAATACAGTCCTTCTTCCATATCTCCATAAAACAAAGAACAAAGACTATCACAATTACAAGGATTTTAAAAAAAGATAAGCAAACTGACCTTCATTAATATTCTTATTGTGTTGTTCTTTTCATAATTTTATTCTATCATTTCTTTCTTTATAAATATATTTTTATTTTAGGAAAAATATTTCAGATTTTAATATTGTTTAATCTCCTTTTATTTCTCTAGAGAACCTTCAGTGGTATGAATGGTTAGCAAGGCGATCAGACCATTGCTACTTTGTTTTGAGTCTCTTTTGACCTTGTGTCAAACTAAGATTAATAAATGACTACTGCTATTTTCTTCAAATATTGGCTTCCTTAATTGGTGCAATGGTTAGTTTGTTTGTTTATTTTATGGCATATCAACTTCAGTGGGTCATTTAATGCCGACAAAGTTTTGAAATAAATTCATTCTAAATGGATACTCAATTTTTTTTTAAAACAAATTTTCTATTTAACCTATAGATGGGAACTTAACAGGTACTACCACTCCAGGTCAGAGTGGACCTGGGAGCAATGGTGATGAAGGGGTGCTCCACATAGCGATAACAGCTCGTTTCTAGCAACCATATGATAAAACAGGTTGGGATTTGCCACAAGGGCAATAGGGTTGGCACCAGGGCTCGACATTAATGCCATTCCGTCGTCCCGGGGACGATAAAATTTACATCCGGGATGATCAATATGTCATCCGGGACAGTTTGCCGGGGACGGTAAAAAAATTTTCCTAAAAGTTAGTACTACATTCCGATATTGGCCGTCCAGGGATTGCCCGAATGCTGACCTCAAAAAACGGTCTAGTTCTAGACTTAAAATTACTAATGGCAACAACACTGAAGAAATAGACACAGTCACACAGTATATATATTTATGATTGGAAAATGGCCGCATAAAGATGGAAATAGAACAAATTTTATTATTCTTGATTATAGATAAATGTTTCTGTCAACTGCTTCAGCTTTTCTTAATGTTTTATTACATGTTATTATGCTACTGATGACTGGACAAGTATAGATGATGCTAATGAATTAAACAAAAATATTTTGATTTCAGGACGGTCCAAACCCCATTCGGGACGGTTGATAATTTTTGTTTGGACGGTCATGAAAAAAGTTAGTGTCGGGGCCTGGTTGGCACAATCATAAAGGTCTTAGGGCTTGACATGGCCAGCCGTTTGATCAGCGGGGGCCTCTCCTACAACCCGTCTAGCTTAAGTAAGGGCCAAAGAGGAGTGATGCATGTCATGGACTGCTCAGCCACTTGGATTCCATCCTTAAGCATCACGGGTTGCCACCCACGGCCAACAGGTGGCCCCATTTGGGGGGGGTCTTACCCCTCTGCAGAGGTGCAGTCTGTTTATTCTAAAGCCCCAGCCAATAGTGCTGTGTAATGGATAGTGAATTAGGCTAGTTCCACCATTGTTAATGACTTTGATTCTCACTACATGCTCCATAATTCTAGCCCTGTGCCAAACTAAGATAAGTTTATTAAGTTAATACTGCTATTTTTTTTTTTTAATAAATTTTCTTTTGCCTCCTTTTTGTGGTGGAGGAATTTGGTAAATACATCCACTCTGATCCTAGAATGCAGGTCCAAATCTAATATCATATTATTTTAAAGAAAAAGCTTATAAGTATCATTAAAATAAAGAAAGAACCAAAAATGCTGATTAAACTTATTTTTGAAGTTTGTTGTTGTTTTTTTATTTATTTTGAATGCAAATTAATTTGAAGGATTGTGTTTAAAACTTAGCATTACTTATGAACTGTCCTGAGAACATTTTTTTGCTTCTTGTTTTCTCATACAGCTAAAATAAAACAAATACATTTACATTGATTTCACCTTTTAAAAAAAAAAAAAGACACTTTCTTGTAAAACTGTTGATACCTGCTGATGACAAAAGCTTATTGATTTCAAGAAAGATTTATAAAGAAAAGAAAAGAAAAAATTCTCAGGAAATGTAATTAAAGACTCTTTAATGAAACAACAATATACAGACAAAAAAGAAAAAGAAAAACACAACATTCAAATAAGTGTATTGATTTTGTTTTTTCTTAAAGATCTTCAAATTGGCGACTTTTTTTTTCTTTCTTTTACAAAATAGAAATTAGTTAACAAATAAATCCAAATTGTTTCTTAAGTTAAAACTCTTGTCATTTTATTAAAAGATCTATTTCTAATACTTTTGTGCTTGCAATTTTTATTCTTTTTCTTATTTTTTTAACCCATCTTGGGAGGCTGGAAACAAACTTTAAGGAAGTCTAGAAAGGAACAAGTCATTGTGTCCCGATTATGAATTGGTCATACAAAACTAACGCACTCATATATACTCAAGCAAGAACAACAACCACAGTGTGAAACATGTCAAGCACCTTTGACAGTTAAACACTTATTCATGGAATGCAAGTTTTTTGCTCACATCAGAAACCGTTATTTTAAAGCAAACAATATGAAGGATCTGTTTGAAAATGTCAACATGGAGGATATTCTCTCCTTTTTGAGGGAAACAAAAATATACCATAGAATATAGACATAAAACAAACCAATACCATACAACATAACCCCCAATAATGTTAACACATTGTTAAAACCAATTACTAGGAGTATATGTATAAATACACGATATGTATTACATCATAACTGGTGGGCATGACATAGCCCCGGACTGGTTGATATGCCGTTAAAATCAATAAACAAACATTATTTTTTAGTAATCATTTAATTTAAGTACTTTCAGTGAATTAGTAAATATATGCACCTTCCAGGTGCAAGTATTTAAGTTTTAATGTAATAAAATATTATATTAAATTAAAAGGCTAATGAAACTATTAATTGATGTAAATCCCCAATACAACCAGGTGGTAGGGTGCAAGTGCTGGGTCTTGCAGAGAAGCTCGCCTCTAGTGAAGTGACTTAATACTACCTGAGACAGCACCCTGCAGCAGTTCAGCAGTTGTTTCAGACTTTCCCCTGCCACAGGACCAACTGCCACACAATGGATTGAGGTCTGTGCACACTGTTTCCACTTAAAATATCTCTCAGACGAATTTCACTCCATGTCATGAAGGGCGATAACAACATAGGTTAACACTTGTACCCGGTCATGGTTAATGGAATGTGAAAGTCTACCCCCACAGATTGAATAAAGGGTTTAATTTGAAGTTTCATGAAGGTTCCCAATTACGACAATAAATAATACAAAATAAATTAATAAAATTGCATATATACTTTTCAGATGAACTGCAATATTCCAACAAAAAATTGCTTAAAAGGAAATTGCTAAAGAATATATTTTCTGCAATTTTATTAATCTATTTTGTATTATTTATTGTCATAATTGGGAACCTTCATGAAACTTCAAACCAAACTCTTTATTCAATCTGTGGGGGTAGACTGTTCACATTCCATTAACCATGGGTACAAGTGTTAACCTATGTTGTTATCACCCTTGGCCAGGATTGAACCTGCAACCTAGAGTTTATATAACAATAAACATGAGGAAAATAGTCAGAATATTACAACTTATCAAGCCTCATCTCATTTCAGAGAAATAGTATTTATTTATTCTTAAAGTCTTGTGTAATGGTAAGTGCAATAATTTCATTATATAATAAATCCAAATAATGAATTTCATAACACTTGTTCTTTCTTTTCATAATTGTATTGTTTATGGTGGTCTTCATTAAATGTCCGATTCCAAAGACTTGAAATAATTACAGATAACATGGAACTTGTTATGGCATTTCTGATCCACTGTTTGCTCATGCAAACTCCTTCTTCTTTTTTTTTTCTTTTCTTTCTTCTTTTTTGTTTATTTCTTGTATCTTATCTATTTAGTCTCCTAATTTTCTGTTTCCTTCACCAAAGCAGAAATAGATTTCTTGTGTGCATATACCGCTTATTTGTAGCACCAATGAAATAATGCTGCACATATCATTAAACATTTGATGCACTTTAGTTCTCCTTACTTTTGATTTGACCGTTCATTAATCTTTTCTTTTCTTTTTTTTTTTGTGAAATCGTAGAGAAATATTTTTCTTTTTCTTCTTCTCTTCTCAATGAACTAAAATGTTTTAGTTATCAATTATTCTCGCTATAATAAAAACTGATCAAGGAACCCCCTCCCCTCCCTCCCCAGCCTTCTTCAAGGCTGTCTAACATTTTTAATTCTATTTCAGCTCAGAGCAAAAATCTCATAAACTGATATTCAATTAATTCTTCTAGCAAATTTATCCCTAAGGAAATATTTCAAGATAAATGGTAGGAATTTGATTTTGATTTGGAAGGGGGGGTAATCTGTATTATGTAAAGTTTTAGCTTTATCTTTTATTCTGTGGGGGGGGGGGGCATGTTTTTTTTTGTGTCTAGTCTATATTTCATTACTGCAAGGGAGTTTTATACATGATATTGTTTCTCTTTCTTTTCTTGTTTTCTCCTCTCTCTCTTCTCTCGTTCTCTCTCTTTTTCTCTCTCTCCCTCTCTTTTTTCTCTCTCTCTTGCTCGCTCTTTTTTTCTTTCATTTTTTCTTTTTTTTCATTTTTCTTTTTTCTTTTTCTTTCACTTTTTCTTTTTCTTTCACTTTTTCTTTTTCCTTTTTCTTTCTTTCATTTTTTTTTTTCTTCTTTTTTCTTTCTTCTTTTCTCGTTCACTCTGTTCTTTTTTCTCTCTCTCTCTTTCTCTATCTTTCTCTCTTTTTCTTTGTTTCTTTTTTTCTTTTTTTAACCTGCCCCCCCCCTTTTTTTTTTTAGAATACTAGAAATTACATTAAGATTGTGAAATTTAGAAAAATGTTTTTATAAATCAAAGCTAAGATTCCATTGACTTGGAATGAAGTTGAAATAGAGAAATAGATGAAAGAATTTCTAAATAATACAACATCACAGAAACTTTGACTACATTTATCATTAGTCATTCATGGAGCAGTGAATAATAATAAACATGATTTATATCTGATAAATGATAGCATTAAATTTACATCCAATGCTATTGTACTCTTTCACTGTGTGTGTGGGGGGGGGGTAATAGCTAGTGAGTTTGGTGTCATGTACAATTAATACTAAGTAGTGAGTTTTCGTCCTTACTGGCGACCCATGATTCTTAATGGATAGAACTCTACTGGCTGAGCAGTCCATGACATGCAACACTCCACTTTGGCCTTTACTTAGCCTAGATGGGCGGTCAGCTGGTCACATCAAGTCCTAGCACCTATATGATTGTTCTAACCCAATTGCCCTTATGGCAAACCTTAACCCTTTTTACCATATATGTGCTAGAAGGCAGTGGCTGAGGCTCTTAGTGTCCTGGGTATGACATTAAGCTTTATCTAATGGTGAAGTTCCAATTGTGGAGCTCTGGGGAGTGAGGAGTTCCCCCTTCATCACCATTCCAGGTCCACTTTGACCCGGAGTGGTAGTACCTATTAGGGTCCCATCTATTGATTAAATAGAAAAAAATGAGTTAAAAAAAATGTTTTTAAAAAAATGTTTTTAAAAAAATTGAATTTTCATTGTCAACCTTTGGGTTATTTTATGTTGAAGATGTTTTTCTTATATTCATTTTTAATGAATATAAGAAAAACGTCTTCAATATAAAATAACCCAAAGGTTGACATGCCATAAATCCAACCAACCAACCTCCTACTATTAAGGACAGATACTTTATTCTTATTCTAGAAAAAAGATCAGATGAGTACAAAAAAAACAATACATCTAGACTGCTGTGTGGATGAGTCAATTAGCCAGTCTTGATACTTTTTTAAAAGACGAATAATCTGATGTGTTTTTTGTTTTTTGTTGTTGTTTTTTTTTTCTTCTTTTTTTTCTTCTTTTTTTCTTCTTTTTTTTCTTCTTTTTCTTCTTTTCTTCTTCTTCTTCTTTCTTCTTTTTTCTTTTTTTTTTCTTCTTTCGTCTTTTCTTTTCTTTCTTCTTTTTTCTTCTTTTCTTTTTTTTTTCTTCTTCGTCTTTTCTTCTTTTCTTCTTTTTTCTTTTTTTTTTCTTCTTTTTCCCTTTCTTTTTTCTTTCTTTCTTTTTTTCCCTTCTTTTTTCTTTTTTTCTTTCTTTTTTTTTCTTACTATAATAGTTATATAATTTGAGGTTTGAATTTCTAAAATATCAATCATATTACAAACTTAATAGAAATTAAAATATTCACAAAAGATCGTTATTAGTTACTTGAAACCAATCATTATTATTAAATAGAAATAATTACTTGAAACTATATAATTATTAGTATTAGATTAGGAAATTTAAAACCATACTGGTTGACCACTTAAGTAACAGCAGGTACTGTAAGCAACCCTAGTCCTTTGTTTATAAAATGACTTGATTTGGCATTAAATGACCTGAAAGCCGGTTGATATACCATAAAACCAAACAAAACAACCAACCTGTTCAACAAATAAACCAACCTAAAACAGATATGTCAACTGTTTTTAACCATTTGTGTTTCTGGATATAAAGTGAGGGATCATTTTGGTATTATGACCATGTTGTAAACTGATCCTCCATTTCTCGACTACATTAGATTCATAAGGAGTTATGCTGTTTAACAAATTACAGCCAAGACACACTTAAAGCTTACCAAAGTTAAGCACCAATGAGCAAGTTCAATACTTAATTGGGTGACTACTTAAACAACAGCAGGTACTGTAAGCAATCTGAGTCCTTTGTTTATCAAAATGACTTGATTCGGCATTAAATAACCCAGAAAGATTTGATATGCTGTAAAACAAAACAACCAATAAACCATTGAAACCATAAAACTGTGTGCAAATTAATTGTATTAGATAGGAATAATTACTTGAAAGTAGAATTGTTTACGAATAATAATTATTATTATTATTATTATTATTATTATTATTATCTATATATTAATAATTGTGTTCCTTAATTGTACGACTGTTATTATCTCGCAACACCGTCTGGTTAAAAATGAGACTGTCCAAATAAACCAAGATGAAATGCAAAAACGTAAATCCTGATTATCTGGTGTTGCTTATTCACTGAATTCTTATTTCTTATGAGTGTTGTCACTTCAGCTAACTAATGGGACATTCCATTTTTATCATAAAGAAAAAAGGGAAGAAAAGGACATGCTACGCAGAAAAAATATAATAAAAAAAGAAAAAGAGTAGGGGAAAATAGAGAGAGGGGGTAAGCAGACAGAAGTGATAACGCTAATCTGTTTCAATTGAACATAATGAAAAGGTGAAAAAAGTGAGAAAGAGTTAAATCAATTATTGTTTTTACATATTGAACTATTTTGCAATAGCTCTTAAGTAAACATATCAAACGTAATAATTGAATTATCATACTGTGGCATATCCACAGGTCTTGCTAGCTATTATTATTAGTTACTTGAAATAAATGTTTATTATTAAATAGAAACCATATAATTATTAGTATTAGGTAGGAATACTTGAAACCATACAATTGTTTACAAATTATTTGTATTTCATAGAAACCATTATTAAATAGAAACCATATAATTATTAGTATTAGGTAGGAATACTTGAAACCATACAATTGTTTACAAATTATTTGTATTTCATAGGAATATTCTATAACTGTATGCAAAAAACTCTCAAGAAACAACTACAAAAAATGTAAATATAATGTAATAGATGCAATTCCCTAACCTCTTGACATAAAATAACCCCAGATCAATTAACATGCCATTAAAATCAATCAATCAATCAAAGTTAGATCATTTTAACAGTTTTTCAGTAATTAAAATCTCAATAAAATGTACCATTTTTGTAATGTTATGGTAATAAACACAAATCAGATTATCTTATCTTAATATAATGAAGATTATGCAACTGTCTGTAACCAAAACTATGTCACCATTGAACTCACAATTTCCTTAGTTATTTAAGTTATATTCTCAACAATTATGAAATAATCATTATTTAATCTTAATTAGCATTTTTTATTAACAATGTCTCTATTAAAGTCTAGCTGAGTTAGATTTGCCTCAAAACTGCCCATATTATTAATGTAATATTTACCACGTATCCCGCTTATGTGGATCAGACACAAGGTTCTATTAATGTGGGGCTACCCACGAACCGAAAGCTCATCAGATGGCAGGCACAAAAAAAGTATGGATCCCCTCAGCATTTCCCTCGGGCACTAGGTAATAAACCCAACCCTGCCTCTTTAAATCAAGGAGGCAGGTGTTGCCTGGGATCATGCCGTTAATTTCATTAACAAACACAGGCCCAGAAAGGCCTATATTATTAATGCATTTAAAATCCTGAAATATGTGTTATATATTTCTAAGAATTAAAGATTCACATAGTATATGATGGGAATAATTTGCCTAATGATTTTAACAAAACTGGGTTTAATAAATAATTATTTGCTGTTACTGATTTCTAATACTATCCTGTTATTATCAAACGTATTAAAAGCAATCCTATATATAATTTTAAATAGAAATCAATTAAAATCACATAGAATAAGTGTAATCTTTTTAATATTTTTGTTAGTTCTCATAAAGAAAATTTCTCTCTCTCTCTCTCTAAAATAAACCAGATTATAAATCTTACCAATATGATTAGCATCAATATCAACTTTATTTTCGTTAATGTTGATTTGTTCACATTCATTTTTTGAATAGTTTTCCCATTTCCTGTTGAACTATCATCACCTGGTCATATTTATGATACCCAAAACATTCTTTTTTTTTCAAGTGGATCATGACATCTATAAACGAACTTAAGCATTCTATTTGAAATCTTTTCAATAGATCTCGATTTTCTTATCTTTGTGTGAAACTATCATCTTTTCCCACGTGCGTCTCTCTCTCTCTCTCTCTCTCTCTGAATTCAAAAAACTCTTTATCATTTGGAAAAGGCTGCTTTTTGTGCGTGCACACGCGCACGTGTGTGTGTGTGTGTTTTATTTTCATCATGTTTGCATTTTCCATTCATTATTTTATTTTGCTTATGTTTTCTCTCCCCACCCACCCCCGAAAAAGCAACTTTTTCTTCTAAAAATACAACATGGTTCTCTGTGATTTATGTTCTGAAAACGATATGAATAAATATTAAAATATCACAACCACAGCCTCTTCTTTTTTCAATCAATATTGATTTTGATTTTTCAGAATTCTCATAATCTTTTACATTATAGAAAATGTATGTATGTATGTATGTATGTGTGTATATATATATATATATATATAATGTGTGTGTTTGTGTATTTCTGTGATATTGTTGTCTTTTTATGAAAATACTTAATGCTACATAAGTCCTGTTTTATTACTAAGGAAGCTTAATCTTTTTGTTTATCAATAAAAAATAAATAAATAAAATAAAAATAAAAACCCACAGAGAAAATGAAACCTTTTAAAATAAGGATTGTCCACTTAGTTATTCATGCGTGGTTTCAAACTTCTAACTTTAATAGCACTTGCATAATGTTTTCTTTTTATTCTTTTTTCTTTCTTTCTTTTTTTCTTTTTATAATTTTATGCCATTTAAGAGAAGTTCTCTGTAAGATTTCTCAGTCAAAGAATTATATAGGATAGTAATGAGTATAAATTTTTTTTTCTTTTCATTTTCATTTTTTCTCTCTTCTTTCGAGTTCATCTATATTTTGTAACAAGTGTCCATTTTCATCGAAAAGTGATCTTTTATTGAAGGAAAACCTTTTTGCTGAGAATCATGAATGTAGAAAATCAAAGCAAATAATATTTATTTCTTTATTTACTATTGTTAAGAGAGTGAATAAATTTTTACTTTTTCAAAACTCTTATGTGCATACATTTCAAAGGTATTTAAAAATTTCCTGCTAAAACATTCTTTTCTTATTCTTTTCTATATCAACTTAAAACTTTTTATCATGTTTTCACCCAAATTCAATATACCTTTTTACAAACCTGAATTTTCACATTTTAACGGGGAGAGGGGGGGTGATGTGCAATAATTTCCACTGAACTTAAAATATTCCTTCTATTCTTACAAACATAAAAATAGAAGAAAAGTAATTTGATGATAAAAGAACAACATATGTTAAGGAAAATATTTATAACTTGAATGAATATTATTAATTTTGAAACACCACTGCCACCCAGTCCTTTTTTTTTTTTTCACACTATAATTTTTTTCTTTCTTCCTTTCTGTCATTTCCTTTTTTCTGTCTTTATTTTTCCATTTTTCTTTCTTTCCTTACTTTTCCTTCATTATTTCTTTCTTTTTGCTTACTTCTTTCTTTCTTCTCATTTTTTTTCTTTCTGTTTGTACTTTCTTTTTTTCTTTCTTTTCTTTTTTCCTCATTTCTTTCTCCTTATTTCTTTCTTTTTCTTTCTTTCTTTTTTTCTTTTCTTTCTTTTTTCTTTTCTTTCCTTTTTTCTTTCCTTCTTTTTTTTTCTTCCTTCTTTTTTTCTTTTCCTTTTTTCTTTCTTTCCTTTTTTCTTTTTCTTTTTTTTTTTTTTTTTTTTTTCTTTTTTTTCCTTTTTTCTTTCTTTCCTTCTTTTTTCCTTCTTCTTTCTTTTTCATTATTCCTTTCTTTATATTTCCTTCTTTCTTTTTTTCTTCTTTCCTTCTTTCCTTCTTTTTTCTTCTTTTACCTTCTTTCTTTTTCATTTCCTTCTTCCTTCCTTCTTTCTTTCTTTTTCTCTCTATAGGATAAGAAAGAGAAAGACCCCATTTCATTGTCCATTTCTCTATTGTTCCCTTTATAAATGTAAAAATATTGAACACGTCTTAATGAAGTGTGATGTTTTTGTTTAGGGGGGGGGGGTCTGAGTATGTAGAAATTGTCAGAAACCTTTACATTCAAAGATTTTATAAAATATCAACAATTCATTTTTTTTTTTTTTTTTTTACTCAATAAAATCTTTGGTCAGTGTATCACCTAAGTGAACTAAATTATAGAAGTGGGTGTGGGTGAAGAGGAGCCACAAAAAGCTAGATGTTTTGAATTTAAAATTGTAGCAACAGCAGCGGCAGCAGACTGAGATTACCCTCAGAAATAAAAACAGGCCCCTCTTATTAGAATGGAGATTATGTGTCTGTCTGTAACCGAAACTACAAAACAACCAACGTCACAATTCCCTTACTTATTTACATTATATTCTCAATGGTTATTAAATAATCATTATTTAATCTTAATTAGCATCTTATTTATTAACAATGTCTCTATTAAGGTGTAGCTGATATAGATTTATCTCAAAACCACCCATAGTATTGATGTGTGTTATATATCATCAAGAAATAAATTTTTACTTAGTATATGATGTGAATAATTTGCATACTGGTTTTAACAAAACAGTGTTTAATAAGTAATTATTTGGTGTTACTGATTTCTAATGTTATTGTTTTATTCTCAAACGTGTTAAAATCAATCCTATGTATAATTTTATATTGAAATCAATTAGAATAAAGTAAAAATAAGTGTAATATTTTTTGTCTTTGTATTTAATTTCATTAGTCTTTCTAATTCAATATAATTTTTAATTATATTAAAATTTAAATACTTGTGCCCAGTGGGTGCATATTTTTACTAGTCTTTTTAATTCTAAAATAATGACAAAAACATAACTCCTTCCCACAGAAAGATATAATTGTTTTGTTTTTTATGTTTTAAAAAACAATAAGGACCTTCTATGTTTTCATACTCAAATTTTGAGTGTATATAATATAAGGTTGTTCTTTATTCTATGTATTGACGATTTTGGGTAATGTGACTAAAGCAGTGATGTAATTTCAGTTACAGACAACTAGAGACTGAATCTCCATTATTAATACATGTGAAAATTTCTGCCTGAAAAATAGATTTTTTAAAGATATTGTGCGTTTATAGTTGAAAAAATTTTTAAAATCTGATCTCAATAGGTTAAAACGATATTTCTTCCAAGCCATAGTTGTGTCAGTGCTACTGTACTCCTAGTAAAGGTTAAATAGCTCAGGCTGTTCTACTATTTACCCATAGCTGCAGGGAGAATAATTGGATTCAAAACTTTTCCAAACGCTCTGTGAAATGCAAGCATCCTTGTCCAGGATATGAACTCGGGGTCACCGTGTCCATTTCCTATGATGATAACCATTACACCCCAAGCGATTCCTTAGAAACAACAATATAATTCAAATTCTGAATAATATAATAGTATGCCATTGAAGATTGGTAGAACAGAAAACCTTTTGCCATATGGGGAATGTAGAGTACCCCTTCATCACCATTGCTCCCTGGTCCATTCTGACCCGGAGTGGTAGTACCTGTTATGGTCCCATCTATGGGTTAAATAGAAAAACATGAGTTGATAAACAAATTGTATTTTTCATTAAGAATTGATTTATTTCAAAACTTTATCGGCATTAAATGACCCACTGAGGTTGATATGCCGTAAAAACCAACCAAACCAAACTGTTTGCCATAGATTTTTGACCAATTTCAGAAAGAGAGTATTTACCGACATCCAACCATGTCAGTCAACACACGGATCCTTATAATGGGGAATCCTGCACAAGCCAAAGCTCATGCGTGGCAAGTGTTTAAAAATTGCCTGAACCCTCTTGGCATTCCTCTTTGAGGTGCCTCAGGCACTGGGTAATAAATCCAGCCTGCCCCTATTACACGAGGTGTTGTCTGGGGGGATGACCCCCTGGGATCACACTGATGTTAAATATCTTACAGGTTCAAATTGGTGAAACCACTGGACACAGGTTCCGAAGAACTAGGAAATCAGGTTTGCGAAAAAAAGTGTATTTCAGGGCCGGGTTAGCTCAGTCGATAGAGCGTTTGGCTAGAAACCACACGGTTCCTAGTTCGATACCAGTCCCCGCCAACTCAGCGTATGAGTAGCACAGGGGTCTGTGCGGTAAAGTAAGGAGCTGATGGTAGGTGTGGTGCTCCACCTCAGATGCTAAAACAATCTCCTTGGTTTAGCGCTATTGAAAAGGGGATAGGCTGCCCCATCGCCTTTTTTTTAGGTAAAAATTTAAGAATATATAACAACTGGCTACTTTTTTCTGCTCACTTTCTTTCTCAAAGCAAAAATTCTATTTTTCTCTTTTCTTCCTGTAAAACCAGTGATCCATTCACCTGCTGCTGCTTATCAATAGTTTATATTCGGGATTTCTTTTTTTTTTTTCTTTTTTCCGCCATTTCATTTCATTTCTGGCATATCTCTATCTTACTCCTTTCTTTTTTTTTTCTTTTTGAATTACATTTATATTCGCTCACATTGACTTACTTGATTCTTTTCATAATAGACTAACTTCAAATAAACATACGCTCTATTGTTAGCAAGGGAATTCAAAGCTATCACAGTCAGGCTTACACTTGTTTGATATATGCTTTTTTATTGAATCAGTTAATGTGATAGTTACACACTGAGCTTGCTAATTTGAATAATATTCCTTCTCTCTCTCTCTCTCTAACTCACTCTCTCTCTCTAACTCACTCTCTCTCTCTCTAACTCACTCTCTCTCTCTCTCTAACTCACTCTCTCTCTCTCTCACTCTCCCACTCTCTCTCTCTAACTCACTCTCCCACTCTCTCTCTCTCTAACTCACTCTCTCCCACTCTCTCTCTCTCTCTCACTCTCCCACTCTCTCACTCTCTCTCTCCCTCTCTCTCCCACTCTCTCTCCTCTCTCTCTCTCTCTCTCACTCTCCACTCTCTAACTCTCCTCTCTCTCTAACTTTCTAATTCTCACTCTCTTTCACTAACTCTCTCTACCCCCCCCCCATCTCTCTCTTTTCATAATTGTTTCATATACATAGCTGTTAAAAGCTGGATTCACTTCCATGATCCCTTTGAGCGCAAAAATAAATAATAAATAAACAAATAAACAGTTTTCTGCTTTTGAGTTTTCCACTCCTCAGCGTCTGATTCACCGTTTATTTCTTTTATTTTACTCTGTCACACTGACTAATGTACTAGGGTGAGTCAAAAGTTTTGCAATATATTGGTACATGCGAGTTTGCAGCCCATATATCACATGACCATGGAAGATACATGCTGTGCTACATTCTTACTTTCTTGTATTTGACAAATTAGTATACCCATGGCTGTATACCATTCTTAATCTAGCTTTATCTTTTATATCTTGACTTGTTCTGTATTTCTTTTTCTTTTTTTTAAATCCATGAAATAGATTACTAATTAGGAGTGAGCCTATTCTAATAGTGACCACCCCAAGTGGAGTTTAACAGGTTTGAATTCAGTTTTCTTTCTCCTAGACTGGTTGCCTAACCAAGGTTAAAGAGCCCAGTCTGCCCTACTATTTACCCATAACTGGAGGGAGAATAGTTGGATTCATACCTTACTCAAGGGTATTAGCGCAATGTGAACTGTAGCTTTGTCTAGGATTTGAACTTGGGTCGACGAGTCCATTTCCTATGACTCTAACCATTACACCACATGTTACATAATCTATGCGGTTCCATAAGATTATTGTCAATCCCCTGTATTTCTAAAGGGGTGGCCTCTTTTCATATCACGGGCGGGACTTTCCATGGAATATTACAGAAAGCCCGCAAAATACGTGAAGTCATGTGAGACCTGGTTGGGTCTTCAGTTTTCAGTTTGGACGTCAGGCAGAGAAGATGTACTGCCTTAACTGGAACTCATCTGCATACGCGCACTATGTTTAGTTACATGAAATGTTTAGTTAAGTAAATAAAAGCTTAAGAAAATAACACGGTTTTGTGGTTGGTGAATGTCTTGGTAACAAGACTGATCTAGAAGAAGAAATGAGTTAAGTGCGACCGACCACCAAGACGAAGTCCAGACGCTAGAAAAGACTGACCTAGAAGAACTTAAGATATCAAAGACGCCAGAAGAAGAATAGAAGAAAGTAATGAAAAGGGTATACACCACTTAGATGTCCTCCGTTTCACCTAACCGCATGTGAGAATCTAGCCAACCGAGCGAGAACCACTCTTGCATCCTCATCCTTCAACAGTCAACTAGAAACTAATTATCTAAAACTATCTCCCACGCTTGCCTGGCAAACAGGATGAGGGGTCCAAATAGGGTTAAGGGACGTCACTCACAAATCCTTGTATTGTTAATCGTTATCTGTTATTTCAAATTCAAATAAATATACTACACTAATCATGCATAATTAATAGGATACCCATCAATTATTCAATAGTTGTGGTTGGTAGTTGATGCACTGATGTGTTGTGCATTGCTTCACTCTGTGTGATTTGAAACATTGTCTAATTTGGGAAGAAATTTTGCTCAGGTTACAAGAACCTCAATGATCAAGTTCTTGCAAACCAAATAAAATTTCTTCAACGATCTGGTTATTAGACTGCAAACAATTGCGGCTTTTCATTGTTTATTGGTGGATTCTGCATCATTTTAACCCACTTCAAACTTGTAAAGCATAAGTTCTCAAATTAGACCCCGAATTACAGAAGAAGAAAAATCGCATTGAAAGGAAAAGTGCACTGAACAGAAATTGTCCTAAGTAAATTCATCAAGTTAACTATTAAATCTGAAATTGTCAAAATTAGATTAATATGGTACTAACTTTAATAAGTAATACAGAAATTTTCCTAATAAAAAAAAAAAGTAATTCCTATATAACTTTGATAGTATAGTATTATCTGCGTTATTCGGACTATTGTCCCCATCTTCATTGTTATTTGTACAACGTTTCGGCCGATATACCCTCCGGCCTTCTTCAGGTATTTCCCGAGTCCGAGAAGGTTCCCGAGTCCGAGAAGGTTTCCGAGTCCGACAAGAAATACCTGAAGAAGGCCGGAGGGCATATCGGCCGAAACATTGTACAAATAACAATGAAGATGGAGACAATAGTCCGAATAACGCAGATAATACTAATCTTCAAGCCTCATCTCAAACATTCAGAGAAATTTGATAAAATAGTTAGTCATAATTAGTATAGGGTTTCACTTTATGAGTATGACGTGTATAGGGTTTCACTTTATGAGTATGACGTGTATAGGGTTTCACTTTATGAGTATGACGTGTATAGGGTGTCACTTTATGAGTATGACGTGTATAGGTGTCACTTTATGAGTATGACGTGTATAGGGTGTCACTTTATGAGTATGACGTGTATAGGGTGTCACTTTATGAGTATGACGTGTATAGGGTGTCACTTTATGAGTATGACGTGTATAGGGTGTCACTTTATGAGTATGACGTGTATAGGGTGTCACTTTATGAGTATGACGTGTATAGAGTGTCACTTTATTCTGTCCTGATTTATTTTCTGTATTTCAAAATGTATGTCAACTTTAAATTTGGAACCAAATATACTAATCTTCATATATAAGTATAAAATTCCTTTTATGTGCAAATACAAAGCATGAGTTCCAACTCAAATGAGAAGGCTTAAAAGACGAGAAAAAAAATCAAATTCTTCTTTTTTCTCCTAAATTTATTCTGATGTTAATTTTTAAATATCAAAATAACAATAAATATTAGTTGCATCGAGAAATATAAGCTTGAAGTATAACCTGTCTGTTTTATTTCTAGAAAGCCTCATCTCTTATTATAATGGAGATTATGTAACTCTCTGTCTGTAACCAAAACTATGTCACCACTGACATCACAATTCCCTTAGTTATTTACGTTATATTCTCAATGTTTATTAAATAATCATTATTCAATCTTAATTAGAGTCTTGTTGTTTATTAACAATGTCTCTATTAAGTTTAGCTAAGATAGATTTGTTTCAAAACAGCCTATGTTAAAAATCCTGTGATGTGTGTTATATATTGAGAAATAAAAATTTACATAATATATGGTGGGAATAATTTGCATAATGATTTTAACAAAACTGGGTTTAATAAATAACAATTTGCTGTTACTGATTTCTAATACTATCATGTTATTCTCAAACATATTAAAAGCAATCCTATATATGATTCTATATAGAAATCAATTAAAATAAGTGTAATATTCTTATATTCGTTCTGATTTAGTTTCGTTAGTTTTTTTAATTTGATATAATATTTTATTATATATAAATACTTGCACCCAGGTGGCGCATACTTTTGCTAGTGTAGATTATAATGACATTTTTACTGTATGTTTCTTTGTTCATCACTTCCACTTATGTTAAAAAGCAAATGGCTATATAAAATCAAGTGAAACCCTGACATAATTTAAATATCCGACCTAGAGGAGGGAAGCAAGTAACATAAACCATTAGGCTAGTGCACTGCTGCTTGAACAACAAAAACAACAAAAAAAAGACAGAATGAAATAAAAGTTTTGGTTATTGTCACTTGTCTTCTTATTAAAGTGCTCTCACTGCTACCACTTCTATGGGACTATCTCCCACTTCTACTTCTAAAGCTTTTACTCCCCCCACCCCCTCATAGTTGTTAAACATTTCTCCCGCCATGTCAAATTCAGTAAACTATGACAATTATTCTTTGATTATTTTTTTCAATTGTTATTTTATTTTGAGGATATAGTATGTTAAAAAAAAATTCTTTAATTTTGTAATTACATAAACTAGTCTCTCTCTCTCTCTCACATTAATATATATATATATATATATATATATATATATATATAAGAAGTAAATACACAAGCGATATGTTTTGATATGGCTTTTTTTAGCCGACAATTTTTGGGAGAATATGTGCTTAATTGAAGTCGTACCTAATTTTGAAAGTTAATTAATAATTAATTAATTAGGTGGGCATACCTATTCAAATGTAAGGCTAAAATATATATATATATATATATATATATATATATATATATATATATATATATATAGTGATGCTGATAGCTTTTTGATTTAGTGCGTCCTGGGATGTTCATATTTGCTTTGAATGAGTTCCCTGGAAAATTTATGGGTCCCAACTAAAGCCATCTAATTCCTACCTTTGTAACCTATTTTATGTAATTCGTTTCTAAGAAACTATTGAAATGTATTTACAGTTAGCTTGAAATGGTGAGGGAAGAAAAAAGTAAAACACTGGGACGCATGGATACAATTTTACTGCATCCTTTTAGATTCTTGCGTGTCAGGGACGCATGATGCGTACCTATCATCATCTCTGATTGAGATATATATATATATGAGAAGAAAATATTTTAAGAATATAACAAACACAGGATGTTATGATTAAGGGAAACAATTTTATGTGTCAATACTTAAGCATTTCGGTATATTGTACCATCTTCAGGACACTGTTAAGTAATGTTTATGTGAGGGTCAAAATCATTTCCCTAATGTTTCCCCTAATCATATAATCCTGTGTTTGTTATATTTTTTAAATATTTTCTTATCATATTGTCGGATTAATTTCCTCACCGTATTTTCATATATATATATATATATATATATATCTTATTATAATGGAGATTGTGTGTTTTTCTGTCTGTAACCGAAACTATATTACTACTCAAGTCCCTTAATTATTTACGTCAAATTCTCCATGATTTCATTCTTTTAAACCTTCAGTTATTAATAAAAATTGTTTTACATTATTAATTCTGTTGACCATATCTACATACTAATAACATGCAATTGTATTTATATATACAACAAAATAGCGGTTTACAGTTTGAACGAGAAGGCTAATTTGCATATTGATATTTAAAATTTTATTTTAATAAATATGTGCTTGGTATTATTGATTTCTAATTGTTTGGTTTTATCTTAAGAAATATAAAAAAAAATCTCGTCAATAAATCTTAAAAGAAATTTATTTACAAGAAGAAATAACTGTAATAGTATCCTTTACTACCTATTTTAACTAAATAGTTAAATTAGGAAAATTTACCAATGAAAGAGGGGAGTAATGGAAAATGATGGAATAGTTAGTTTCAAAGTTGTTCTATTTTTCGATTATACCCCCTCTGTTGCAGATCTTTTTATCTGCATTCTTAGTCAGTTTCATTAGCCTTTCTAATTTAATAGGATATTTTATTATATCAAAACTTAAATACTTGCACCCGGAGGGTGCATATATTTGCTAGTATATATAAGAGAGAAAGAGAGAGGTAAATATAACTAGATAAATAGAAATATATCTAGATAGAAATAAATAATACTGTTGCATTAAACTCATTTAAAACAACAAAAGCTGATTTTAATATTTTCTTTGAATTTTTATTACATTTTAACAAGCCAAATGTGATTTATTTATTTATTTTTATTTTTATTTATTTTTTTTTTTTTTTTTTTTTTTCCATGTCTAATAACTCGGAAATTTGATAAAGAAGACACATCTGTCAAATATTGTCATCTGTATCAATTTTGCAGATTCGAAAAAAATGAAAGACTTCAAATATTATTGCTAAAATTGTTTTATTTGGGGTTTTTTGGGGGGTGGGAGGGGTGCATCCTACTTTTATTATAAAGTATTTACTGATCAAATAGATTTTGTATATTTCATAATTGCACGAGGCCTCTTTCTTTCCTTTTGTTTCTATTTTATATATTTATTATTTTGACTCT
Source organism: Doryteuthis pealeii (assembly GCA_023376005.1). NCBI lineage: Eukaryota > Metazoa > Mollusca > Cephalopoda > Myopsida > Loliginidae > Doryteuthis > Doryteuthis pealeii. Next base: position 70,820,345 of record CM042168.1, read on the forward strand.
ACAAAAAAAATCTAGGTCGAAAGTTCGGATAGTCTTTTCTCCAAATTTTATGATACCAACTAAATATTGTTAACAGTCACTTGTTTTCTAAGTGTGACAATCATACATGTGACTTGTGAAGTGCATTTTATTTTTTGTGGGGGTGGAGAAAATGTCCTTCCCCCCACAGTCTCTCCTCTTACCATATATCCTGTTATGAAACAAAACAATATCTAGATGAATAGAACAGTATGCAAAAACACATCTTTGTATCTTCTTTCTCTTTTGAATTTGGATAAAGTGAAATTAATTCTGGTCAAAGAGTTTTTATTTCTTTTCTTTATTCGCATCTTTTATGTTAAGTCTTCTTTCTGTTTTAAAAAAAGATTTTCTATAGTTATCTTTTATAAAATGAAATATATTTGCTAGATTTGTGACCAAAAATCTTAGTATCTGTTTGCCAACTTCTTTGCATATTCATAAAATAAGGACACATCTTACACTGTCTTTTTTGTGTTTTTTTTTTGTTTTTGTTTCCTAAAAAGAATAGGCTGAGTAATGACAATCCATTGTTAGAAAAATTGTTGATGATCATTGGTTGGTTGGATTTTACGGCATGTCAACCCTTGTTGGGTTATGTTATGCAGAAGACTTTGTTTTATTAATTCTTAATGGGTATTCAATTTCTCTTTAAACTTTTTTACGGCATGTCAACCCATTGGGTCATTTTATGCTGAAGATGTGTTTGTTTTATTCATTCTTGATAGGTACTCCATTTTTTTTAAAACTCAATTATTTAAAAAAAAAAAAAAAAAAAAAAAAAGGTCATTATATATTCTTATATCACTACTGTCCCATAAAAGTTGATACATTTAGTGTATAAAACTTATATGCAAATGTAACTACTATTACAGGACAGAGAAAGTTATATTAAACACATTTTTTATAACTTATTTAACCCATAGATGGGATCCTAACAGGTACTGTCACTTCAGGTCAGAGTGGACTTGGGAGTAATGGTGATGAAGGGATACTCCACATTCCCCAGAGCTCAACAATTGGAACTTCACCATCAGATGCAGTTTAACGTCATATCCAGCACACTAAGACCCTCAGCCACTGCCTTCATTTATTTATAATAAATAATTTATAATATAAAGGGTTGGTGCTTGCCATAAGGACAGTGGAAGTTGGGACAATCATATAGGTGCTAGGGCTTGACCTAACTAACCAATTGATTTGGAGGGGGCCTTTCCGACCACTGTCTAGCCTAAGTAAGGACTAAAGTAGTGTTGCATATCATGGATTGTTCAACCACCAAGGTTCCATCCATACACATCACAGGCTGCCACCCACAACCAACAAGTGGCCCCATTGGTGGTGAGGCTCTTATTCCCCTGCAGAGGTGCAGTTGGTGTATTCTAACGCCCTAGCTGACATAGCTGAATCTTGTTTGGTACATTTGTGACCAAAATTCTTAGTATTTGTTTGCCAACTCTTTTGTTTATTTATAAAATAAGGACATATCTTACATTATCTTTTGGGGTTTTTGTTTTGTTTTTTTGTTGTTGTTGTTTTTTTTTGTTGTTTTTTTTTTTTTTGTTCCTAGAAAGAATTGGCTCAGTAATGTTAATCCATTGTTAAGAAAATTGTTGATGATCATATTGACTCTCCTCCCCTAAGTTTTTTTTTAAAGTAATTTTCTTTGTTAATCTTACTCTCCTTTCTGGCTCTTTGCCAAAATCTTTTCTACTTAACACGTCTTATACATTTAAAGATCCACAGTAAAAAGAAACATATCACTTATTGAATTCCTCACTTACTTTCTTCATTTTACTTACATGTCCATATATACAAAAAAGCAATTTCAATTTATATTCCTCATATCTATTTTGATTCAATATATTGACAGTTGGGAGTTATATTCGTGGTTTTTTTTTTTTTTTTTTGTTGAGATTTAAATACTAGTTTATCATTGGAAGACTTATTTTGTATTAGAGTCCTTTAAGAGCAATACAATCTCACTTGGAATGGTACTAATGCCGCTTAGATATGCCACCTTTTATCTTATTTGAAATGCATCAAACACACTTTTAGGGGAATTTACAATCCTACTAGACAATTTCTTAGTCTGTCAGGACAGTAAGTACCCTATAGGTCGACACAGAACAAATCATTTTCACTCTAATGTGCTGTTGCTTTATACGCTTAGCAAGCATTTTGGGTTTCTTTGTTGTTGTTTTTTTTCCTAGCATTTTACTAACATCTTTATGAAATGAAAACACAGCCTTAAATATATGCAATCTTCTTAGATTTTGAAAGCATTTCTCTATTTCTCAGTGCTGGAGTCAGCATGCTCATATTTATTACCATCAAAAATTGAAAGAAGCAGAATACTTTTGGCAGAATTGTCTCTATTAGAATAAGTTTAAATCTTATTGTAGATCCTATAAAAACATCTACAGAATAATCCATCTTTTTATCTTAAAATGAATATACATTTTTTTTTTTTTTTTTTTATAAGAGTTTTATAATTTGCTTGAAGCATTGTATGTATATTGGTTTGATGATTGATTTTGAAAGCTATCACAATGCAAGTATAAAGAAAAATGAGGTAACTATGATGTTGTTCATTTACCTTTGATTTATTTTCTTAATATTTCTGGATGAAAAATCCCTTCCTCAGAAGATTTTCATATATGAAAAAGGTCTGAAATGCTGGAAAATTAATATAGAAGATATATGAAGACATTTTTATTAAATAATCAGAATTTAAAAATATAGAAAATTATTGATTTTTTTTTTTTAATTTTAAGTGTAAAATGCTGGAAAATTAATATAGCAGAGGAGGGAGTCCCCACAGCATAGTGGCAAATATACTAGACTGAAACATTTTAGTAATATAGCAGATATATGAAGAAATTTTTATTAAATAATCAGAAAAATTTAGAATATAAAATAAGTGTTGGTTTTTTTTTTGGGGGGGTAAGATTCAACAGAAAATAGCTTTGATTGTTATTCTTTTAATTGAAAATTAAATTTAATTATCCATTTTTAAATTCTCTTCATAGAAAGAAACTTCTGCTAAAACCAACCTTAATTTCAAGACCCTCAACCTAGAATAAATATACTTTTCCATACTAATGATACCTGCGTCTTACTGATTTAAAAACACCAAAATTTACGTTATAAAAAAAAAGTTTCTATGAAAATGGCAAACCGAACTAAACCTTGACCAATATCTTTTCTTTTTTCTTTTTTTCTAATACGTTGTATCAGCAGAAGCGCAAGGGAGTCTATCCCCTATTCACTAGCACTGACATAATGTCAGTTGAAAGTGTCTGGTTTAGTTTAATCATTAGAGCATCCACCTAGGAAACCCAAGGTTCTGTTCAATACTGGTCTCTACCAACTCAGTGCATGAGTAGCACAGCCTAGATAATCTGATCTGTGCAGTAATGCATCTGGGAGCTGACAGTAGGTGTAGCATGCCACCTCAGCAAAAAAAAAAAACAACATTTCCCTAGTCTAGTGCTAGTGAATAGGGGATAGACTCCCTTGCTCTTCTGCTGATACCAACAATAGTCAACTCTGAAGACTTTACTAATATACTGAAATACCATCAAAGTTGACTTTTGTGCTTCAGTTGTGAATTGAAATCTAATTCAACTTAAAGCAAAGCCAAAAATGATATATATCATTATACATAAAGATTTTGTAAAACTCAATGGCTTTGGTTATCTTTTGTTATTCATGTTTTCAAAGATTAGACATCTTTTTGCATTATGTGTTATTCAGATCTCTCTCGCACTTGCTTAAAGGCAGAAAAACAAAAAACACAAAAAAAGGTTCCATTGCCAAAGAAGACAAAGAAGAAAAATGTAAAAATTGCCATTCTCTTCCATTCCAAAATCTTATCTTGTCTTTTAACTGAGGATATGTAGTCGAGTGTCTGCTTCAGGTTGCAAAGACGATTAACATACAAGTGGAAAAAATATTTTTATCTCTCAAAAAACACATTTGTTACTGTCATTGGCCGTATAGATTTTTCTTTTAACTACGTTTGTTTTTCTTCTTATCTCTATCATTTTTTTCTGCTCATGTCTTTACCTTTCATGTATTGTACAAGTTGAATTTTTGTTTGTATTTCTTGCCACTTCTTTTTATACTTTAAAGCGATAATTATCAATCCTTAACATGAAAAATTCATCTCAAAGTCATGCATTTATCTTATGCGTACTATTTACCAATTCAGCATCAGATTTCTTTTATTTTTGTTGTTCATGTTCATTTCTCTGCCTCACAGAAAATTTGTGACATGAGATCAACCAAAACACAGCAACATAAGCACACACCAAATGGGGCAGAAGGCCCCCAAATTCTTTCTTCTCTTTTTTTCTAAAAGGAACTAATGGGGAGTGTCTCTCTTCATATCGCAGATTGAATATTCAAATCGACAAGATGTTCTTTGACCCCTGTGTATTCTGCATTTTTTTTTTGTTTGTTTTTGTTTTTTTGTTTGTTTATTTTTTTCTTCTTACACAAAGTCACCCAAAAGATGGATTTTATGTAATTTTCTGTGATTATCCAAATCAATAATATTGAATGTTATATCTGGAAAGGGAAATCTTGGTTTGTTCCTTATTTTTGATATAGTAAAATTCTCACGTGTTTTTTGTTCTTTTTATTTTTGTTTCTATTTTATCTTTTGTCATCCTGCCCTCCCCCGCTTCTGTTTTTCATTATTTTTTGTTTGTTTTTTTTTTTGGGTTGTTTTTTTTTTTCCTGTTGAACTTCTCATTTTTATCCACAAAAATCTCTCTGCTGCATACATATATTGTTGCAGCACTAGTGATTTGTTTGAACTCATAGATTGGAAAAAAAAAGAAAAACCTGCTCTCACAAAAGCCATTTTAATTCCAACTGTGTTCATACAAACGTTAGATGTAATAACAGATCAAAGAGTTGCCATCAATTGCCAGTTGAATAGCTCTCTTAGCTGAAGTGATAAAGATCATTATTGCAACGTCCTCCTCTTCTTCTTCCTCGTGATCATCGTCTTCTCCCTTTTCCCCTTTTTCCTTGTGCTCCCTCCTCCTTATCCCCCATTGCTGTGAACCAAACTTTGCATGGGCTGTTCAAGATATTTGTTTGCTCAGCTCTATACTTAAGCACATCTTCATATCTAGGCTAGTTCAATGGAGCATTCAAGATGTTTGTTTATATTCCGTACCTCTTGGAAAAAGTGTAGAGTGTATTGTTTGCTGGGATGTTGAGCTATTGATTAGCTAGAGATCAAATGAGAATATCAACTACTTAATTCTACAAGTGCTTTGATCAACAAAAAAAAAAAGAAAAACTGTTTTTATTTTCTTATTTCTTTTCTTTTTCTCTTCATGCACAAATTATACCAAGGCTAAGTAGAGGGGATATAAGATGAGTATTTTGTACATTTGATTCTTCTGCTGGCAACACACTTTCTCACTGTTGTATACACTCACACCATGTCTCCACTTTTGATACATCCAAAGTAATTGTTTATGTTGCTTGACAGTAATGAAACATATCTTGTTAAAGTGTGCAAAGATACAGAACGCATCATCTTACAGTTGAAAACACCTTTCGTTTGATGTCTTTCGGGCTGCCTCCTCAACATATTCAGGAAAATACAAACAAACAAAAAAGCAACCTTTTTCTTTTATTTATTTATTTTTTTAAATAACTTACATTCAATTTATATTAAAGACTTTTCCTTACTTTTTTATTTTATTTTATTTATTATTTTTTCATTTCTCATTAAAACAAATTAGTTTTGTTTTTTTTTTTTGTTTTTTGTTTTTTTCAAGGTAGGATTCTTTTATTTTTCAACTTTTTCTTACTGTGTTTTCAGTTTCTCTATTTTTTCTTTAGCCTCTTTAGTTTATTTAAGTAGACAAGTAAAGAGAACTCTCTCTCTCTCTCTCTCTCTCTCTCTCTCACTCTACTTTTTTTTTTTTTTTTTTTTTTTTTTTTTTTTTTTTTTTTTTTTACTGCTTTAACAATTCTTTTTATAATGGAGATTCGGTGTCTGTCTGTAACCTAAACTATGTCACTGCTTACGTCACAATACCCTCAGGAATTGTGTAAGTTTATCAGTGAGTATTTTTAATTTATATTCAAAATCATTAATACATAGAATAAATCTTATTTATTAACGAGGTCTCTATGGAAATCTGAGTTAGATTTATCTCAAAACAGCCTGTGTGTAATTAGTGCGTTTAAATTCTCCAATTGTTAAATAACTTAGATTCATTTTAAAATACTTTTTCTTACATTTTTTTTTTGGGGGGGGGGGGTAGAATTATTTCTCTTACTGAGTGTTTCTTTCAGTTTCTACTTTTTTTTTTTCTAGCAAAGCCTCTTTAGTTTTATTTAAGTAAGGAGAAAGGCTCTCTCTCTCTCTTCACGTACATTTTTTTTTTTTTTTTTTTTTTTTTTTTTTTTTTTTTTTACTTTAACCATCCAAGTAACTGGCATCTTTCTTGAGGCAAAAATCTTAATCATTCCCAAAGTAATTCTGATCACATTAAGTGACAGTTTATATTTTCAAACACTTATCATTTTAGAATTGCAATCATAAGTGGATTCATCCTTAACAAAAAATTTCAGTCTTTTCAGAGGATTACCACCTCAGTTTAACCTACCTTTACAGGTTTATATACACACTGGGATTCCTTTTGTCCCAAAAAGAGAAAAATCAATTTAATCAGCACCCTAGTTCCCCACGCCCTTATGATCTGTTCTAAGACCAAATTGACCTCTGAACTCGAGTTTATTAAAACCATTCTTATTAAGAACCCCTCCCCTCATTATGACATTCTTGTGTTCTCTATTTTGTTGTTCTTTTTCCTGTGGTAATCCTCTGATGAGACTCAGGTGAAAACAAAGAATTTTTGTTAAGCATGAATCTGCCTATGATTACAATTCTAAAATGTTGTACCCACAAAACACTATAATTCAAAATCAAAATGCACTATTGACATTTTTTTTTAAATTAACTTTCTTTTTTTTTTTTTATATACATCTTGTATTTATATTTAGTTTTATGAAATGCATACAAGAAGGTATCAAGACTTTGAGTATCAAGTCAAAAATGAGCAATGAAGGAAATGTTAATTTTCATCAAAATAGTCTCTTGGCATTGATTGCATTTATTCCATTGAGTTTTCCATTGGTTGAAGCATCACCTCTGAAATTCATCTTTTATTGATCTGGTGGGTTCCCATATTTCTTTTTAATGTTCCTCACATCATCAACTTTTACTTTTGGAATGAATTTTCAGTTTAGGAAAAAAAAAGAAATGGTCTCACAGAATCATGTGAGTATGTAAGGTGTTGCACTTGCGCATTTCTGTGTTTTGCTAATATCATATGCTGATTTAAAAAATATATTTATCAAGAACTGACTCATCTAAGCAGCAGTCTAGATTTCTAGATATCATCGCTTGGTTGTATAAGTTGCTCAGCTATGCACATGATTTCATTTTGATTTTAAATTTAAAAAGGAATTAACTTCAGTCTCAATACATATACAGAGATGCTGATAGGTACATGTCCTGCATCATTGACACAGAAAAATAAAAAAAGACAGAAAAACATATCCATGCGTCCCAGTGTTTTTTTATTGTTTTTTTTCTCCCCTATCATTTCCAGCTAACTGTAAATACATTTCAATATTTTCTTGGAAACAAATTATAATGTATGGGGTACAAGGTAGGGGTTAGATGGCTTTAGTTGTTCCTAAATAAAAACTCTATAATTTATTAAGAAACTTTAGTTGGGACCCATCAAATTTCCCGGGGACTCATTTGAATCAAATACATGCATCCCAGAACACACTAAATTAAAAAGCTATCAGCTTCACTGCATAATATATATATATATATATATATATAATTAAATTGAATTAGCAACATGTGGCACACTGGACAGCTGTTTCAACCTTATTTGGTCTCCCCAGCATTGTATAATACAATATCTGCTCTTTGTGATTGAACCAGAGATTTATATATATGATTAATTAACTTGTTTAAAGAAACCTTCTATTTTGCAAATTTTCTGAAAATAAATCACCCACTCTAAAAGGATTAAAAAAGATTACCTGACTGCAAAAGGGTTAAGACTATAATTATCAAGAATTTAATCTAAATTGGGTTTTATTTGCTTTTTTTTTTTCTTTTACCAAAACCAAATTCATTTTATATTTAAAAGTTTGTTTTTTTTTGTTTTTTTTCTTCATCTAATAATGTTTTCAATTATATAAGGGCATGTCAAATATTTTTGTTAGGAAATTATTTCATTGCTGGTGAATTTTTTTTTTTTTTTTTTTTTTAATTTCAACCGTTAAAATTGTATTTTCTGGTTCTCAAATTTCAACCAATATCATTGCTCTTTTCTTTCTTTCTTTCTTTTTTTTTCTTTCTTTCTTTTTTCTTTCTTGGGTATATGTGTATCAATTGGATAACATTTGGCAGAAGAAAATATTGTTCACAATTCTTTTTTTTTATTTCTTTTTTTATAACTATAGACTCATTCAAACATGAAATTTAAATTTTCTATTCCATCTGGTGATGATTTTACCTAAAAGAACATTACTTTTTTCTCGGAAATAATCCCCCATTTTGTTTTACATTGGAAGAGATGGGTTGTTCTTCAAATGATGATAAATCTAATTTTAATGGGAATCAAAGAGAAAGATGAGAAATGTAGAGATCAATAAAAAAAATAAATAAATTAAAAGAAAAAAGTTAATTCAAAAAGAAGGAAAAATTGGACACTCATCATATAAGCGTAAAATGGACAAATAATATTTAGTTCGGATTTTAGAATTTAATAACCAATTTTATTTCTCTGAATTTTTAAAATTATGGTTAACGGAATGAGAACAGGATATCCCCATGGATTGAATAAAGGGTTGGGTTCAAAGTTCTGTGATGGCTCCCGATTACAAAAAGAAGGTTCCCAAGTCTGACAAGAAATACCTGAAGAAGGCCGGAATTACATATTATATTTTAAATGGACTTATAGGTAAACTTCCTTTTTAAAATAATACAGTGGCACCTTGACTTAGAAATGCCCAAACTTATGAGCTTTCCAAGTTATAAGCTGTCATTTGAGCTTCCAAATTTATTATTCAAAAAAAAAAAATAATTAATAAAAAGAATTTTTGGAATTAGAAGCTCAAATTTTGGGGATTGTCTACACCTGGGACAAATTTTAGAAAAATTGAAGGGGTTGGGTGACATGGCCTGGATGATTTAACATGGAATTACCCTTATGTTAATAAGTTCACTAAAATCATTTAAGTTCCCAAATGTATAACACCAAAGAAAAATATCATTTATACAAAAAAATAAACATTAAAACATATTACAGCACATAATTCATTACATTCTATTTTATTAATTTTTTTTCTTTTTTACAATACAGTGCTATTTTTCTTATTTAAAAAAAAAAAAAAAGACGTGAAAAAAATTAGGGTGTTGGGGGGGGCTGGCACAGATTAATGAATTTTCAGTTTATTTCAATGGGGAAATTTGATTTGATATATGAGGAAATTGAGTTACGGTCAGAACAAATTAAACTCCTAAGTCAAGGTAGCACTGTATTGATATTAAAGATAATCTTTTTTAATTTCTAATAAAAATAAAACTCAAATTTGTTATTTTACTACTAACAAATCCAACTTATGATGTCACTTGGTTATGATTATCTTATTATAATAGAGATTTGGTGTCTGTCTGTAACTGAAACTGTCACTCTTTACATCACAATAGCCTCAGGAATTGCATAACTTTTTCAATGAGTATTTAATTCAGTCAAAATTATTAATACATAGAATGAATCTATTTATTAAATATATCTCTGAAAATCTGAGTTAGATTTGCCTCAAAACAGCCCATGTTATTAGTGCGTTTAAAATTCTACAATGTGTCTTATATATCACTAAGAAATAAAGGTTTACATAATATATATATATATATATATATATATATATATATACACATACACACACCAACTCATCCGCACGAACAGGATGTGACACAAGGTCAATTTCTTAAATGGAGTTTGACAGGTTTGAATTCAGAGTTTTCCTTCTCCTAGACTGGTTTCCTAACCAAGGTTAAAGAACCCAGTCTGCCCTACTATTTACCCATAGCTGGAGGGAGAGTAGAATTCATACCTTTCCCAAGGGTATTAGCACTAAGTGAAATGCAATTACTACGTCCAGGATTTGAACTCGGGGCGATGAGTCCATTTCCTATGACTTTAACCATTACACCACGCGCTTCCTTACATAATATATGGTGTGCTTAATTTGCATACTGGTTTTAACAAATAATTATTTGGTGTTATTGATCTCTAAAATATTGTCTTATTCTCTAATGTATTAAAATCAATCCTGTGAATGATTTTATGTAGAAACCAATTAAAATATAATTAGTAAATGATCTTTTTATATGTGTTCTTATTTAATTTTGTTAGTCTTTCTAATTTAATATATTTCTTTACTTTAAAACTTAAATACTTACATCGAGCGGGTGCATATTCTTGCTAGTATATATAAAAAATGAAAAAAGTGATCAGGACAAATAGAAATATTTCTTTTATGTTATTTATTTTTTGATTATACTCAACTCTAGTTTTGACCTTAGGTCATCATAGAAAGGGTTTATGGAAAAAATGTTTTCAAAAGTTTTTTTTTAGATTTCAAAGAATTTGATATGCCCTAAGGGAAGCTATGAAAAATGTACTGGTGACATGGCATATCCATTTGTTGAGGGAAAATCATCTTCTGGTTAGATTATCTTCAATTGGTTATATTTTTCTGCAGTGAAGGAACCTGCCTAATGAGGGTTTTTTTTTTTTTAGGTTTTGGTGTAGCTGAGTTTTCATTTAGCCATGGGTGATCAGTGGTTGATTTATTTTTTCATATAGGTGTTTGTGACACTCAAATTTTATTATCAGGACAAATAATTCAGTTTCAAATTAAATCCAAATGGCATATAGACTTTCAGATATTTTATCTATTTGTCTTCTCTTCCTTCAATTACTGATTTTATGTTTATATATATATATATATATATAAATGAGAGTACGTAAATAAACACTGTGTTTATTTGATATGGCTTTTAGCCGACAATCTTTGGAGGATATGTGCTTAATTGAAGTCATACCTAATTTTTGAAAATTAATTAGTTAATAATTAATGAATTTAGGCGGGCATATATGTTCAAATGTAAGGCTAAACAAATCGAGAAAATGTCAATCCTGAATTCGAAATGTACATTCAGGGATTGACATTTTCTCGATTTGTTTAGCTTTACATTTGAACATATATTCCCGCCTAAATTCATTAATTATTAACTAATTAATTTCAAAAATTAGGTATGACTTCAATTAAGCACATATCCTCCAAAAATATATAGAAATGTAGTAGTAAGACGGATTTTGGGTCTGAGGAACCAACAAAAGTAATGGTTGACTGACATTGTTGGTTGGTATGAAATATCAAAAGCTAACCCAAAAAATGAAAATTTAATGTTTTCTAAACTAGCACACCCATGAAGTCCATTACTCCATACATGAGACCACCTGCCAAATTAACTCCTGAATATAAACAACCGACCACTCCTAGGGTGATGATAAAAACTGAAGCCAGAATGTTTTGGTGTCCCTAAAAAATATAAAATATCCACAGCATTTCCAATTCCATTTCAATAAAGTTGAAGTCTGAAGAAGCCCATTTAATATGGGTGGAAATAGATCTATAACTGCTAATATGACTGATATTTAAGCCTTTTTCTTTGCCAAATATATATAAAATTATCATTATTATTATTTTTTAAACCTATCAATGTTTAATTGGCAAGATGATCATAGCATTTCATTTCCTTTTTCTACTATTCACTTGTTTTCTTGTATATTGTATATTATCAGTACATGTTATACATAAATCTTTATACATTAATTGAAATTTATTCTTTTCAATAAAAGTGACTTGCAAAATTCTGAATTCAATTCTAAAAAGCCTCTTGCTTATATTGGTGAATTTCTACTGATAGCAAAATACAGAAAATAGGCAAATCAATGGTTTTTTTCTGTTTATGGTGTCATAAAAGACTCTCTCTCTCTCTCTCTCTCTCTCTCTCTCTCTCTCTCTCTCTCTCTCTGTCTGTCTGTCTGTCTCTCTCTGTCTTTTTTCTCTTTCTCTCTCTCTTGGAGAGAGCAGGAAGGAAATGGGCAAATCAATGTTTTCTCTGTTTATGGTGTCAGAAAACTCTCTCTCTCTCTCTCTCTCTCTCTCTCTCTCTCTCTCTTTCCTCTTTCTCTCTCTCTCTCAGAGAGCAGGAAGAAAATGGGCAAATCAATGTTTTCTCTGTGTTTATGGTGTCACAAACGACTCTCTCTCTCTCTCTCTCTCTCTCTCTCTCTTCTCTCTCTCTCTCTCTCTCTCTCTCTCTCTCTCTCTCTCTCTCTCTCCCTCTCTCTTCTTCTTCTCTCTCCCTCTTGGTGAGAGAGCAGGAAGAAAACTGTTTCTTATTCAGTACATTTCCCATCATTTTCATAGAAACTCCTCTTGCCCATCTCATCGTAATAGCCTAAGAATTGTTGTTGATCAATTTGATCATGATGAATCTATTGCTAAAACTTGCAAAGATCTTGATCAATTTGAATAATGTTTATTGTCGTCTCTCTTCCTCTTTTCGGCTTTCTCCATCTTTTGTGTATGCTTGAGTAAATAATCTAAATTTCTTTGAACTTCTAAACAATTTCACTTGCATAGACCGACATGTGGAGACAGACTTACTCTCTTCAAAGATAAAGAAAGAAAGAAAGAAGAAATGAACCCAGTTTTACTTTTCTTTTTTTTTTTTTTTTTTTCTCAAATGGAGAGTAAAAAAAAAAAAAAAAAGACTGGTTTTTATCTCTTATTTCTTCTTTCTTTGGATGTTAAAAATAACTGCAGAGTTCTATTAAATTAACTTATATTGAATCAATAAATATATTCTCCCAGTTGTGACCATATTCAATGCTTCACTGTGGCTGCTGTGCGTAGATTAGGAAATAAAGACGTCCACAAGCGGGACAAACATTTTTTTAATTCTCTTCTCTGTTTGTTTGTTGTTTTTTGGGGGGTTTTTTTTTCCTTTATTGTTTTTCTTTTCTTGCACTGTAGCCAAGTGTGCAAAAGAAACAGAAGAAGAAGAAGAAGGCAACAAAACGAAAAAGCATTAAATGATATAAAACTTGAAAAGACACAGATGAAAAAAGAGCAGGGAGAAATGGGAAAAAATAAATAAATAATAAATAATTGGGAAAAAATAACTTTCTCTTTTTTAAATTAATTCAAAACTTGGTTTTAGTTGTTCCCTCTTAATGTATTGGCATCTAGTGATGCGTGTTCAAACTAGCTCAATTCAAATGATGACTCCATTTCAGTGAGAGAAGCCTTAGTAAATTCTTATTTGAAATTATTCCTATAATCTTGGCTCAGTTGTCATGGCAACAAAGGCAAGACAAAAGAAAGCATAAAAAAATGAATGACAACCATGTAACTACTTTTGCTACAAATTCATAGTAATCTTTCTTTTTCTTTTTTTTTTTCTTTTTTTTTTTTCTTTTTTTTCTTTCTTTCTTTCTTCTTTTTTTTTTTTTTTTTTTTCTTTCTTTTTTCTTTTTTTAAAAATCTTACAAATCAAATTAATTTTCTATATTTTTAACATAATTCTGCGTTTGGTTTTCTCATTCAATGAGGGTCTCACCCTTGACACAACGAGATGGACTTAATGTGCTCATTACCCATAATACACGTCAAAAATATGAACAGTGTTTAATTTTTCTAACAGAAATAAAAAAAAGTTTTTTTCAAAGTCCCTCACTATGGTTGCCTAGCGGAATCCTATCAATTTTGTTAAATTTTATTGGACTCTTTGCACAATTTTATGGCAATAATTAATAGTTTTGATGTTTCTAACTATGAGGATCAAACAAGTATCTCCCATTAAGATTTTCTACAAGATACTAAAAATAATAAAATCAAAATGTTTTTTAACATAACTTTTTTTCATTGATTATTTTCTATAGGAATGTTTCAATATTTCCTAACTTTAATAAATCTTCTAAAAATGAATTTACTTTGTTTAAAGACTGAGAATAAAATACTTTCACAACATTTCTTATTCTGTATATCAAATAATTAGTGTATATATATATATATATATAATGTATATGACTGGTTACCTACCCAAGGCTGAAGGGCCCAGTCTGCCCTACTATTTAACCCATAGCTGGAGGGAGAATATATGGATTCATACCTTTCCCAAGAGTATTAGCGCTATGTGAAATGCCAACAGCTTCGTCTAGGAATTGAACTCAAATCGACGAGTCCATTTCCCACGACTCTAACCACTAGCCTATGCACCTCTATAGGTAACCAGTCTAAGAGAGGGATAACTCTGAATTCAAAATTCCCTCCAGCTATGGGTTAAATAGTAGGACAGACTGGGCTCTTCAACCTTTGGTAGGTAACCAGTCTAGGAGAGGGATAACTCTGAATTCAAAATTCCTGAGGTCGGTCATTGATTGGGTTTGTGGCAACCCTTGATGCACCCAAAAAGTGTGGATGGTCCAACACAAGCCTTCACCACTATAAACAAATCCCTGTGTGGGTGTTCATTGTATGTATGAACCCTCATGCGTCGAAAATCGACGAGAGAGCCCATAATGATAATATATATATATATATGCACCCAAACCTGGTTGGTTTAACTCACTGAAGGGAATTTAGCTGATGGCCAAGGCTCTCTTATTAAAAAAAATATAAGATAGATAGAGGGGGTGAGCATGCAGAAGTGATAACACTTCTCAATCAAACGAAGATGAAAAGAAGGAAAGAAAGAAAAAAAAGTGAGAGTTAAATAAAGATTATTATACTTTTTACGTATTGAACTATTTTGCAATAGTAAACATATCAAACGTAATAATTAAATGATCATGCAGGTCCTGCTAGTATAAATATATTAATATTAGCTATGATTCTTATATGAAAGTTAATTAAACCTGTTATAATAAAGAGCAAATGATATAATGCATTTTTAGATAAAAAGCATTTGGTGTTTGTTAAAAATGTGTTAAGTGTTCATAATGTCTTCTTTCTCCAGCAAGGTCTTAGTGTATTTTTCATAAGTAACAGATTTGTATTCATCAATCTATCCTTTGTAAATGGACAACAATTCTTTTTACTTGTAATCTAAAATTGTACAAGTGAAAGTGTTTCACTCTTGTTTAAAATTCCACCATGACATTGAATAGACAAAGTATTCTCGGTACAATGGAACTTTTCAGCATTTGTTTTTGTTATATCCCAGGATGTTAGGAATAACAAAATATAACGAAACAGTCAAATATATTCTAAAATACAACAATATTCATTTTTATTTTCTCACCAACCAGGAATACAGCAGGATGGGTTTGGATAAACAATTGTCAACAATTAGTGTATTCATCAATCAACCATGTTGTTGTCTGATACTACACTTTTTTCAGTGAAGAGTCAATAGTTCATTAGGGGAGATAATTCTCCCCTAACAGTTTTTTTTTTTTTTTTTTTTTTTTTTTTTTTTTTTGATATCATGTATATATGTATGTGAATATATATATATAAACCCAGTTTCCTTATGATTCAACTTTTACTGTCAAATTAAGATAGAGCAATCAATGTTAATTGGTTGGTTTTACGACATATTACCCTTGTCAGGTTATTTAATGCCAAAGTCATTTATTTTCTCAAGAAGTGATTCCCAACCCTATTGCCCTTATGGCAAGCCCCAACCCCTTTTTATCATATGGGTGCTAGAAGGCGGTGGCTGCGGGTCTACATGTCCTGGGAATGATGTTAAACTCTATCTGATGGTGAGGTTCCAGTTTTGGGGGTTTGGGGAATGTGGAGCACCCCTTCATCACCATTGCGCCCTGGTCCACTCTGACCCGGAGTGGTCGTACCTGTTAGGGTCCCATCTATGGGTAAATAGAAAAATGTATTTATAAAAAATTGTATTATCCATTAAGAATTGATTTATTTCAAAACTTTATCGGCATTAAATGACCCACTGAGGTTGATATGCCGTAAAACAAAACAAACAAAAAACAAAACATCAAGAAGTGATATGGTTTAGAACCCTGTCAGCTAGAGCTATAGAATACCCTGACTGCACCTCTGCAAAGGGGTAAGAAACCCCTCCCCCAATGGGGCCACCTTTTGGCTGTGGTTGGCAACCTGTGATGCTTAAGGATGGAATACTAGTGGCTGAGCAGTCCAGGACATGCAACACTCCACTTTGGCCTTTACTAAGCTAGACAGGTGGTCAATCAAGTCCCTCTGATCAATCAGCTGGTCACATCAAGCCCTAGCACCTATTTGATGTCCCAATCCTATTGCCCTTATGGCAACCCCCAACCATTTTTATCATATATGTGCTAGAAGGCGGTGGCTGAGTGTCCTGGGTATGACCATCACCATTACTCCCAGGTTCACTCTAACCTGGAGTGGTAGTACCTGTTAGGGTACTATCTATGTATTAAATAGAATAGATTTGTTCTAAATAATGTTTAAAAAAAAAATTGAGTCCCTCTCAAAAATGAATAAAACAAAAACATCTTCAGTGTAAAATGACCCAACAAGGGTTGACATGCCGTAAAATCCAACCAACCAAAAGTCTATATGATTCTATTGTTCTGTATTTTAATAAATGTTTAACAACAAATAATTGTATTTATCTTCTTCTTTTTTCAGGGTTGTCTCAATCAAGAACTCTTTTCACACAGATAACACCTGTAGTGTAAGTATTGTTTTGTCAATTCATCTACATTCACTCTCAATAGATATGTTATCATCATCATCATCATCATCATGTCAAGCTAGGAGGATATCATTGACAATCTCTTGCCAACTGTTCCTATTATTCCTTGGCTCCGGCAAGTCCTCTGCGCAGCATCCAGTATCTGCACAGAGCTGGTCTATGTAGGTCTTTGCTGAACAGTCCGCACTGGCATGTTCATATGTTGATTTCCATAGGAGAATGTCGCTTATGAATTCGTCCTTGCTTCTCCAGCAGTGTCCAGCATGTCTTGTCAGATGGTTTGAGTGACAGGGGACATGTGGCTGTATAGCTGCTTCCTTGTGGGGTGTTGTTTCCATGATTTATTCAAGATTGTACACGCAGCTCCAGTCTAGTTTATTTTCCAGGCACTTCATTAGGGTCCAAGTGGTGCAGCCGTACAGTAGCACTGATACAACTACGGCTTGGAAGAATTGTCACTTTAAATTGTCAGTGAGATCTGATTTCCACATAACTGATAATTTATTTATAGCAGACCCTGTTAAGTATCTGGCCGCCATCCTTGGCCAGTTGAAAAGGACTTAAAGTAAGTCCTGAATTATAGAATCCTTTGGTAAGTGAATAAGTCCTAAGTTTTGGAATCCTATGTAGTGTCAAAGGTCCAGTGATATAATCCTATGATCCGTCGTCCACGAAGGCTCAAAGCAATATGTTCAGGTATGACCAGAAAAGCCAGTATAAATAATAATATCAGCAGCAGAATACTGCCAGTGGCTGGTCAATAGGTTGGTCACATGTTCATCAGCAAGTCTATAAGTAGAAGTGGTCATTTGACACACGCCTTATATCCAAAAACACCAACTATGTGGGCATTAACATCACTTCACATTATCTCTGAATAAATTGTTTAATTAAAATTTATTTATTATTAAACAGCCCTGCCAGCTGGTGATTTAGAATACACCAACTGCACCTCTGCAGAGGGAGTAAGACTGTTGGCCATGGAGTGGTGACCTGTGATGCTTAAGACGGAAGCTGGTGGCTGAGCAGTCCGTAGCATGTAACACTCCACTTTGGCCCTTACTTAGGCTAGACAAGGCTTAGGCTCACTAAGGTTCCTTCCAATCAATTGGTTAGTCACATCAAACCCCATCTATATGGGTAATTTATGAGGAAGTGCGTCCCGGTCTCCTGCCTCAAAAATTGCTACCCGGTGACTATCAAAATAACAACCCCAGCTCGTCGTAATTCTTGTTTATTTATCATAATTTGTCGTAATTCTTGTTTAGATATGAAGATGGATATATAGTTTTGAATAGACTGAGATGGATAGATAGATAAACAAACAAAATAATATAGATAGATACGAACAAATGGAGATAGATAGATATTTTCGACAAGTAAATGTATTGGGGGGGTCGCTTCCTTTTTTGTCATTATTCTTGTTTATTTAAACTAAAAACAAGACATTAAACAAACATGAATAAAAAAAAATCTTAGTATTTAAAGTAATATAGATAAATATGAACAAATTGAGATAGATATGAAGATGGATAGTTTTGAATAGACTGAACTGGGTCGTTATTTTAATAGTCACCAGGCAGCAACTCTTGAGGCAGGAGACCAGGACGCACTTCCTCATAAATTACCTCCTATATGATTATCTCGACCCTATTGCCCTTTATGGCAATTCCTCCAACCCTTTTTCATCATATATGTGCTAGAAGGCTGTGACTAAGAGTCTTAGTGTCCGTTATGACGTTAAACTATCTGATGGTGAGGTTCCAATTCTGGAGCTCTGAAGAGTGTGGAATGCCCCTTCATCACCATTGCTTTCAGATCCACTCTGACCCAGAATGCCTGTTAGGGTCCCATCTATGGGTTAAATAGAAAAACATAAATTTAAAAATATGTGTTTAAAAAATATTGTGTACCCATCAAGAATGAATAAAACAAAAAACGTCTTCAGCATAAAATGACCCAATAGGTTGACATGCCGTAAAAGAAAACAAAAAAAATTTTTATTAAAGTATATCAAAAATATCTTAATTCAATCAACTGTATGTTTTTTTGTATTGCTTTGTTTTGTCTTTTTGCTTTGTTCTTTTGTGTTTTTAATCAGGATTTACATTTTTGCATTTCATCTTGGATGATTTGGATGGTCTCATTTTTAATCAGAGGGTGTTGCAAGATGATAATGGTCATACAATTAAGGAACACAAGTATAAATATATATTAATGATATAGCAGAGTCATAGTCTTTATGTGCATATGTGACAGGTCCCGACACTAACTTTTTTCATGACCGTCCCGAACAAAATTATCAACTGTCCCGAATGGGGTTTGGACCGTCCCGAAATCAAAATATTTTTGTTTAATTCATTAGCATCATCTATACTTGTCAGTCATCAGTAGCATAATAACATATAATAAAACATTGAAGAAAAGCTGAAGCAGTGATAATTCTGGATATTTGGACAAAAAATCCATTTCCTAGTGTGTTTTGTGCTAAAAAATACTTTTTTACTTTAAGTTGCCCTGAGAAGGGTTAGTAGTACATAATTCAGTCCTTTTAAACTATCTCCCTCCACCATTATTCATTACATGGCTTTGAGAATAGACCTGCGGTGCCGTAGCCTCATTTTGAGGTCAGCATTCGGGTAATCACTGGACGGCCAATATTTGAATGTAGTACTTACTTTTAGGAAAATTTTTACCGTCCCCTGGCAAACTGTCCCGGATGAATATTGATCGTCCCGGATGTAATTTTTATCGACGGACGGGACAGAATTAATGTCAAGCCTGATACGTGATAAGTTTTGGGATAAAGGCAATACACTTTAATATAATCTTTATACATATTTTTTGCATTAAAATTCAAATGAAGAATTTTAGAGGAAAACATTAAAATTGATAAGTAATCCTAGAAGTTATACTGATCCACTTTTACCTGGGGTGGTATTACCTGTTAGGGACCCATCTATAGGTTTTATAAGTTTACAAATTATTCATATTCAACTGAACCATGAACCAAAAAAAAAACGTTAAGAAACAACTACACAAAAAAATTTAAATCTGACACTTGGCACAATGGATATAAGGGTTGAGTTAATACAGTTCTAAGTGACATTCATCTGTAAGTTGCAGGTTCAATCCTGACTACGGGCGAAAATAACATAGAATACTTAACATAGCTTAATAATTGTATCCGGTCATTGTTAATGGAATGAGAACAATCTATCCCTTGGATTTAAATAAAGGGTTCCATGAAGGCTCCTGATTTTGACAAGGGCGCATATTCTTGTTACTCTGAATTTTTTAGATGAGGTTTGATAATTTGGATTATTCAGACTATTGTCCTCATCTATATTGTTATCTTTACAACGTTTCAGATTATGTGCCCCCTGGTCTTCTTCAGGAATTTCTTTTCAAACTCAGGAACCCTCTTTTCAAAGTCAGGAACCTTCTTGTCGTGATCAGGAGCCATCATGGAACTTTGAACCCAACCCTTTATTCTATCCACGGTTGTTATATTGTTCTCATTCTGCTAACTATGACTGAGTTTAAATGTTAAGCTGTGTTAATTATTATTCTATGTTACTGTTCACCCTTGACCAGGATTGAACTTGCAGCCTAGAGATAACTGTCACTTAGAACTGTATTAACTCAACACCTATATCCACTATGCCATGTGTCCAATTGGACACGCTGCATAACATTGTGCAGATAATAATAAAGATGAGGACAATAGTCCGAATAATCCAATTAATACATATTGTATTATTGGTTTATATAATTCTTATCTACTTTACAGAGATGTATCCATCTTTTTTTTTTTCTTTTTTTTTTTTTTTTTTTTTTTTTTTTTTTTTTTTTTTTTCAAGTGCGGAACAAATTTGAAATGCCTACTCATGAAAAAAGGCAAATATTTAAAAAATTAAAAAATTAAAAAATAGAATAAAAATGTGCAGTTTCCCTGTGGGTGAGGAATATCTATACATATATACGCACAGCATATGGCTGCAAGGGGGAGAATAAAATCAATAATTGGTGTTTAGAAAGGTGTTTCCATTAAACCATGATATGATTTGATGGATTTTGCTTTTGTGTGTGTGTGTGTGTGTAAACAATCACATGGTTAGCTGAGTTGCAAAATAGTCCAATAATGGCTAATGAATACTTTCATCAACAACTTTCATATTCTTTACTCAATAACTGATCTTGTACACTTCAAAGAGGCTTAAGGCCTGGCAGCACCAATTATTTTCAATTTTCCCAATAGACACTGGCACCACCAGTTACTGCTAGAAGTTTGTCTGCATTCATTCTTCCCCCTATCTCAACTTTCATGCAACACTCCACTTTGCTCCTTACTTAGGCTAGACGAGTCATTGGAGAGGCCCCCTCCAATCAATTGGCTGGTCAAATCAAGCCCTAGCACCTATATGATTGTCCCAACCCTATGACTTTTTATCATATATGCTAGAAGGTGGTGGCTAAGGGTCTTAGTGTCCCGGGTATGACATTAAACTCTATCTGATGGTGAGGTTCCAGTTCTGGAGCTCTGGAAAATATGAAGTACCCCTTCATCACCATTACTCCCAGTTCCACTCTGACCCGGAGTGGTAATACTTTTTAGGGTCCCATCTATGGGTTAATTAGAACAAAATGAGTTTTTTTTTTAAATGTGTGTACCCATCAAGAATAAATAAATCAAAATGTCTTTGGCATAAAATGACCCAACTAGGTTGACATGCCATAAAACCCAACCAACCAACCAAAATCTCAACTTTCAACCTCACTAAGAAAGCAACCTTGGTAAGAGTTTTATTTATGGAAGTAAAAAGTAAAGTCTCTGGGGTGGCCTAAAGTTGGTATCAGCCAGACAGCAAAGGAGTCTATCCCCTTTTCACAAGCACTAGACCAAGGACATCGTTTTGGTGTCTGGCGTGGAGCACCACACCTACCATTAGCTCCTTACTTTACCACACAGATCCCTGTGCTATTCATATGCTGAGTTGGCAAGGGCAGGTATCAGACTCAGAACCTTGTGGTTCCTAGTCGGACACTCTACCAACTGAGCTAAACCAGCCATTTATTGATGTAGTTACTACCAATCAACTACCTGTACACTGGAATAACAACATCCACAATAAACTCTTCCTAATCAAACCCACTTTGGGAGGCTGGAGACCAACTTTAAAAAAGTCTAGAAAGAACAAGTCATTGTGTCCCGATTACACATTGGTCATACAAGACTAACACACTCCTATATACTCAAACAAGAATAACAATGTGAAACATGTCAAACATCTATTCATGAAATGCAGTTTTTTGCTCACATCAGAAACCGTTATTTTAATGCAAACAATATGAAAGATCTATTTGAAAATGTCAACATGGAGGACATTCTGTCTTTTTTGAGGGAAATAAAATTATACCATAGAATATAGACATGGACTTAATCAATACCATACAACATGATCCCCAATGGTGCTAACACATTGTTAAAACCAATTACTAAAAAGTATAAATGTGAATATGCAATGTATATTACTTCCTAACCGTTAGACATGACATAACCCAAGAAGGGTTGATATGCCGTTAAAATCAATAAACCAACCAAACCATCTAGCTTTTGAATTTTTATTAATTATATTGCCTGTATTTTATATAAAACTTGAGTTTTACTAATTGTTCTGTTGGCAGGATTTAAAATAGACTGACTGTATCCCCCGCTGGGAGGTAAGACCTCCCCCTAATATATCAAATTAGTAAGACTAACAAAATTAATAAAAACACATCTAGAAAAATTACTTGTATTTTAATTGTATTTTAACTAGTTTCTATATAAAATCATTTATAGGATTGATTTTAATTCGTTGGAGAATAAAAACATAATAATGAGATCAATAACACCAAGTAACTATTGGTTAAACCCAGTTTTGTTAAAACCAGTATACAAATTAATCACACCACATATTATGTAAACCTTTATATCTAAGACACATTGCAGGATTCTAAACGTACTAATAACATGGGCTGTTTTGAGGCAAATCTAACTCGGGTTTTCATTGGGACATCATTAATGAATAAGATTTATTCTATGTACTAGCAAATGTATGCACCCTCTGGGTGCAAGTATTTAAGTTTTGATATAATAAAATATCATATTAAATTAGAAAGGCTAATGAAACTAAGAATGCAGATAAAAAGATCTACAACAGAGGGGGTATAATCGAAAAATAGAACAACTTTGAAACTAACTCTTCATTCATTTTCCATTACTCCCCTCTTTCATTGGTAAATTTTCCTAATTTAACTATTTAGTTAAAATAGGAAGTAAAGGATAATATTACAGTTATTTCTTCTTGTAAATAAATTTATTTTAAGATTTATCCACGAAATTTTTGTTTATATTTAAGATAAAACCAAACAATTAGAAATCAATAATACCAAGCACATATTTATTAAAATAAAATTTTTAAATATCAATATGCAAATTAGCCTTCTCGTTCAAACTGTAAACCGCTATTTTGTTGTATATATAAATACAATTGCATGTTATTAGTACGTAGATATGGTCAACAGTATTAATAATGAAATACAATTTTTAATAACTGAAGGTTTAAAAGAATGAAATCATGGAGAATTTGACGTAAATAATTAAGGGAATTGTGACTTGAGTAGTAATATAGTTTTGGTTACAGACAGAAAAACACACAATCTCCATTATAATAAGATTAATGATTTTGAGTATAAATTAAATACTCATTGATAAACTTACACAATTCCAGAGGGTATTGTGACATAAGCAGTGATGTAGTTTCAGTTACAGAAAGACACCAAATCTCTATTATAATAAGATTGTATGGAAAAATAAACTGGATTAAAATACAAATTTAGATATTTCTGCCCTTAATTAAATAGGTATGTGTGGGGTAGAACAGGCTCCTGTCTAATGACAAAAGGCATGTTGAAGTGACCCTTCTAGGAGAAAAAAGTTCTAGCATCAAACCCATGCTGACTTTTAGGTATCTATTGATGGGAAAAATCTAAAAGAAGTTACACTGAAATAAAACCTGCAGTTTGCATAGGCACCAGTTATCTGGTCTCTGTGTTGTAGCTATGGAGACCCAGAGAATGGCGTAAGTTTTGTACAAGTGTATGTCACTATAATCTAACAAAATACATATTACTACTTTATTATTACTAGCAAATATATGCACCCTTTAGGTGCATATATTTAATTTTAATGTAATAAAATATCATATTAAATTAGAAAGGTTAGAGAAACTAAATAAGAATGCAGATAAAAAGATTTAAAACAGAGGGGGGTATAATTGAAAAATAGAACAACTGAAACTTAATCTTCCATCACTCCCATCTTTCATTGCTAAATTATCCTAATTTAACTATTTACTTAAATTAGGTAGCAAAGAATAGAATTACAGTTATTTCTTCTTGTTAATGGATTTCTTTTAAGATTTATCCCAAGATTTTTGCTCATATTCATTAAAATAAAACTAAACAATTAGATATCAAATACCAAGCACATATTTATTAAAATCAAATTTTTTATATCAATATGCAAATTAGCCTTCCTGTTCACACTGTAAACCAGTATTTTGTTGTATATATAAATACAATTGCCTGTGATTAGTATGTAGATAAGGCCAACATTGGGGGTCCAGTGGCTTCGGCCCTGGATCTTTACATGTTAATAACGTCGATCCCAGGAGGCTATCCCCCCAGGCAACACCTGCCCCCTCAATTTAAAGGGGCAGGGCTGGGTTTATTGCCCAGTGCCTGAGGCGCCCCCTTGAGGGGGAATGCCAATGGGATCGACGCAATTTTTCCACCTACCACCCATGAGCTTCGGCTTGTGGGTGGGCCCACATAAAAATGTCCTTTGTGTCACGCTCTCATCTCTCTCTCTCTCTCTCTTTCTCTCTCTCTCTCTCTCTCTCTCTCTCTCTCTCTCTCTCTCTCTCTCTCTCTCTCTCTCTCTCTCTCTCTCTCTCTCTCTCTTCTTTCTCTCTCTCTCTCTCTCTCTCTTCTCTCTCTCTCTCTCTCTCTCTCTCTCTCTCTCTCTCTCTCTCTCTCTCTCTCTCTCTCTCTCTCTCTCTCTCTCTCTCTCTCTCTCTCTCTCTCTCTCTCTCTCTCTCTCTCTCTCTCTCTCTCTCTCTCCTTCTCTCTCTCTCTTTCTCTCTCTCTCTCTTTCTCTCTCTCTCTCTCTCTCTAATACTAACACTAATCTGCATCCAGTTGTGAGGTGCCAAACTACACTTAAAAAATGACTTTGTGTCACATCCTGCCCATAGAGCAAAGGAGTTGTCTAAATACTTACTTATCATATTCGTCTTGTATATTTTTTCAGAAGTTGAATTCCTTATTAATCAAGATGTTTGGAGTTGTAGTTTTGCTTGTAAAGAAATGGCTATCAATTGTCAGTGATTATGCATAAAGGGGAATTTCCTTGTGAAATATTGTTTAACCTTTTGAATATCAGACATTTTAATTTCTTGCCACTTTCTTGTTTCTTCTTTTTCGACTCTTTTATGTAAACTAGTTAAGGAACCAATAAACTTGCAGACCGTCGATTTTCATATGAAATTGCTGATCCTGAAACCTTCTTATTTATTACTCTCCACTACTTCTTTTTAAGATTATTTCCGCTCTTCAAAAGTGAAAATGTCTTCTCAGCTCTGCTCCATTAAATTTGGAATATCTTCATTGATTCTTCTTCTTCCTTTTCTCCTTTTATTTCATCCACAAACTTAATTCATTCCCCCATTGCAATGACGCCTCCCCACATGTGCACTGAACCAATTCGAAATTCCGTTCTTTCTTTGCCACCCAAAAAGCTATTATCTCAGATCATCTCCACTGCTGCTGCTGCTACTACAACCAACAATGATCTTAATCATCTACAATTCACTTTCCTTTTTAACCAAAGAAGAAAAAAAAGAAAAATAATTTTAATTCTTACCTAAGGCAACATTAATTTCATGCTCCTGTTGTTTTTCGACCTTCTGGCTGTAAGTGAGCATGGACTATTCTTAGACTTTTAAGTACCATATTAAAGTCTATCAATCCTTGTCTCAAGTATATATCACTTTGAAATATACTCAAGCTTATTATTCCAGTTAGCCAACATATGACTTGAACTGTTCTATTTCTTTGATTCTAAAGATACAAAATGTCTCAGATGTTTAAGATCCCCTCCCCCATGATGCTTAAGGATGCAACTCTGGTGGCTGAGCAGTCCATGACATGCAACACTCTACTTTGTCCTTACTAGACAGGTGGTTGAGAGACCCCATTTCCAATCAATCGGATGGTCATGTCAAGCCCTAGTACCTATATGATTGTCATGACCCTATTGGCCAGCCCAACCCTTTTTATCATATGTGTGCTAGAAGGCGGTGTCTGAGGGTCTAAACTCTATCTGATGGTGAAGTTCCAATTCTGGATCTCTGGGGAATATGGAGAGGTCCACTCTGACCCCTGTTATGGTTCCATCACCAAATTGATCCCACTGTTGCCCCTCAGTGGTACTCATGCGTGGCTAGTGTTTAAAAATTGCCACTCTTTTGATCAGGCACTGGGGCCCTGTTGGATGTTAAATATTTGGGTTGAATAGAAACAATGAATTTTTTTTAAAATTGAGTTTAAAACAAACAAATTGAGTACCCATAAAGATTGAATAAAACAAAACGTCTTCGGCATAAAATGACCCGACAAAGCTTGACATGCCGTGAAATCCAACCAATCAAAAAATCTTATTAAAAATTGTTGAACTGTCTACTTTGATGACAACTCAATTGAAAGTAATTTTCTAATTTTAGATGAAACAAACGTTCTTATGATAATCAAAATAATTGGACCTACCTCTTTGCCTAAAAGGAGTAGGGACAGGTTTATTGTCTGATGCACGAGGCATCTTTCCAAAGAGGGGAATGCCAACAGAACTAAGCTATTTTTGGCACCATTCTCAATCATTTGTTTGAGGGAGAACATCCACTTAAAACTTGATCGGATTCTTTTCAATCACAGCCAGATTGTTAATTGATTTAAATGACCCATATATGTTTTGAATGGGTCATACTACATCCCTTGTGGCCATCATACTCTGTCAGGTGTATGATATCTGGCAACTAGTCAACATGATCCAGCAATTTTTTATTCTTTGTTATGTAAGTCGTTGAGGTGGTCTAATGTTGGTATCAGCCAGACAGTGAGGGAGTCTATACCCTTTTCACTAGTGTTAGACCTGGGAGATTGTTTTGGCATCTGAGGTGGAGCGCCACACCTACCATCAGCTCCCCACTTTACTGCTCAGATCCCTGTGCTACTCGTACGCTGAGTTGGTGAGGGCCAGTATCGAACCTGGAACCTTGTGGTTCCTAAGCAGACGCTCTACAGACTGAGCTAAACCGACCCTAAAAATCATGCTGATTCTCTTGTTATAAAGGGATTTATTCATTGCAAATTAGTAAATTACCCCAGTGGACCCCTATGCCAAAATGTTATTCTCTCCCAGAGGTCTATATGTGGACCACTTAGGAAGCGCGTGGTGTAATGGTTAAAATCAGGGGAAATGGACTCGTCGCCCCGAGTTCAAATCCTGGATGTGGTAATTGCATTTCACTTAGCGCTAATACCCTTGGGAAAGGTATGGATCCTACTTTCCCTCCAGCTATGGTAAATAGTAGGAAAGACTGGGCTCTTTAAACTTGGCTAGGTAACTGGTCCAGGAGAAGAAAATTCTGAATTCAAACCTGTTGAACTCCGCTTAAGAAATTGACCTTGTGTCGCATCCTGCTCGTGCAGAGGGGTTGGTATAATATATATATATATATATATTATATATGGACCACTTTGAGAAGCCATAATCTAAATAGAAGACTGAAAAAGTGTCCGGAATGAAATGGAAAAATGAAACAAACTTTTAGGAAATATAAATAGGACAGTGGTGTGGCCGGTCATATGATCTATATAATAATACTGATGTTCCTAAAAAATACGACCTTTATCATCTTGCAACACCCTCTGGTTAAAAATGAGACCGTCCAAATGCTCCAAGATGAAATGCAAAAATGTAAATCCTAATTATCTAGTGTTGCTTATCCGCCGAATTCTTATTTCTTATGAGTGTCGTCAACTCAGTTAAATAATAGAACATTCCCTTTTTATTATAAAGAAAGATGGGTATTTGCGTCATACCCCACTTGTATGGGCTGGGCATAAGGCCTCGTTTTAACGTGGGCCCACCACAAGCCGAAGCTCATGGGTGAGAAAGAACAAAAATTGCGTTCGATCCCTTCGGCATTTCCCATCAAGGGGGGCACCTCAGGCGCTGAGCAATAAACCCAGCCCTGCCCCTTTAAGTCAAGGAGGCAGGTATTGCCTGGGGGGAAAGCCCCCTGGGATCGACGCTATTAATTCAACACACTGATCCAGTGTCCAAAGCACACCAGACCCCCGTCCCAAAGGACGGGTTGGAAATGGGTATTTGCCTCATACCCCACTTGTATGGGCTGGGCACAAGGCCTCATTTTAACGTGGGCCCACCCACAAGCCGAAGCTCATGAGTGGGAAAGAACAAAAATTGCGTCGATCCCTTCGGCATTCCCCCTTTTTATTATAAAGAAAGGTTATTAAAATCATCCGATCATTTGAAGAAAAACATGGAATTTGAAAAAGGAAGAATTATTCCAAGTAACAATTGATACGATATGTCTGCAGAATGTTCCCTAATTTCTTGCATATGTTTGAATGACCAACTATTCTCCCTACAGCTATGGTGGATTGAACATCTAAGCGTAGACTATGCTCTTTAGCACCAATATGGCAACTAATCAACGAGAAGGAAAACTTTGAATGTTTACACTAAAAAAGAATATGTCTCAGTGTTCCTAATTTATAAGAACTAAGACGGAAGCAGAGAGAGAGACAACACTTGATATGACCCAAAGAAACAGAAGATAGTAGTCATAAGAACAAATAGGAATGAGGATGCAACAATATCCTTGGGAAATGTGTCAATTCAACTATTCTCCCAACAGCTATTGCAGGTTGAGCAACTAATAGGGTAGACTGAGCTCTTTAGCCCCAATTTGGAAACCAGTCTAAGTGAAGGAAAACTGAATGTGTACAATAAAATACTATGTCTCCATGTTCCTAACTGATAAGAAATAAAATGGAAACAGAGCAATGAAATAGATAATAGGCATCAGAAGATGTAAAAGACACCAGAAGAAATACGAATGAGTATTCAATAAAAGGGAGAGAAGAAACAGAATGGAGATGTTAGTAGTGTAATGGTTATTGTTGTAGGAAATGGAATCTATGATCACAGTTCAAATCCTGGACAGATTGTTTGATATTTCAAATAGTGATAATACCCATTGGGAAAGGTATGCATCCAATTATTCTCCCTCTAGTTATGTGTAAATAGTAGGGCAGATTGGGCTGTTTAACCTTGGTTAGGTAACCAGTCTTGGAGATGGAAAACTCTGAATTAAAACCTGTTAAACTCTGCTTAAGAAATGGACCATGTGTCACATCCTGCTCATATGGAGGTGTTGATATATATATATATATATATAGGTATATGTAAAAACAAAATTTTTTTTGCGATGAAACAAAGAAAATACAGTGCTCAATCACAGTTTGTAAGAGCTAATATTTATTTATTTTACAATATATATATATATATCATCAACATCTCCATACGATATTGATCTACTCTTTTTGTTATGTAATTCGGGGGTTGTCGGTGAATTACGACTAGTGTAGTAAAATTCAAATGAACGTATTTTAAAAAGAATCTTTTCGTATTACCCGATGAATGCTCTAAGCAAGAAACCGCTGGTTGTAATACCGTTCCCGCAATTAAATAAATAAAAGCAAAAACTTTTATTTGTTTTGATTTCTCATTGAACTATCAACGCTCTATCACAGATATTGAGCACTCTTCTAATAACACTGTACGTTGGATTACTATTACTTTTTCTAGTATACTAGTGCCAACCATACACATTAATATATATATATATATATATATATATTTCATTCATTACATTGCATTGCAGACTCGGAAGACTATATATTTCTTGTGTCCTGAAGTTACAGCACCTTCTGTGACTGTGAAGGGCAATGTTTAAGAAACAGCCCTCACCACAGATGTCGCATGTGAAGGCAAGCCCTGAAGATGTTGGTATGCTGGTGCTCTGTTGCTGTCACTTTCTCCTTGAGCTCTTGGCTTCATGGTGTTGTGCCAGGGTGACTTCAGACATCAATAGCCCACGACAGAGAGCCTGCCATCACCAAGGGCAGTCCTGAGCCTAATTTTCCCAGCTGGAAGGGGTGATGTTAAAGCACTATATATATATTATATATATATATAAAGCAGATAAAGATATATAAAGTCAGAAAATAGTGAAATAAAATGGTAGATTTCCTATTCACTAAAATTAATGTTTTTACTTAATCTTACTATAATGGAGATTGTGTGTTTGTCTATCTATAACTGAAACTATATTACAATTTCCTTAGTTATTTACATTCTCTATGATTTTATTTTTATTTAAACTTCAATTATTAATAAAATTGTTTTAAATTATTAATACATACTAATTACTAATAAATTGTTTTAAATGGTTTAATACATACTAATAACATGCAATTTTATTTATATATACAACAAAATAGCACTTTAAAATGTGAATGAGAAGGCTAATTTGCATATTGATTTTCAAATCTTTTTATCTGCTTTCTTATTTAGTTTCATTAGCCTTTCTAATTTAATATAATATTTTATTAGATTAAAACTTAAGTACTTGCATCCGGAAGGGGCATATGTTTGCTAGTAAACTGAATGAACTTTTTTAGCCCTCCAATATCATTATGTAGTTTTGACCAAACTAAAGATGAATTTTAAAAAACTTTAAAAGCTTATTTTTTTTTTTTTTTTTTTGATTTTTTTTTATTTAAAAAATTTTTTTTTTTTTTTTTTTTTTTTTTTTAAATAATTTTCTTTTTTCCTCTACTAGATTTTGTAGCAAAGGTATAATGAAAATAATAGTTCATTATATTCAAAAGCGGGATTGTTTCTGTATATTTTTGGGAATTGTTTGACTTATCTATCATTTTATGTTACATCTCTAAAATGAATCATTCTTTCGAATACATTACAGATTTCTAAAAAAAAATTCTAAACTTTTTTTTTCTTTTTTCTTTTCTTTTTTTTTTCTTTTTTTTTTCCTTTTAAATTTTCTGTTCTTCTT
>CM042168.1:70856496-70871496 GCA_023376005.1 Doryteuthis pealeii
ACATGTTTATGGTAACTGAATGTAGATCGTTATTCGTAATTTCTGTTCATTTAGAAATTTCCTAATTTTCTAATTCTTAATGTCATTTTACGATATAAGAGGAATAAGATATTCCCCTAAAATAAGCTCTAGTGTTATATTTCAAAGTGAAAATTAATATAAACCCTGTCTTATTTTCGATATATGAAGAATAAGACATCCCCCGAAAATAAGCCCTAGTATTATATTTCGGAGTGAAAATTAATATAAGCCCTGTCTTATTGTCGATATATGAAGAATAAGACTTCGACCGAAAATAAACCCTAGTGTTATATTTCAGAGTGAAAATTAATATAAACCCTGTCTTATTTATCAGGGAAACACAGTAATAAACCCTTGACTAGAAAATCCCTTCTCACATTAACCTATCTGGATTTAGAAATATTTTATAAATTAATTCTTTTGGACATTTATTTTCTATATCCAAATTTTTTATTAGTCCACACCTATTCATGTCCTGTAACAAGTTTTTACATTTTAACTTCTATATAAAAGTAACAGTGAAAAAAAAACATGATGTGATTATTTACACAAGCATCAACTACATTTCTTTTTAAATCAATATTCCATTGGTGTTATACCACAAAAAAAAAATATATATATATATAGTGATGCCGATAGCTTTTTGATATAGTGCATCCTGGAACGCACATATTTGCTTTGAATGAATCCCCGGGAAAATTATGGGTCCAACTAAAGCTGTCTAACTCCTACCTTGTAACTTATCCTGTGTAATCAATTTCTAAGAAACTATTGAAATGTATTTACAGTTAGTTTGAAATAGTGAGGGGGAAAAAAACGAAACACTGGGATGCATGGATACAATTTTACTGCATTCTTTTAGATTTTTGTGCGTCAGCAATGCATACCTATCAGCATTTCTATGTGTGTGTGTGTATGTATATATATATATATGTAATATGATCATTCCATGTGTAGTTTAACCATAGTGATACAGGTAAACCATAGTGAGAGCTCGATGTGCACGGACAGAGCAATATATCAAATAAATAAAGGAAAAAACTTTAAATTTGCTTCATTGTAATAATTTATTTCAACTGCATTATTGCAGCAGCATCAGACATGAGCAAAAACCAGGTTATTACTGAAGAAATTTCCAAGATTACATTGGTTTAAATTTCTAAATTTTTGGGGGAAGGTGTCTTAGGGGCAGGGCTATTAAATTTGAACAAGGTGAGGGGGACTGGGAGAGGTATAGGGTATATGTTAGTTACGTATAGGTGATTAATTATCTGGTGGGTGGCTTACAATTCGGGTTGGAAGTTGAAACAGAACAAAGTATATAAAAATATGTATATAATGTGTGCGTGTGTGTATACTAGCTTAAAAGCCATCTAATGGGGTGGCAATTAAGCTAGCTCTTGCAAAGGGCTCTTAATTGGGCATTCGGACCAGCAATGACACTTTACATTGAGTACATATTATATTTTATTAAACTTTAACAATAATATAATTTGTCTATTTGGAACTTATTGCAAAGCTACATGATAAAAAACATTTAGTACAATAGTACAAATAGCTTGTTAACACACAAAATAACATTTGTCCTAAAAAATCACCAATAATAATCGCAGTAATTAAAACTTGGGAATCCAAAATTTCAAGATTGCGGGTTCATATTTGGCCCAGAATGTTTTTAATTTGCTCACAGTGACATCCAGATTCCAAAATGGTAGGATAAAAAAATGTGCAAAAGCATCTCCATTGTATTCTTTAATGTACTTCACATCCTCAAATCCTTGAGATAAATTTTCAATTCAGGAAATGAGAAAGAACCACACTGAGCGAGGTCAAGTGAGTACCAAGGGTGATACACTTGGAAAATCCTGATTTTTGCCCAAAGATACTGACACTAGCTTCCTAATTTCTTTTTCAAATTGTCACTGATTCATCTCAATATCATTATTTTATTTTACTAGCAGGACGTATGGATATACCACAGTATTATAATTTAATTATTACCATGTTTGATATGTTTCCTTAAAAGCTATTGAAAAATACTTCAATATATAAAAAGTATAATCTTAATTTAACTCTCTCTCTCTCTCTCTCTCTCTCTCTCTCTCTCTCTCTCTCTCTCTCTCTCTCTCTCTCTCTCTCATGTTTGATTAAAACAGATTAACATTTTCATTTCTGCATGCTCACCCCCTCTCTCTATTTTCCCCCCTCTCTCTATTTTTCCCCATCTCTTTCTTTCTTTCTTTCTTTCTTATAATTTTTCTGTGTAGCATATCCTTTTTCTTCTCTTTCTTTCTAATAAAAAGGAATGATTCATTTTTAGCTGAGGTGACAACACTCATAAGAAATAAGAATTTGGTAGGTAAGCAACGGTAGATAATCAGTATTTACATTTTTGCATTTCATCTTGGACAATTTGGACTGTCTCATTTTTAATCAAAGGGTGTTGCAAGATGATAACTATCATACTTTTAAGGGACACGAGTATTAATATATAGATAATTTACTCAGTTGTGCAGACATCTTCATTTAAATTAAAATATATTAAATTTAGAATAATCTAAATTTCCTTGTATATTCTGTAGAAAAATCTTGAAAAACATTTTATGTAAATAATTCTTTTCAACTGGAGGACATGAGTAGCATAAGATATGCATTGAAAATCTTTTAAAATGAAAGAATAAACTTTAACACATACACCCCCACCAAAAAAAAAACATCTAGTGCATTCTATTTGTAGAATAAACCTCTAATAAAAAAAGTTAACTTGTATTTCTCTATATACAAGGGTCATTCATGAAATAAGGTGATTTTTTTTGTTTTATTTGGATTATTCAGACTATTGTCTTCAGCTTTATTGTTATCTGTACAACGTTTCGGCCAATGTGCCCCCGGCCTTCTTCAGGTAATTCTTGTCAAATTCGGAACCTTCTCAAACTCACAGATAACAATAAAGATGAGGATAATAGTATGAATAATACAAATTATCAAGCCTCTCTCAAAAATTCAGAGAAAAGGTGAATTTTGTCTAAGGAGTTGGCAATAGGAAACACTGTTTATAGTTGTACCTTTTTCAAATAAATCAATAGTGATGATCTTTTCATATTTAAGAAGACTGTCAGCATGACCTTCTTTACTGTCAACTGCACCTGGAACTTTTTCTTTACCAGAGAGTGTTTTTCTACTCCATGGACTGTCTTTTCGACTCCGGCTTGTAGTGGTAAACCAATGTTTAGCCCATTTATAAACATTCTTTTATGGAGGCGCATGGTCTAATGGTTAGAGTCGTAGGAAATGGACTCGTCCGTGAGTTCAATTCCTGGACCGAAGCTATTGGCATTTCACATGGCGCTAATACCCATGGGAAAGGTATGAATCCAATTCTCCCTCCAGCTGGGGAAATAGCAGGGCAGACTGGACTCTTTAACCATGACTAGGTAACCAGTCTAGGAGAAGGAAAACTCTGAATTCAAACCTGTTAAATTCCGCTTAAGAAATTGACCTTGTGTCGCATCCTGCTTGTGCGGGGGGGGGGTAATATATATATAAACATTCTTTTGACTAAAACCTGCTTCTATGTACACACCACACATTCTTCTGTAAATTTCAAATGGTTTGCACTTCTCATTCACCAAAGATTTGATGACAGGCCTCTGTTCAAGTCTTGGAGCACTCTGTTTGATTTGCTGTCATTTTGAATAGCCTTAAACCAAATATTTTTCAAACTTTAAAATATTTTTTGCTATAAACCAATTCCAAACAATACAGAGTTTAAAAATTCTAAAAAAAATTTTTTTAGATCAAAAAAAATTTTTTTTTCAAAGAAATCCTCCATATTCATTGAATGATTCTCATAAATTAGATAGTCCTGGTTAAAAGTACAATAAGGGTAACCCAAAGCCAAAATTTCTTAGACTTTATTCTTCCGATGCAGGTATCCTTGGGGATGAGAAAAGTTTTAGTAAACAAGCCAAGCTTTGGCCTATTTACCAAAAAATTTTCTTATTCCCCAATGATACCTGCATCAGAAAAATAAGGTCTAAAAAAATGTTTGGCTTACTGCGCTTTTAACCTGGACTAAGATGTTTATATATAATTACTTAAATTTAAGCAAGTCTATAAAAAGGTTTCCGTTTAACTTTTGATATTGAGAGAATAATTTGTCAAAGATCTCTTACACACTTGTTGAGGCTAAACGGAAGAAAAAGACCAAAAAAACAAAAAAAAAAACTTTCTCTGTGTTATTGGAGATATTGATTAGTTAGATGCTAATAAGATGCAGTTTCTGTGTAAAAGGCGACTTCCAACTGTTCCAATGTTTTAAATGTGCACTACTTACTTATACGTTCCACTTTATATTGGCTTATTGGACAGTTGCCCAAAATGGCATCACTTTAATTACAAAGACTTTTATTTATCCAAGCCATTCAAATACAACATTAAAAATAGATAAGCATGATAATAGCAAGGGAGATGGATCAACTAGGTTTCTTCTTATAGTTTCCTCCCCAAATGCCATTAGACTTATTATTCTCTTTTACTTACTCACACACACACACACACACATGAAGTACAAACAGGTTCATTAATGTTTCTAAATGTATCATGATGCAAAGACAATCTTTTGATTCTATTATCAGATAAAACACTTTGGGGTTTGTTTTTTTTTTGGGGGGGGGGGATATTTTATTTTATTTTATTTCATCCCACTTTGATTTTAACTCCGATCTTTCTCAACCTTCTTTTAGTGTTTTTGTCTTCTTTTTTTTTTTCTTTTTTTTTTAAAACATGATGATAATGAGAAAATTAGGTTCACTAAATCTGGAGCCGAAATTTGAATTAAACATTACAAAAGTACTCTGTTTTTTTTTTTTTTAATAAATGAATAATAACATGACTAATACTATGCACATGATAATCTCCCCCCCCCCCCCCGCTCCTTAATTACATTCAACCAAAAATAAAATGTTATAGTATAAAACAATTAACTTTAGTCTCTCAATTTGCTATGTTATCAATCAATTTGAAAGTTTACTTGCTTAGAAATATTGTAAAAAGATAACTTGTAAAGCCAGATAATTTCTACATTCCAATTATTTTTATTACATTATCTGTATTATAATGATCCAATTCTTATATGTATGGAACCACAACACAGCAAAAATAGCTTATTGTAATAAGATTTTTGTAAATGAAATAGTACTAAAATGCTCTAAAGTTGAGATCAAAGCAGTTTCCAATCTAGTTTCCATCTTATAGTGGAGATATGTATGTTCTCAATTTTGGTTGAATCCTATCAAGGAAAGACTTGATATCATACACACCCATACATACATACATATATATATATATATATATATATATATATATATTATAAACAGATTTCCATGTTTTACTCGTGCATATATATATATATATATATATATATATAATAGAAAACAAATTTCTATGTTTTACTCACACATACATATATATATTGGTTTGTGGTTGGTTTTGAAGGCTATCACAATGTAAGTGTAAAAAAAAAAAATAAGATAACTATGGTGTTGTTTGTTAACCTTTGATTTATTCTTAATATTTTGAGATAAAAATCTCCTCGACAGAAGATTTCTGAAGCTGTTGCTAGTAATTGTTCATTCTGCTTTGTGTCTTATATATTCCAAATTCTGTCTGTGTGTGTAAATAGAAAAACAAATTTCCATGTTTTACTCGCATATATATATTTTCAAACACACTGTTTGACTATATCATATATATATATATATATATATATATATATATAAATATATATATATATATATATATATATATATAAATTTCCATATTCTACCCAAACACACACACGCGTGTGTGTGTGTAAGAATAGAAAAATAATATTCCATGTTTTACTCACACACACACACACACACACACACATATGTAAAAATGGAATTGGAATTGAATCCGACGATAAGAAGAAGAATGAATAAAGAAAAGAAAGTACAGAATGGATAATAAAATATGAATTTAATCAATATCACTTACACATGTGTTTCGGTCAGTTTTTCTATGTGTACATGATTCAAACTATTATTATTATTAAATAAACAAATGAAATGAAATAATAATAATAATAGAAAAATATAAAAATATTCCATACACAGAGAAAATTCGACCTTCATATATATATATATATATATATATATATATATATATTTCCATGTTTTACTCGCATATATATATATTAAATATCAATTCCAGATCGCAGAATATGCCATTAAAAAAACATCAAAAAACCCAAACCAATAAATCTCAGTAATTCTTTTGTGATCTTCAGATCTCTATCGTTATAAAGTAATGATCTCCCCATGTTAAGACTATACAACTACAAACCTTTTTTCACACCGTTGTTGTATTTTAGAAATTGTCTGTTAATGCAGACAAGTGTCAGAATGAATATCTGGTCGACTCACTTAATTTGGATTAACTTCTGACATTAACAGATTTTGAATACAATTTGGGTATTTTTTGCGGAGTGGGGGGGGGGGTGTATTAATTTTAGCTGCTTATATTTATTTCTCTTTATTGCACTCAATTGTCTCTGAATCAAATGTAAAATAACATTGCTATTAAAATAGATGCATTTTCATCTGCTCTATTCTGTCTCTGCAAATTCTATTAGGGTGTAGCAAAAAAAAAATATATATATAATATATATATATATATATATATATATATATATCTTTTTTTTTTTTTTTTTTTTTTTCATCTATTCAGTGATGCTGATAGCTTTTTAATTTAACTCTTAACATCCTGTTGAGAATTTTCTAAGTCCAGAACCTCATTCCTCTAAGGATTTATCAATAAATGGCTAAAATGACATTTTCATTTAAAGTTACCCAAGATATTTCCCATAAATCAAAGACTGCTAAATATGTCTAATATTACATTTAAACAAAGGCTATCATTTGGGGTGGATTAGGAAAACAAATGTGACTTCCAGCCGGGTGGAATGAGGCTGTATAGGATGTTAAGAGTTAATGCATCCTTGGATTAAT
Organism: Doryteuthis pealeii; assembly: GCA_023376005.1. NCBI lineage: Eukaryota > Metazoa > Mollusca > Cephalopoda > Myopsida > Loliginidae > Doryteuthis > Doryteuthis pealeii. The sequence continues at coordinate 70,863,552 of CM042168.1, forward strand.
GGGTCCCAACTAAAGTTTCTTAATAGATTATAGGGTTTTTATTTATGATCTGCAGAAACAACTAAAGCTGTCTAACTCCTACCTTGTAACCTATCCTGTGTAATTGGTTTCTAAGAAACTATTGAAATGTATTTACAGTTAGCTTGAAATGGTGGGGGAAGAAAAGAGAAAAACATTGGGACACATGGATATGATTTTACTGCGTCAGGGATGCCTATCAGCATCTCTGTTAGGGTGTAGCAAAACATTTTTTTTTTTTTTTTTTTTTTTTTTTTTTTTTTTGCATATACTAGGAAGAATATGTGCCCAGTGTGGGGGCATACATATTTAACTTTTGATGTAATGTAATGAGAAAGACTAACAAAATTGAATAAGAACACATATAAAAAGATTTTTTTTAATTTTTTTAAGCTTGATGAGATAAGGGAAGATGCCCAAGCAGGCATAACAAATAAATAAATAGTAATATTAAGGATTGAAATGCACATACGCACAAATCACATTACAAATGGCAACTTACACAAATTCGAAGCAGCACAAACTTTTTGTTTCAGTTAAAATGAAGATCATCACTGATAATTGAAAGAAAAACTAGAAAATTATACAAATCTTTTAAAAAAAATTAAAAACTGTCTTTTTTTTTTTTTCTACTTATTCAACATATTTTGTCTTGTGTTTCTTGGCCGAGTTTTTATTCATTCTATTTATCTTTAAAAAAATAAATTCTAAATCCAGTAATACAATAACATTTGAGCTTGAGAACTTTTGTTAAGAGTCCATTTTACATTGTTAATAATGACTAAAATAAAAATATTTCAGTAATTCTGTCTTTTATTTATTTATCATGCCTCCTTGGGCATCTTTCCTTTTTTTCTTCTCACATGAACGCTTAACAAAGAAAAATAAAGAATCTTTGCACATACACTATTAATATAATATCTATATACAGATCAAATTTTGTAAGTAATTCATCCGATAGTTCCCAAAAATGCCCTCGTAAATTCTTTTTCTTAATATTTTTTTTTTAATTGTTCAAATTAATCTTAATTTTTTTTTTTTTTTTTTGCTGTTTTTGATCATCTGATTAGGCAATTTGTTCCAAAATTATTTTACTCTATTAGCAAAAAAAAAATCCACTTGGTTAATAGACTTATTTATTGAAATCTGCCTTAACAGTAAGTTCCCAGTTCAAGGTGAAATATTAAAAAGATGTCTACCATAATTAGTAATTCCATCAATTATTTTGAAAGTTTCAATTAGATCACCTCTCATTCTTCTTTTTAGTAAAATAGTTAATTCTAATTTCTCTAATCTCTCACTGTAACTGTAATCTTTTACTCTTTTTATTATTTTTGTCACTCTTCTTTGTATGGCCTCCAATCTCACTATTAAACTCTAATTTCCATGTCTCCTGAGTAGAGTATTTTATATGAAGCCTTATTAGGGTTTTGTATATTTTTAAAGCATTTGCCTCCACCATGAGTTAAAATTCCAAACCATCCAACCAATCATTCCATTTTCCCTTGATATAATAAACAAAATATGATTCTTAGTTTTAAAAGTAACATCAAAGCCAATCCATTGATCACATTCCTCATTTACTTTTTTAATTTTCCTGTTGTTTGATTTTATATTCAACTTTAATGATTTTCAATCCAATATGCAACACTTTACATTTTTTTAGGTTAAATTTTAATTTCCAAATATTCTTCCAATATGACGATTTTATTTAGTTCCATTTGTTGTATTCCTTTTGATCATGTTAGTTTAACATCATCAGCAAATAGTTCTATTTCTAATTTTATATCATTTACGTAAATCATTTATGAATATTAAAAACAACAAAGTTTACAGTACTGATCCTTGAGAAACACTGGATCGTATATAGTGTCTCAGAAAAATTATTACCAATTTTCATACTAAACTAAAAAGATCTAAAAAAAATTTTTTTAAAAAAATAAAAAATGAGTTTCTTTTTTTGTGTGAAAAAATAAAAGATGCATTTATATTATTATTTGTTGTTCTGTTGTCTAAATCCTGTTTATTATATCCATAAAGTTTCGGCCGATGTGCCCTCCTGCCTTTTTCAGATGTTTCTTGTTGAACTCTGGAACCTTCTCATGTGGACACCTGACACAGCAGATATAAGTATTGAGGCCTGAGTAACAATCATCTGTAGGTTGCAGGTTCTATCCTGGCTAAGGGCGATAATGACATAGAGTACTTAACATAGCTTAACACTTCTACCTGATTATGGTTAATGGAATGTGAACAGTCTACCCCCATGGACTGGATAAAGGGTTCAGTTCAAAGTTCTATGAAGGCTCTCGATTATGATATGAAGTCTCCAAATTTCGATGAGAAGGTTCCTGAGTTCAACAAGAATTACTTAAGGGCACATCAACTGAAAAATTTTATATATATATATAATAATAAAGATGAGGACAACCGTCCAAAAAATCCAAATAATAAATATTTTCTTATTTTTTAATTTTTTTTTAATTTTGTTTTTTTTTAGGTACAAGAAAAATGGCTATCAATTCTGTCATAAATGCAAGCATATGAGGCCTTTTCATTCTTCTGCCATATTTTGTAAGTACTTTCCAAAAAATTTTATATTCTTTTCTTTTTATTTCAATTTTTTTTTTTTTTTTAACTGTTGTTTCAGTATTGGTTTGCATTTTACCAAAATTAAAAAATTAGATTTTAAGAATTTAAAAAATGTAGAATGTGTATATATATACTTTATGTATAGGTAGAATATATATATATATATATATATATATATATATTTATTTATTTATTTATTTATAATTAATAATACAATTTAAAAGTCGGTCCTACCATTGGTTTCTGAATGACACTTTTTCGGTGACGACGAATAACACCGAAAAAGTGTCATTCAGAAACCAATGGTAGGACCGACTTTTAAATTGTATTATTAATTATAAATAAATAAAGCTCTTACATAAGTAATTGAACCCTCTATAATCAATTCTCCAACAATAATAATAATTTAACCTATATATATATATATATATATATATTTCTATATAAAAATTCTATATAAAATTTATGAATGATTTTTAATTAGAAAAAATTTGTAAAAAGCAAATAGCTGCCTGTTATTTCTAGCATTTACCTATTTATTGTTCATATTCTCCTTATATTTAAAAGCCTAAAAATATAAACTGTCTAAAAAATAAATATGTTCAACATACATAATCTAGGCACATTATAAATATTTATAGTGCTAATGTATCTCCTTGTAGGACTCTGTAGGATCTGAAATGCCATTGCATGGCAATAAGAGAATTCATCTGGCTGATACCAACAATAGGCCACTCTGCTACCAATTTTACTTTAATAAAGATGAGGAGAACAGTGAAAAATCAAAATGATACATACTTGCAGGACCTGTGGATATACCACAGTATTATATAAATTAATTATTACGTTTGATATGTTTACTCAAGAGCTATTGCAAATAGTTCAATATGTAAAAAGTTTAATAATCTTGATTTATCTCTTAACTTATTTTTTCTTTCTTTCTTTTCATTATATTCGATTGAAACAGATTAACATTATCATTTCCACACGCTCACCCCCTCTCTCTCTATCTTCCCCCCACTCTCTTTCTTTCTTATATTTTTTCTACGTAGCATATCCTTTTTCTTCCCTTTATTTCTTTGTAATAAAAACAGAATTGTCCATTATTTCACTGAGGTGAGAAATAAGAATTTGGCAGATAAGCTACACAAGATAATCAGGATTTACATTTTTGCATTTCATCTTAGATGATTTGGATGATCTCATTTTTAACCAGAGGGTGTTGCAAGATGGTAATGGTCATATATTTTAAGGAACACGAGTATTAATTAATACATATTAACAAACTATATTCTTTATTAATAAGATTCTGTACTTTTGTCTCTTCACTTGTACTCATTAGTAAAATAGTTTTAATGTCCTGAGTATGAAGTTAAACTATATCTGATGGTGAGGTTCTAGTTCTAGAGCTCTGGGGAATGTGGAGTACTCCTTCATCACCATTACTCCCAGGTACACTCTGAGTGGTAGTACCTATTAGGGTCCCATCTATGGGTTAAATAGAAAAACATGAGTTTTAAAAAAAATTGATAACCCATCAAGAATGAATAAAACAAAAACATCTTCAGCATAAAATGACCCAACAAGGATTGACATGCCGTAAAAACCGTAAAAAAAAGTTGAAAACTTTTAAAAGATTATGTTACTGTATTAATTTAAATTTGTCTACTGACAATGAAACTTTGAATTTTGTATCCTAAAGATTCTCTTGATTATTAGAAAACATCTGACAAAAGTTTATCTTTAGGTAAAAAAAACAATTGTATCTCAAGTTTTATTTCTATTATTAATTTCATTAGAATGTATATTAATGACTTATTAATTGGGTGAAAAAAAAGAAAGAAGTATCTTTAATTTCAAGTATGTTTGGTTCACTGTTTTATCACAGAATTAGACAGAATGGATCAGGAGTGAATGAACATATCAGTAGAAATAATAAAAGATCTCAACAGAAGATGTATCATTAGTGAATGAAGATATCTTATTATAATGGAGATTCAGTGTCCATCTATCTGTAATCATAAATACATCATTGCTTATATCAGTAGAAATAATAAAAGATCTCAACAGAAGATGTATCATTAGTGAATGAAGATATCTTATTATAATGGAGATTCAGTGTCCATCTATCTGTACATCATTGCTATATCAGTAGAAATAATAAAAGATCTCACCAGAAATGTATCAGTAGTGAATGAAGATATCTTATTATAATGGAGATTCAGTGTCCATCTATCTGTAATCATAAGTACATCATTTCTTATATCAGTCGAAATAATAAAAGATCTCAGCAAAAGATGTATCATTAGTGAATGAAGATATCTTATTATAATGAGATTCAGTGTCCATCTATCTGTAATCATAAGTACATCATTTCTTATATCAGTCGAAATAATAAAGATCTCAACAGAAGATGTATCATTAGTGAATGAAGATATCTTATTATAATGGAGATTCAGTGTCCATCTATCTGTAACCATAAGTACATCATTTCTTATATCAGTCGAAATAATAAAAGATCTCAGCAAAAGATGTATCATTAGTGAATGAAGATATCTTATTATAATGGAGATTCAGTGTCCATCTATCTGTAACCATAAGTACATCATTTCTTATATCAGTCGAAATAATAAAAGATCTCAACAGAAGATGTATCATTAGTGAAGGAAGACATCTTATTATAATGGAGATTCAGTGTCCATCTACCTGTAACCATAAGTACATCATTTCTTATATCAGTCGAAATAATAAAAGATCTCAGCAAAAGATGTATCATTAGTGAATGAAGATATCTTATTATAATGGAGATTCAGTGTCCATCTATCTGTAACCATAAGTACATCATTTCTTATATCAGTAGAAATAATAAAAGATCTCAGCAAAAGATGTATCAGTAATAAAGGAAAAAGTAGAAGACAGAAATCTAGAAGTCATTTCCAGGGAAGAGTGGAGCAAAATACTTGTCTGTGATCTTGTAAAAATACTATCAAAAATCATTAAAGGCAATAATCAAGAATCATCATCAACATTGCAGTTTTGGAAGGTCATAGATTTCTTGTTGTAGCATTATTATTATGGTCTACGGGGAATTTGGGAATTTTAAAATAAAACGGTATTTGGATTTCTGGAGAAAGAGAGGAAAAAGAAATAAGAACAAAGAGAGATTAAAGTTTGGAACTCAATTGACCGACCAATGACTCTGGAACTAAAGTTAAAAATAAAACCAGAAGTTCTAGACCGATCAATGACCCTGGAACTAAAGTTAAAAATAAAACCAGAAGTTCTAGACCGACCAATGACCCTGGAACTAAAGTTAAAAATAAAACCAGAAGTTCTAGTTTCTGTGATGTTCCCGCCCCTGGCATGGCAAATGGAAGAAGAGGAAAATCGGTCTTTTTTGGCGAGGCTTCGTGGGAGGCAGACAGGGACTTTTCAGGTTCCCCCATATGGGTTTCGCATACTAGTAGAACATGATTTTCGATAGAATGATTTGACCTTACCCTCTATCTCCCTTTCCTTCTCTCTGAAAAAGAACCCATGAGCCTAGAAAGAAATAAACAGCCCCCTTGTGACTATATGACTTGCCTATGTTGTTTTTGAACTAACGACGACTACTACTACTAAACGACTACTATTACAACTCGAGTTTGGCTCTATGCAACAGTCATTCCCTGAACTAGTGCAGCACCATCGTGTAACTGTGAAGGCCAATGTTTGATAAACAGTTTTGATTATAGATGCCGCATGTAAAGGCCAGTCCTGTAAATGTTGGTGTGCAGATGCTGTTGCTTTCTCTTAGATCTTTTTGCTTCATGGTGTTGCACTAGGGTGACTTCAGACATGAATAGCTCGCTATGGAGAGCCTGTCGCCACCAAAGGCGGTCCTGAGCCAAATTTTGCCAGCTGGCAGAGTTGATATTAAAGGAATAAAGATTACATAATTGATTATTGAGGCAAAAGGAGCAATGATTTAGTCTTATGTTAAATGTTTGTTTGATATTGTTTGACATGAAAATGAAATTTTGTTGTGGTCATAACTGCAATTTTTTTCAAATCTATTAAATCATTTATCAAAAAATGCACATGAAATTTCCATGAAAATTTTAGGTATTATCACTTTATTCATAATTATGAGAGGGGGTGCGGCAAATAATTCTGATATCAACTCTGTATGTGTGTGTGTATGTATATATATATATATATATACACACACACACACATACAAAATATATTAAATGGTAAATTTTAAAGAAATCTAATATTTGCTCTAGTTTAAATGATCCTTGTTTCTTGTGTTTACAAGAAAAGTTAGCCATAATTAGATTCCTGGATAAGAAAAATCTCCTTAACAAAAAAGATGAATTTCTAGGGAAGTGTCTCCATAAAATTCATAATTTATTAATGTATTCTTAAAATTAGCCCCCCCCCCTTAAGATATATATATTTAGAATTAAAAAATTTTTTTTAAATCAAAAATCACCAACTACAACTAAATAGATTTACCAGAAGACTTTAACTCCAGTAGTATATACAAATAAGATATAAACAAAATGGATAAAGGAAAAAACAGGAGGGAGCTGACGATAAATGACAGATAGAATTACAAATTATTTTTGCCTGAATGAATGAGACATGTGAAGTTCGTAGAAAACAAATTGTTGATTTCAAAGGAAAAAAGTTTAAAACTAAAATTCATACAAACTAATTAAAAGACAGAGTAATAAGAATAATTCCAAACCAGACAAGTATATATAAAATGTAGCTACCTATCATTTTGTAGTTCTCCTGAAGAAGGTCTACCTTGAACACTGAAACCATGGTAGAGAGAAAAACCTTTCTACAACTATAAATGCTCTATATTTTGCAAAATATATTGAGCACTTTTTTGGATTAACTCTTAATGCTACTACAATGAAAACATTGTAGCAACCTTTGATAAATATATATATATATATTCATCAAAGGTTGCTACAATGCAATAAATATATATATATATATATATATATATATATATATATTAATATATATATATATACATGAGTAAAATGGTATAGTTGGAAAGACTTTCTGACTATACCATTTTACTAAACCTGATCTACAAACGTATTAAGCACTTTTATATTCATTAATAACCCCTACATATTTGTTTAATTATTTATCGACAATCAAAGTTGCAACTCACTCGATATCTTGCCTTCTCCGTTAAGTCACCCCTCTTCATGAATATATATATATTCACCAACCATTCCCCACAAGCACGATGGGACACAAGGTCAATTTCTTATCCATTTAACAGATTTGAATTCAGACTGGTTACCTAACCATGGTTTAAGAG
>CM042168.1:70876496-70957033 GCA_023376005.1 Doryteuthis pealeii
ACACATTCACTATTACCAGATCTTGCTTTTTGAGCAAATATAATGAAGATTTTATATATATTTGTGAAGATATTCAAAAATCAAAATTTAGATAGTAACAACATGAATTTTTTTTTTTTTTTTTTTTTTTTGCATTTAAAATTTAAAATAGGAGACATTAATTTTTCTTTTCAGGGTGTCTGTGCACTTTTTCTGACACCCCATCAGGGTGGATCAATGCAAAGTCTTTTTTATGTAGGGATTTTAATGGGACATCCTGCGAGGATCCAACTTGTATTTCAACAATAATGAATCTGCAAGACTAACTTACCCCTTCTACTCAGGCAATGCTGGTGTATTCATAAAAATATTTCAGTAACTGTTTATTCATTCATTTTTTTAATGTTATATATATATAATGGTAACTTACGAGTTTAACTAAATTTCCTTGTATATCATTTTTTTTAAATAAGAAAAATAGTACTGTATTGTAAAAAAAAACATAATAGAATTTAATGAATTATGTGTTCTAATATTCATTAATGTTGTTTGTTTTGTTTTTTTATAAATAATATTTTTCTTTGGCGTAATGAATTTGTAGACTTAAATCTTTTTAGTGAACTTATTAATATAAGCATATCTGAAGTTCACTTGTACCTCAAATTTTAGCTCTCAACACAAAAGCAAAAAATTGACTGAGTGACAACTTGTAACTTTGAAAACTTATAAGTTGAGGCACTCATAAGTCAACATATTACTGTATTAGTTTGTGTTTTGAGGGGGGGGGGCCTTTTTTAGGTTTTTTATTTTCTCAGTCAGCAGTCAATAGACTATGAGCCACAAGGTTCCGGGTTCAATACCGGCCCTTGCCAACTTAGCGTATGAGTAGAACAGGGATCTGTGCAATAAAGTGAGGAGCTGATGGTAGGTGTGGTGTTCCGCCCTCAGATGCCAAAACAATCTCCTTGGTCCAGCACTAGTAAAAAGGGGATAGACTCCCTTGCTGTCTGGCTGATACCAACTTTACTTTTTTTGGGGGGGGGGGACAAAGATAACCAAAAAAGTTAGGTTATCAGATATCAGAGGCAACAAAATGGGTTCAATCTTCACTATTTAATTTACCAATAATGTCATTATTATCCAACTTAGTTAATGTTAGTACTGTTATTATTAGAAGACCAAACTGCGCATCTACAAAGCGTGTGTTCTCAATACACTCCTCTACAGTAGTGAAGCCTGGACTACATACTCAAGCCACGAGAGGAAACTTAACAATTTCCATCTCAGGTGCCTACACTGCATCCTACACATCTGCTGGCAGGATAAAGTGCCCAACAAAGATGTACTAGACCAAGCCAACATGAACAGCATGTTCGCTATCCTCTGCAAGAGGCACCTATACTGGCTTGGTCATGTCAGGAAAATGGACAAAGGCCACATCAACAAAGACTTTATGGTGAATTAGTAGATCGGTACGAAGACCACATCTATGCTTCAAAGACATCTGCAAGAAAGACATGAAGACATACCACATTAACACCAACATGTGGGAGGTTGGTGCAGAAAACCAAGGGGCCTAGCACTTCCTTTTCAAACAAGACTCAAAAAGCAGTGAAACAGAAAAGTAGCCACCACAGCAACGAGAGCTGTAAGGAAAGAGAAACAACAGCATCCCCAGTCAGTGCACCAGAAACTGCCTTTCAAAAATTGGCCTGCTCAGCCACTTGCACAGATGCAAATATAATTTTTTTAAATTTGGACACTATGCCATTGTCTTTAGCAGATATTGCTAATATTAGGCACAATTTAGCCGCTCCAGATGCCGAGTTCATGAATATGCTGAACTACAATGGACTATGAGATGACAATCTCATTAGATTTGCCTCTACGGCTTGGAGCATGGCCTTGAAATCTACGGTTTTAGTTCTACCTGAGCATCTATGTGCAAAAGGTGAAGTCACAGTTGAAGAAGCGTACAGCAACTAGATGGTTGAAAAATGTTTACTTGGGTCACAAGTACCTCAACAATCAGGCAAGTTCAGCTTGGCCTAAAACTACGGATTTAGAGGCCACACTCAAATTCAATGAATAGAACTTTGACAGTATCAAACAAGTTCAGTATATCACAGTCCAGTGGGGTTTGTCTTTTTCACAACGTTGGTAAAAGCATCGAGAGCTGCTGAATTTGCCTCGTATACTTTACCAAAATATTGCAAAACCTTTGACTTTAGTAGTTCATTTTGGAATTGTCAGGGGACTCGTAAAATAAACAAAACTGAGTAGAAGTTAGTCTTCTACTTATCACTCGTGGAACCTCATAATATGAATAGGTATTTACCCAATCCCTTCACAATGCGTATGATGTAACACAAGGTCACAAGTATGGGTCGTCTAGCAAAACCTCATAACCTGAATATGGTTTATACTGAAACTTGAATTATCAGTTATGTTGATTTCAATATTGAAACATCACAACTTATATTTATAAACTGTTCCAAAAAAGTAGTAGCTGAATTAACCAATCAAAAACGCCCAAATATGTATTTAATTTTCCATTTGATGGTGTTGATAAATTTTCCTGAAATTACTTGCTTAAAGGAATGACCAACAGAATCAACTCTGATACATCTTTCTACTTTGAGGACAGATCAACAGACAAGGATTATATCTAATACTATTCTACTTTGAGGACAGATCAACAGACAAGATTATATCTGATACTACATCTTTCTACTTTGAGGACAGATCAACAGACAAGGATTATATCTGATACTACATCTTTCTACTTTGAGGACAGATCAACAGACAAGGATTATATCTGATACTACATCTTTCTACTTTGAGGACAGATCAACAGACAAGGATTATATCTGATACTACATCTTTCTACTTTGAGGACAGATCAACAGACAAGGATTATATCTGATACTACATCTTTCTACTTTGAGGACAGATCAACAGACAAGGATTATATCTAATACTACATCTTTCTACTTCAAGAAAGGATCAAACATTATGCTACAAAAATCTCCACTATAAAACTGCATTTAATTACAGGCCTAAAGTGACCATGCGAATTGTAATAGATTACAACTTAGGTGGTTTAACAATGCAGCCCATTTTGCTACCAATATCTGTTGGCCTCCTTCTTTTCAAGAATGATTCTACAAAATATTATTCAATCAATATCAAGTTTCAAATAATTATTTGTAAATATTCAATAATGTATCTTTTCCTATTGCTTATAGCTTATAGGTAAGTCAAGCACTGAGTGAACTCTATGATATTATTCACAGCCTTGTACAACTGATTGTATTATTTTTTTAGATCAGATTTAATTGTTTTTTTCTTTTTTTTCTTCTTCAGATGATGAGTATCATATTGTAAATACTCCCCATTTTGCTGAGTCTGTGACAGAAGGTGATATTATTTGGGTGAAAGGTAAGTTTTTTTTTATCTGTTTAACATTATTTTTCAATCCTCTAAACTTGTCATGAGCAATCTTCAGCTCATGGGTGACATGCTGCTCCAGTGTTGCATAATTGATGGGTGTACTATCAATTATGCACAGTTGATATAGAGAATTTATTTAAAAACGGTTAACAATAGAGATTTTGATTGATAGCTCTTAACCCTTTTATGACCTTTCTTCCTATTTGCAAGCGTGAGAGAGTTATTTTAGATAGTCAGTTTCTACTTTGCTGCTGAATGATGAAGACGTGCTTAGCTTGACTCTCGCTCATGTGTGGATTAAATAGAAAAGATGAGTTTGAATACCCATCAAGAACGAATGTAACAAAATGCATTCAGCATAAAATAACCCAACAAGTGTTGACATGCCATAAAATCCAACTAACCTTTAAAGAGAACAGATAACAATAAAGATGAGAACAATTGTCCGAATAATCCAATAATATAAATTATCAAGCCTCATCTCAAAAATTCAGAGAAAATATCAGGGATAATATTATAGCAAGATTTCAATTTTCTATAGAAAAGATGTTTTTTTCCAAAGATTTAAAAAGAATCCACTTTTTCCTATTTCTAAGGCAGATGCTTACGGATATGGTCTTCTTTTGTGAAAATGGTTGAGGTACCTTCAATGAAAAATTACCTTTGAATTTATTTTAGTAGTGTGACCTATCTGATGAATCCTGCTTTTCGGAAAGGGTTGCCTATGCCTGCTCTATCAACTGTCAGGTTTTTTTGTCATTTCAAACACTCAAAATGAAATTTATCTTACAAAAATTTTTTTTATATAAACAAAGAGAATCCAAATTATTTCACTTATACATTTAAAAAAAAAAAAATTTCACCAAAAACCAAAATATTCACCATAATAGGTTATCAATCCTTTAAGGTATGTACTTACCCAACCCATCCCTTACCATGGGCAATTTTAAGATCATTTTTTAAGTAGAGTAAAGCTTGTTTTAAATCAGCTTTGCTTCTCCTAGACTAGTGGTTCCCAATGTGGGTTGTACACCCAACAGGGGTGCAATTTGATTTTTAAGAGAGGAGGATTGAAAAAAATATTTATATAAATTTTCTCTTTATTATTTTCTGTCTTTTGATTATTTCATTTTTACTTTTCATAGATGGCTTGTTATTTTTAAGCTTGTTTAAACCAAGGTATTGGCGTTTTAAGCTTCTTCAGCTCAAATGGAGTTTACTTTTTGAATTATAAGAATTATATATTACCACATGTGAAGGGATATCAATATTTTAGAGGTGATTAGTTAGGGCATGGCAAAAAAAAGGTTGGGACCCCCTGTCCTAAATTATTTTTGGACACACTGGACACTTGAAGACAACTTGCAACTAGAAATTAAATTTTTTGTCTTCTTAATTTTTTTATAATTTGTTTTTTTATCAAACCATTTACACTTTTCAGACAAGGAAACTGTCCCTGAGGCACCAATAAAGTTTAATATTTTAATGTTTTTGGAAGAACCTTTTCACGATAGTCTAACTAGACAGATCACCGATCAGACATCTTTTGAATGAGGTCAAGATCAATTAACAGGGTCATTGTTGGAAAACAAGGAAACTTGAAGGAAGCAGCATATGACATCTTATGAGCCAAAATTGTGAGCCAAGTTGGTGCAAAATTGTGAGCCAAATTGGTGCAAATTGTGAGCCAAGTTGGTACAAAACTATGAGCCAAACTAGCATACATTCAAGAGTCAAGCTAGTCCAAACTCTAACACAATGTGATTTTCTTTACTGAACAAAATAGTTTGTTTTTTTGATTTGACAAAGAAAAGATTAAAAAAACATCTCCACATAAAAAAGATTGGAACAAACTGCATTCAAAATTGAAAAAGAATAACTGAGATTATGACCATTGGTGCTCAGATTATTTTTAGAATTCCTTTTTACTACTGGAAAAAGAGTCTCTCTCTCTCTCTCTCTCTCTCTCTCTCTCTCTCTCTCTCTCTCTCTCTCTCTCTCTCTCTCTCTCTCTCTCTCTCTCTCTCTCCAGAAGGCTGTAGAATAGATTGGCTAAAAATTGTATTGTCAGTAAGAAAGAAAAAAAAGTTTGGAATGCTCTCTCTCTCTATTTATCTAACTATCTCTCTCTCCAGACAGAAGGCTGTAGAATAGTTTGGCTGAAACATTGTATTGCCCGTAAGAAAAGATTCAATTGTTCAACGAAAAAAAGTTTGGAATGCTTCCTTTTTATTATTTAAATGTTTCCAAATGATTCTAATCTGTTTGATAAAACATAATGGTTCCTGTCTCTTTGGAAATGGTTTTTTTGTCACTGTGGCATTTATACTTTTTTATTTTTAACTTTTCTTAACTCATTTGCACTTTGCACAAATGAAATCTATTGCACTTACTTTTACTGAAAACTCTTATCTTTTGAAGCCAAAAGTTATTGCCATTGTAGATTCCTGTCCTTACAAAAAATGAGAAAAAAAACAGGTGGAATGGGTCAAAGAAATATTCCCAAAGAATAAAGGAATCTCTTAAGTATAGAATGATATCAATGAAAACAAAAATAAAGATGAAGAAATAATTTTAGTTTGATATATTTTTGTATTCTTCTTCTTTTTTTGTCCTAGAACCAGTTGATATATTAAAGAATTATCACTGTCAATTATATTTCACTGGTCATTAGAGATGATTTTTATTTCAATCAACTACTCTGTCTCTAAGAAAGACAATCTTTGGCATATAGAAGTTGAGTGAACTGAGGAATTGTAAAAGAATTTTCAAATAAAGACCAATTCTTTAGTGAAGGTGTATTTTTTTTTTATTTTTTTTTTTTTAAGTCTGTTTTTTTTCATTGAGCAATCATCAAAGATTGTAGCAAGAATTTTTTTTTGTTCTGTGAAGCTGAGAGAATTTTTATTTTCTCTTGGAAAGTGAATACTTTTTTTTTTTTTTTTTATTTAATCATAACTTACTATTCCCATAATTCTCTCTGCTCTGTTACAACCCCCTGAAATATTATTCTGTGATCTAAATACCTCCTTGCACCTTTTCAATCATAAAAAGATGGCATCAATAATGCTCAAAAGTATATAACCCTTTATATTCTCTATCTTCTCTATATGAATGCTTCATTCATATTTACAGAGAATAGCACTTAAGTCTCTACATAGATGTGTCTGTGCATCAACACAGGTGAATAGAATAAGGTGGAAAGGAGCTAGTACAGTTAGGAATCTCATATTAAAGATTCTATTACACACACACACACATACATATATATATATATATATATTTTTGGAGGATATGTGCTTAATTGAAATCATACCTAATTTTGAAAATTAATTAGTTAATAATTAATGAATTTAGGCAGGCATATATGTTCAAATGTAAGGCTAAACGAATCGAGAAATTTTGAACATATATGCCCGCCTAAATTCATTAATTTTCAAAATTAGGTATGACTTTAATTAAGCATATATCCTCCAAAAATTGTCGGCTTAAAGCCATATAAAAAATAAACACATTTGTTTGTTTACTTAACTTCACATATATATAGTTCTGGTTCCAACGTGAGAAAATTCAATATTTATAAAAAAGAAGGTCCGCAAAATGTATTATGTTTTCAGAAAAAAATGTGTTCTTTTTATCTTACATATGCAACACGTGTTTCAGATCTTCAGGTATCTTCTTCAGGTTTTGATCAATAATATGTGTGTGTGTATATATATATATATATATATATATATATATTATATATATATATCCTTTAAAAATAAGTGTTGGTCAGTAATATAGAAGTTAAAATTCTTGTTTTTTTTGTTTTTTTTTCTAATTCATTTTTAGATAAAGGTCTGTCAATCATTCTTATTAGTCATTTTTACTTGTCTTATCCTTCATCTTCCTAATTATAGATGCTTTATTTATTAGATAAAAGACTGTCAATCCTTATTTTTAATGATTTTAACTTGTCCTTCATCTTCCTAATTTTAGATATTTTTTATTAATAAATTTAACTAGTATTATCCTTCATCTTCCTAATTGTCTTTTTCTTTCTATTAATAACTTGAAGTAACATTATTCTTCATCTTCCTAATTCTAGTTGCTTTTTATTAATAATTCTAACTAATCTTATCCTTGATCTTATTACAATTCACTCAGATCATAACACATCAGAAACAAGAATAAAGAATAAACTTTAATCTAGGATGTTCCTTGCTCAAGTCAAAGGATGACCCAACTGAGTTTGATTTTTTTTTTTTTAAGATGCAACCAGAATTAGGAAGCTAAATGATAGTATTAGTCAAAAATAACCCAACAAAGGTTGACATGCCATAAAATCCAACCAATCTTTCATCTCATTCTCATTTATTGTCTTAATTTGTTGTCTTCTGGAAATTCTTACTGACAGTAAATCACATTTATCTTTCAACTCCATCCAGCCATTCCTCCTGCCCTGTTGGTGGTAGAAGAATACACTGACTGCACTTCTGTAGGGGATAAAAATCACCCCCAATGGGGGCCAACCTATTGGCCGTGGGTTGCAACGCATAATGCTTAAGAATGGAATCCTGATGGTTGAGCAGTCCATAACATGCAATACTCCACTTTGACCCTTATTTAGGCTAGACGGGCGACTAGAGAGGTCCCCTTCAATCAATTGGCTGGTCACATCAAGCCCTATCACCTATGATTGTCCCAACCCTATTGTCAAGCTCAAATCCTTATCATATCTGCTAGAAGGCTGTGGGTCTTATTCTCTTAGGTATGACGTTAAACTCTATCTGATGATGAAGTTCCAATTCTGGAGCTGTGGGGAATGTAGAGTACCCTTTCATCACCATTACTCCCAGGTCCACTCTGACCCAAAGTGGTAGTATCTGTTAGGATCTCATAGAAGAAAAAAATATGTTTAAAAAGAGTTTTTTTTTTTTTTAAATTGAGTATCCATCAAGAATGAAATAAACAAATACGTCTTCAGCCTAAAATGACCCATGCTGTAAAAAACAACCAACCAACCAACCATTCCTCAAAATTCTTTGAGATGATTCATTTTCTTCGCACAAATTGCCCATTTGAAGTCTCCTAAAGGACAAAACATAAATAGGTCATATTCCCTTTGTGATTCAGTCTTACCAATAATGAAACACAAAGTGATCTTATTCTTTTAGGATTCTCTCTCTCAAGAACAATGCAAACAAGTCATGTTCTATTGTGATTCTGTCTCCCCCCCCCCGGAAAGAACACAAAGTGGTCATGCCTATTTACAAAAGTATGCACAATTGCAGCCAGAGCCCACAACCCTTACTGACAATGTTTTGTGAGTATTGCCAGAAAGTACTTGGAAAATGTCCTTGGAAATCCTTACTGGCCAGTGTAATAACACACAAACATTTAAATACAGCTCTAAAGTCAAACTTCCAGTAGGGAGGTCACTCATGACATAAAGTTAGGGTAATTTATGAGGAAGTGCATCCCGGTCTCCTGCCTCAAGAGTTGCTGTCCGGTGACTATTAAAATAACAACCCAGCTCAGTCTATTCAAAACTATCATCTATCATCTATCTATCTATCTATCTCAATTTGTTCATATTTATCTATATTACTTTAAATACTAAGATTTTTTTTATTCATGTTTGTTTAATGTCTTGTTTTTAGTTTAAATAAACAAGAATTACGGAAAAAAAAAAAGAAGTGACCACCCCCCCAATACATTTACTTGTCGAAAATATCTATCTATCTATCTATCTATCTATCTATCTCCATTTGTTTGTATCTATATTATTTTGTTTGTTTATCTATCTCAGTCTATTCAAAACTATATATCCATCTTCATATCTAAACAAGAATTACAACAAATTACAATAAATAAACAAGAATTACAACGAGCTGGGGTTGTTATTTTGATAGTCACCAGGTAGCGGTTTTTGAGGCAGGAGACCGGGACGCGCTTCCTCATAAATTACCAAAGTTAGGCTATAATTCTAAACAGACCTAGTGACAAAATTGGACACAAGGATTTGATTCTGAAATGGTAATCACCTGCTACTGTTTGTAATTATAAAAATTATAAATGGGTGATAATTGAAATTTAATAAGAAATACATTTATTCATTATATATATCATAAGTATTTTTAAGATTTTGAATCTTATTCATTTATTCATTCATTTTTCAGCTGTGGGTGATGCAGTTGCTGTTGACGATGTTGTTGCTGAAATTGAAACCGATAAGGTAAGTATCTTATTTGTGTTCAATTTAAAGTTTTCTCAATTATGTGTACCAGCCAAAAAAAATGGGCACTCTGGGCACAGGTATTTCAGTTTTAATACAATCAAATATTATGTTGAATTAGAAAGACTAATGAAATTAAATACAAACACAAAAAAGATTATTTTTATTTTATTCTAATTGATTTCAGTATAAAATCATTCATAGTATTGTTTTTTATACATTTGAGAATAAAATAATAATATTAGAAATCTATACCACCAAGTAATTATTTATTAAACATGGGTTGTTAAAACCAGTATGCAAATTATTCACAACATATACTATGTAAACATTTATTTCTTAATGATATATAACACACATTGCAGGATTTTAAACACATTATTGATATGGGTTGTTTTGAGGCAAATCTATCTCGGTTAGACCTGAGAGACATTGTTGATAAATAAGATGCTAATTAAGATTAAATAATTATTTGATGACCATTTAGAATATAACGTAAATAACTAAGGGAATTGTGATGTCGGTAGTGATGTTGTTTTGGTTAGATGCACACAATCTCCATGATGATAAGATATCATAATTCCAATTGTTTGTTTCTTGTTACATTATCAACCAGTAAACCCTGAAAAAAAATCCAGAGCTGGAGTCCCTAAGATGGAGTAATGCTACACAGCAACTCCTTTGACGCTGCTATTGCCAAACTGCATTGGTTCCTTACCTTGGACCACAGCAGCAGTGTGGTGAGGAGGGGATCGGCTGCTTGGGTAACAGCACATACTCCATAGCTCAAAAAAAAAATTCCCTTTGGACACTATGCCATTGTCTTTCGCAGATGGAAGGATGCAACGTACCTTATCAACCATCTTTTGTCCATCTATTTTAAATTTTTTTTCCTACTTCAAGATATTTGCTTTTTTGTTTTTCAAATGCCTTAACTCTTTTAATTCTCTACTAGCATAATAACCATCAAAAATTGGATTATTCTCATGTGGATTGGTATCTCTCTATCAAAAAAAAAAAGAAAAGAAAAAAAGGATCAAAGTATTACATAATTCATGGGTAGTCTATGAATTATGTAAGTAAGTGTAGCTGGAATTTTGAATTGAAGGTCGTTGAAAATTCAAAATTGGAGGGAGTTGAGTGGAAAGTTACCATAGCGTTATTGACAGGTGATAACCTCTACTTGACTCCTTTCTGAAACCTGCCAATTTGAAGACGTGAGAATAGAAACAAAGTTTAGTTAGCAGTTGCCAGCCAACAGTCAGTGGTCACTCTCAAGATGCCAGCTTCTCATCTGCGCGATTCAAGAACCTTTTTTGGGTTGGGGTTTTGTAATAAAGAAGAGAAAAAAAACAACAAGGTCTTTATTTAATTATTAAACAAAGAAATGAGCAGACAGTCCAGCCCAAATGAAAATGGCCATCAAACAAATAAGAAGCAGAAAAGTAAGAACGCTTGATATCCTCACATCTCACCTTTTCTACTCTCTCCTCCCCCCCCCCCCCCCCATTTATATACCCGATATATAAAGCAGTATGAAATTAATATTTAGAAAAAACAAACACATGATGTTAAAATTCGCTGACAGAAATCTGTTTCGACCCTTTATTGAAGTGGTCTTCATCAAGAGCGATGTGTGTATGATGGAGAGATGGTGTCAGTGGACCGTTATAAGACGAAAGTGGTACAGATGAAATGTTCTAGTTCATAGCCGGAATATTTTTTTTTTTTTTAATTTTAAAATTTTGAAAATGCATATTCTGTTTTGAAAATAAAATAAAATAAATTTTATTTTATTTTAATAAATCAGAAGCATTATAGTCCACAAAGAAAACTCAAAAGAGTTTGATGTAAATATGTATAAAAATGTATAAGAAAGTATTAAAAAGTTAAAAAATCCCAGCATTGCAAACCACGATAGTCACCGGAGATGTAGATATCCAGGTATTTTTGGTTTTTCAAAAGACTTTCGTCTTATAACGGTCCACTCACACCGTCTCTCCATCATACACACATCGCTCTTGATGAAGACCACTTCAATAAAGGGTCGAAACAGATTTCTGTCTGCGAATTTTAACATCATGTGTTTGTTTTTTCTAAATATTAATTTCATACTGTCGGATTCACTTCCATTCACTTTTTTCATAAAGCAGTATATAACAAAAGTTTTCTGACACTTTAGTCTAAAATAAAAATTTAGGTATTTACTCAGGCCTTCCACCACAAGCGGGATGTTACAATAGATCAATTTTTAAGTAGAGTCCCACTAGTTTGAATTCTGAGTTTTCCTTGTCCTAGACTGGTGGCCAAGGTTAAAGAGTCTATCCTGCTTTATTATTTACCCATAGCTGGAGAGAGAATACTTTGAATCATACTATTAGCATCATGATTACAATCAAATCACACTGAAATCACTGATTCCTGCTAGATTACTGAAGTTAAGCAGCGATGAGCCTGCTCAATACTTAATTAGGTGACCACTTAAGCAAAAGCATTTATTGTAAGCAACCCAAGTCCTTTTTTTATAAAAATGATTTGATTCAACATTAAATGACCTGAAATGGGTTGATATGCTATAAAACAACAACCAACCAACCAACCTATTAGCACTACATGAAATGCAAACAGCATCATCTAGGAATTGAACCCTTATTGCCAGGTCCATTTCCTATGACTATGGCCATTATGCCATAAGTACCTCACCTAGAATCAGAATGTAGTTAGTTGGTTGCTTTTTACATATTCATTCTTTTCTTGAGTGGTTAGTGTTACTTTAAAAAAATAATAAAAACTTTTAATAATTTTTGAACAGTTTATTTTCAATCTTTATTCTGTTTTTAACTTTTAACTTTCCTTTACATTGAATTTATAAAAGTTTTTTTGAGTTAATTTAATTTCATTATTTCATTACAGACAACAATTCCAGTACCAGCACCAGCAAATGGCGTCATTGAAGAATTCTTTGTTGCCGACGGTGACAAGGTTGAAGCCGAACAAAAACTCTTCAAACTTAAGCTAACTGGTAAGCTAAAATAAAATCTTTGTCTTATTTTATTTTGGTTTGGGCAAGAAACCATGTACACAAAATACTTGTAAAATACAATATGTCATCATAACATACAAAGTTCACAAACAACACCAAAATGGACACAAAAGTCTCAGTTTTTCCAAATCTATCTCTCAACATATTTACCAGTCTTAAAAAAATGTTTCAACAGCAAGTGCACATGGTGCACCAGTCCAAGCAATGATCATTACAGATCTTATCTAAAAAAAAAAAAAAGAAACAAATGGTAAGACATTAGCTAGATGGAGCTATCATTACCACTTGCCTAAGTTCACTTGCCCCAGACAGGTGAGTTTGTAGCATTGTGAGGTTTGATCTAAAAGGAGTGATGATGTAATTGTAAGGATTCTATACTTATCTTCTCATTATCCTGGATAATGGATCAAGGTTGCTGGATCAAAGTCGCTAGATCAAGGTTGCTGGTATTTCTTGATCGGTTGTTGGGCTGGCCTTTTCGGCTGTTATTTGAGTCTGGAAATTTTGTGGATATCTAGTCTTGTGCTGTTGATAATTTTTAATAACAACACAAGACGTTTTTGTTTTCTTTCTGAGCTCATTTATTTTCCCAAGTAAAAATGCCTTGGAGAAGACACTCGTCTTGCATCTGTTCCCTTCTACAGCTCAGTCCAAATTGACAACTCATCACAATGAAAATGAGTTAATGAAAATTATTTTTATCAATTTATAAAACAAAGACAAAAATATTTAACAATATATTAAAATACATGAAGTTAAACAAATCATAAAAAACAATATTTGGCATTAAATAACCCACAAGGGTTGATATGCCACTAAATACCGACTAACCTGAACCAACCGATAGAATATATACCCATTTCATAGAAGCTTCTTGCCTGTTATCTTAGTTATGTGTAAGTTGCTGCAAGATCATTGCATTGTCATATTGCCTTCGTAGATCTCTCTCTCATTTTACTCTGCTTATCGCCTTTTCATAAATATTCTTTAACCTCCTGAAAATGCTTGCAACATTATCTTTCTTGCAAAAAACAGAAGTTTTATAGACACTCTTAGCTTTATATGTATATTATATTTATATATATATATATATATATATATATATATATAATAATCTTAGAAAGGAAGGAAAAATCAACACCATAATTCCATAATAAATTTATGTTCACCAAAATTGGGCCTTTATAAATCTAAGTTGATTTAATATAGCTCCCCAAAATCCCATCTCATCAGATGGAAGATCAGGTTATTTGAATTGCACAACTGAAAAATTTTACTTCTCAAAAAAATAAAATAAAAAAAATAAATAAAAAATTTTTTTTATTTTTTACATTGTAAGACTGTCACCATGGTGACAGGAAGTCAAATAAGAAAAAAGGATACACTTCGAGTTCTGGCTTCTTAGGGATGATAGTCAGACAAAATCAAACTATGAATTATTGAATGAATCTGAACAAGTATAGAGAAGAATAAAACAAAAAATTATATAAAAAATAATAAAATATAAATAGAGAAATATATAAAAATTTATATTTAAACCTTAGAATATATTAGATAATATAATGTTGTATAAATCTACTATTGATAAAAATGAAAATAAAAGATACCAACCCCCTCCACACAAGTAGTTTTCATGACTGGTTACCTAGCCATGGTTAAAGAATCCAGTCTGACCTACTATTTACCCATAGCTGGAGGAAGAATGATTTGATGCATACCTTCCCCAAGAGCATTAGCACTATGTTAAATGCAGTCTTGTCCAGGATTTGAACTCTGGTCGACGATTCCATTTCTCAACCTTTTTACCCTGACATAAATCTTAAAATGAATTACATGTCTCGGTGAACCCCTGTGAAAAAATAAAATTGTATACCACATCTTTCTCATTTTATTTCCATTGTCGTTCACATGGTAAATATCATCTTTTTCGAATAACTGGTTTAAGGAAAAATTAATAATTCTTTGTCAAATTTTTCGGCAATGCTAAATAAAATTCATACTGTTAATTTATAATACTTCATCAGGGAGTTTTCATTCACACAAAAAATCCTAAACTCAAACGTAAAAAATAAATATAAGTAACCATAACTGTAATATAAATATGTAAACAGTACGAAAACAGATAATTGCTGCATCGTGTTTAGTAATATTATGTATTTGAAATTAAATAAAACGTCAAAAGTGCATTACCGCCCTGTCGGCAGGGGCGTTAGAATGCACCTCTGCAGAGGGGTAAGACTCCCCCAATGGGGCCACCTGTTGGCCGTGGGTGGCAACCCTTGATGCTTAAGGATAGAGCCCAGGTTGATAAGCAGTTCATGACATGCAATACTCCACTTTGGCCCTATCTTGGGCTAGACGGGCGGTTGGAGAGGCCCCCTCCGATCAATCGGCTGGTCACGGCAAGCCCTAGCACCTATATGATTTTCCCAACCCTATTGCCCTTATGGCAAGCCCCAACCCCTTTTTATCATATGGGTGCTAGAAGGCGGTGACTGTGGGTCTAGATGTCCTGGGAATGACATTAAACTCTATCTGATGGTGAGGTTCCAGTTTTGGAGGTTTGGGGAATGTGGAGCACCCCTTCATCAACTGGTTAAGAAATGCTGCTCCTAAAAAATGCTTGCAACATTTTCTCATTGAACTCTGGTCAACGATTCCATTTTTTATGACTCTAACCATTACACCACTTAATAAACATATCAAACATATAATTAAATTATCATACTGTGATATAGTCATTAAACCATTTTGCAGTAGCTCTTAAGTAAACATATCAAATATTGTAATAATTAAATTATCATACTGTGACATAAGGGCCAGGTTAGCTCAGTCGGTAGAGCGTTCGGCTAGAAACCACAAGGTTCCTAGTTCAATACCGGCCCTTACCAACTCAGCGTATGAGTAACACAGGGATCTGTGCGGTAAAGTAAGTAGTAGGGGTGGCGCTCCACCTCAGATACAAAGACAATCTCCTTGGTCTAGTGCTAGTGAAAAGGGGATAGACTCCCTCGCTGATAGGATGATACCGACTTTAGGCCACCCTGACGACTTTACTTACTTTTTTTTATGTGATATAGTCACAGGTCCTGCTAGTATTAAACCATTTTGCAATAGCTCTTAAGTAAACGTATCAAATATTTATAATAATTAAATTATCATACTGTGGTATAACCACAGGTCCTGCTCGTATTGAACTTTTTAGCAAAAGCTCTTAAGTAAACATATTAAATATTATAATAATTAAATTATCATACTGTGGCATATCCACAGGTCCTGCTAGTTAAAATGAATTCTTCAAAGCAAAGAACAACAACAAAAAAAACCCTGATTTCTCAATGCCATTGTAGATTTTCTTTAGATCAAAGTTATGAGAAATTGTTTTCAAAAGTTAATGATAAAAATCAGGGCTCTTTTATTTTCATTCTTTGAATATTAATTTATACATTTTTAACACTAGCAATGTGACATGCTTATATAGATTATGATACTGACTATTTTAAAAAAATACTTAAACCATTGGTAAAATTGTCAAAAATCTCAATAAAAAATGTTATCAAAATTGAAATGACAGAGTTTTAGTATGAATAATTCAAACCATAATAAACATAAACAAATCACAAAAAAATGTAAATATTTTTCTTATAGAAATTTTTATCATATTTACTAGCAAAAATATGTGACCTTCAGTTGCAAGTATTTAAGTTTTAATAAATAAGATCATATTAAATTAGAAAGATTAACAAAACACATAAAAAGATCACATTTATTTTAATTATATTTCAATTGATTTCTCTATAAAATTATGCATATGATTGTTTTTGATAAATTTAAGAATAAAACAATAATATTAGAAATCAATAACACTAAGTAATTATTTATCAAACTCGGTTTTGTTGAAACCAGTATGCAAATTATCAACACCATATACTATGTAAACCTTTATTTCTTGGCCATATATAATACACATTGCAGGATTTTTAAACGTATCAATAACATGGGCTGTTTTGAAGCAAATCTAGCTAGACTAATAATAATAATTGAGAATATAATGTAAATAATTAAGAGAATTGTGACGTCGTTGGGATGTGGTTTCAGTGACAGACAAACACATTATCTCCATTATATAAATATATAATATATTTTTTTGCTGTCAAAATAAAGGCTAATGAATATCCAAAGTTATTGTGTCATTGGTTTTCAAACTTTAATATTTATGAACAGGACCGGTGGAAATTCCATGAAACAATAATATATATATATATATATATATATATATATGTGTGTGTGTGTGTAATTTTTTTTTCTTTTGTCAATCAACAAAAAAGAAAAACTTAGTCTCCATACTTTTGGGTCCATTTAACAAGAAAAAAATATTTCCTCCCTCCCCCCCCCCAAAAAAAAAACTTTATCTGTCACTTTTCAGTACCAGTACGTATGCATACATATAAGTATATACTAGAATCAGCTACACAGCATCACCTGGGTAGAGGGAGGCAAAATAAGCCTGGTGTCTTCATTTGTTTACTTTTGAGATTTACAAATTCTGGACATTTTTAAGTATATTTTAATTTTTTCATGTCTTTGAATATAAATCAAATCTTTATAATTTTTGCACAAAAAGCAAGAATTGGTGATATTTGATGTGTATATATATTTACTTTGTTGTTAATTGTTTTAATTTTGAAGTTCCATCTAGACATACGTACATATGTACATACACACAAATTGCTCTTTATATATGTATAGATAGATAGCCCGGCCAATGCAACTACATTAGTTTTTAACACCTACATATTCTCAAAAACACACATGACCCAAACTGCTCTAAGGGAGGGGGGGGAGCCTATGTTAATTTGTTGTTGTTTTTTCTTCTTTTTTTTTTCTTTTTTTCTTTGAATATTAATTTTTAATTCCTTCATGTCTGTAATAATGTCAGTGAAGTTTTTCAAACAGCTTCCAACCGTCTTTCTTGTGAAGCCATCAGCTAACCCAAAAATTATTTAAAAAAAAAAAAAAAAAGTCATCTCATCATTACCTTTTTTTATGCTTGAAATTTTTTTAAATCCAAAAGAATTTTCCATAAAACAAAGGGTTGGGGGGAGGGTTCTCACAGCACAGTGGCTAATGTGCTGGACTGTGACATCATAGTAAGTGAGCTCAAACTTCAGTCATTCTATTACGTTCAATTTCATACTAATACCCTTGGGAAAGGTATGAAATTCCTCCTCCTCTCAGCTATGGGCTAAATAGTATCACTACTGTTCATCTACAAGAAAAAGGATAATGAACACACTGCCTTCTCTGGAATAAGGGCATCAAATTTTGTTGTATACCTCTTTCCTTACTTTCTTCTATTCTTCTTCTGGCGTCTTTGATATCTTAAGTTCTTCTAGCGTCTCTTCTAACATCTCTTCTAGCGTCTGGACTTCGTCTTAGTCTTCTAGGTCAGTCTTGTTACCAAGACAGTCATTAACCACAAAACCATATTATTTTCGTAAGCTTTTATTTCTTAACTAAACATTTTTCATCTGACTAACATAGCACGCGTATGCAGTGAGTTCCAGTTAAAGCAGTACATCTTCTCTGCCCGACCTCCAAACTGAAACTGAAGACCCAACCAGGTCCCACGTAACTTCACATATTTCGCGGGCTTTCTGTAATATTCCATGGAAAGTCCCGCCTGTGATATGAAAAGGGCCATCCCTTTAGAAATAAAGGGGATTGACAATAATCTTATGCAACCACATAGATTATGTAACAATTTTGCTAGTTAAGCACCTCTTCATTATTGTTTGGTCACTTTGTCTCTAATGGCATATCAATCATCTTGGGTTATTTAATGTCAAAACCATCCTTGTAGAACAATAGTAGTGGTACTATATAACCCATAGTTGATGAGGGAATTCATACATTTCCAAAGGGTATTAGTCCAAAAGTGAATGTAACATCACAATTAGTTTGAATTCACTGCAATGTTGAAGTCAAGCAAGTTAACCACTTCAAGAAGAAAAAGAAGAAATAATAATATGTTCACACATTACATTTTTTACAAAAAAAACACAACAAATGATTAATGTGTGGAGGATGATCACTACTTAGGACTGAGTCTATATTAGTAGTGACCACCTCTGCTATTTCATAGGTTTTCAGGTTTAAAATATTTTAACAGATATAAGTAATTCTTAAAATAAGAACAAAGGTTATTGATTTTAAATCTACAGTAGAGACTGAGTCTCTTGTTTTTGTTGGTATTTGATTACTTCTCTATCTTTTAAACCAACCAATAATTATTCTTCCATTAAAGTGAGACGAGTCCCTTTCAAGTCATCGTCGATTTCATCTTCTACATTGGTTGACATTTTCGTAACCCCTGACATTTTTTCGTTGTATCAGGTGAACATTTCTCTGTGTTACCAAAGTCATTGCTCATGCAAATCTCTGTCAACTGGTAAAGGTTTTTTCATTCATATGGCTGATCTCTTGGTTGTCATATTCTATTGCCTCAAAATATGATTTCTTTTTAAAATAACGTCTTTATCAGATGAGCTATGATGAAATATGAATAAACCACTCCCTCCCTTTTAATTATGTACCTGATTTTATTACAATAGATACTGTATTTAATTGCAAATAAAAGCCCATCACCATTTAATAATAATTAAATAATAATTAAATTTATTGTGTACAGTGCTCAGGTGCACCACAACTCATCAAATCTCATGTCAAGTACACAGAATAATGTTGTGTCAGGAATATGAACAGTTCACAGTAGTAATATGCATGTATGTGTGTGCATGTGTATGTGGAGAGTGGCATCAGGTATAGTGTTGGCGGACTACAGGAAGCATGGAGGCTTTGAAAGATTCAGTGCTTATATTTGATATTACACGACTAGCATACTTAATGTCAAGTCAAACTTGAACAATCAGTTCCCACAAGATGACCTAAGTTAAGCAATGATGAATCTGTTCGGTTTTTAAATGAGTGACCAATTAATTAACAGTAACTTGAAGCCACACTAAGTTGAACGATGTTCTTATTAAAGGGAAATAATCCGAAAAGTAAATTAGCTCCCTTGAGTAGGAACACAACTGCAGATTGCCCTGTCAGTGAGGCAGTAAAATATACCGATTGCACCTCTGTAGAGGGGTAAGAAGCCTCCCAGTGGAGCCACCTGTTGGCCCTGTGGTGCTTAAGTATGGAATCCTGGTGGCTGAACAGTCCATGACATGCAACAGCCCACTTTGGCCCTACTTAAGCTCAATCAATTAGCTGGTTATGTCAAGCCCTAGCACCTATATGATTGTCCCAACCCTATTACCCTTATAGCAAACCCCCCAACCTTTTATATATTTACCAACTCCTCCGCACGAGCAGGATACGACACAAGGTCAATTTCTTAAGCGGAGTTTAACAGGTTTGAATTCAGAGTTTTCCTTCTCCTAGACTGGTTACCTAGCCATAGTTAAAGAGCCCAGTCTGTCCTGCTATTTATCCATAGCTGGAGGGAGAGTAGGAGTCATACCTTTCCCAAGAGTATTAGCGCTAAGTGAAAATGCAGTTACTGCGTCCAGGATTTGAACTCAGGGCGACGAGTCTATTTCCCATGACTTTAACCATTACACCACGCGCTTCCCCAACCTTCTATATCATATATGTGCTAGAAGGCGGTGGTTGAGGGTCTTAGTGTCCTGGATATGATGTTAAACTGCATCTAATGGTGAAGTTCCAATTTTGGAGCTCTGGGGAGTGTGGAAGACCCCTTCATCGACATTAGTTCCAGGTCCACTCTAACCTGGAGTGGTAGTACCTGTTAGGGTCTTGTCTATGGATTGAATAGGAAAAAATGAGTTTGAAATAAATGTGTTTAAAAAAAAAATAGTTAAAAAAATATTGAGTTTAATAAATAAAAATTTTGTATATTCATTAAGAATGAATAAAATAAAACGTCTTTGGCATAGAGTAACCCTAAAAGGGTTGACATGCCATAAAACCCAACCAACCAACCTGTTTACTTGATAGATTCATTCATTTCTTTTGAGTATTTGATTTTTGCTTTCATATAATTTTTTTCTCTTTTTTTTCCCTTATTATTTTAGAGGGTGGCGCGGCTCCTGCAGCTGCCCCTGCCCCTGCTGCTGCGGCTCCAGAGCCAACCCCTGCAGCCGCTCCAGCTCCTCCACCAGCATCTTCAGGGCCAATTCCTACAACTCCTCCACCTGTACCTCCAGTGCCTGCCCAACCAATAACTAGTACTCCAGTGTCTGCAGTTCAGATTGCTCAGCCTGCTGCTGCACCTGCTGCTGCTGCTTCGGTTTCCTCCAGGACGGAACAGCGTGTAAGTATTTCCTGATCTTTTGCATTTATTATTTTATCATTATTAATTATCATTTTAAATATCTGTCATCACACACACAGAAGAAGAAAAGAAAAAGGGTTATTTCCTATAAGTCTAACATAAACAAAGGTGAACCACTCTTGACTGATAAATTATTTATTTATTTTCCCATTAAACTAACCCTAACTTCTTTTTTTCCTAGTAGATAAATAGATAAATAATTTATCAGTCAAGAGTGGTTCCCCTTTGATCATGTTAGACTTATAGGAAATAACCAGAAAAGGCAACTGAAATATGTGGTATGAAACATACTGATTTGAGTTGTCCACGGCAGATCACTCTTCATCATGAAACCCTGTTGGTTGAGCAGTCCATGACATGCAACACTCCACTTTGGTCCAACTAGATGAGCTGTCAGAGAGTTCCTCTCTGATCAATCAGCTGGTTACATTAAGCCCTAACACTTATATGATTGTCCTGACCCTATTGTCCTTATGGTAAGCCCCAACTCTTTTTATCATATATGTGCTAGAAGGCAGTGGCTGAGGGTCTTATTGTCCTGGGTATGATGTTAAATTCTATTTGGTAGTGAAGTTCCATTTCTGGATCTCTGGGGAATGTGGAGTACCCCTTCATTACCATTACTCCCAGGTCCACTCTGACCTGGAGTGGTAGTATCTGTTAGGGTCCCATTATGGGTTAAATAGAAAAAAATGAGTTTTTAAAAATGTGCTTAAAAAAAATTGAGTACCCATCAGGAATTAATAAAACAAAACATCTTTGGCATAAATAACCCAACAAGGGTTTACATGCCGTAAAATTCAACCGACCCACCAACTCTTCACTATGTCACCAGCTCTGTTGGCAGGGACTAGAATACACAGTATCTCCAATGAGTGTCCTAGGTATGACACTAAACTGCATCTGATGTTGAGGTTCCAGTTCTAGAACTCTGGAAAGTTTGGAGTCCACTCTGACCTGGAGTGGTAGTACCTGTTAGATTACAATCTCTGTATCAAATAGATCTGTTTAAAAATTGTTCATATTCCATAGGACTGTGCAAAAAAAAAAAAAAACTCTTAAGAAATAACTACACACTAAATGTAAATATGAAGTCTATCCCCTTTTTGCTAGCACTAGACCAGGGTGATTATTTTTGCTGAAGTGGAGCACCACACCTACCGTCAGCTCACCACTTTACCACACAACCATTTAAGCATCTACAGGGTGATAAAGTAGCTCACTTTCCCTATTTTAAAAATCTTATAATTTATTTCTGAATCATTATTTTTACAAAAAAATGAATATGAGAAGAACACACATAACATGGAGTTTTATTTGAAATTCTATATGGGCACAAGCATTTGCCTTCAGCCTCTCAAGCCACACAGGAATCACATCAACTGATCTTCCCAAGACTTTTTTGTGGAATGGCAGAAATAAATTCTCATATTCGTCCTTCAAATTCTTCCATTGTCATTGGTTTCGTAAAGTAGACTTGCTCCTTCAACTAACCCCAAAGAAAAAAGTTGCAGGGTGTTAAATCAGGGCTTCTGGCCAGCCACTCATGTGGACCACACCTACCCATCCATCCCCAAGGAAAATGGTGATTCAGCCATTCCTAAACAACAAGGAGAAAAGAAAAACAAAACAGATTTAATTGCCATATATTAAGGAACATACATTAAAGAATTGAGAAAAATGTGACTGCATATTAAAAAAATTATAAATACTTTAAAATAGGGAGTTAGTATTATCTGTGTTATTGGACTATTTTATCATCTTTATTGTTATTTGTACAACGTTTCGGCCGATATGCCCTCCGGCCTTCTTCAGGTATTTCTTGTCAGACTCGGGAACCTCCTTTTCGAACTCGGGAACTTTCTTGTCGTAATCGGGAGCCATCACGGAAACTTTGAACGAAAAGAAGGTTCCCAAGTCCGAGAAGAAATACCTGAAGAAGGCCGGAGGGCATATCGTCCAAAACGTTGTACAAATAACAATGAAGATGGGGACAATAGTCCGAATAATGCAGATAATACTAATCATCAAGCCTCATCTTAAACATTCAGAGAAATAATAGGAAGTTACTTTTCAAATAGCCTGTATATTGAGGAGCATACGTTAAAGAATTGGGAAAAATCTAACTGCTCACTTATTTTAAATCCTGTTTTTTTTTTTTTTTTTTTTTTTTTTTTTTTTTCAGGTTAAAATGAGCCGCATGAGGACAAAAATTGCCCAACGTCTAAAAGATGCTCAGAACACATGCGCCATGTTGACTACCTTTAATGAAATTGACATGAGGTAAATAATTGTTGCTGTTGTAAAAGTTGTTTTTTTAAGTGTTTTTTTGGGTTTTTTTTTTTTTTGGTTTTTTTTTTCAATGAAAATGTTCTTAATCAGATCAAAATAACACTTAATCCTTTATATCAGTTATATTAACAGTTATAAATTTATTTCAACTGATATCTTGTATTTGAGAGTGATGGATTTCATTTATTCACAAATTTTACCAGTATTAAGTTAATTTAAATTTGGCTTCTAGCAAATGACTTGGTAAACTCTCATAAGGTTATTAACCACCTTACCAACAGCAACCTTGAGCACCTTTTTGATTTCCGTGTTTCTGACATGCATACAAAATCAGAAAACAACATAGCTCACATGACTTTCTGAACCATTTTTTCATGGTCAGAGTTGCTGAGTTATGGAATAAACCGCCTGTATCCGTTGTTCGGTACTCTGCACACTTGATGAATTTGAGTGTATGCACCTCTCACACACTTAACCTTTTTACTACCAAGTTTGTTTGTTTTTTGGGTTTTTTGTCATGAAAAATTGTAACGGCATTCAAATGAATATACCCAGAACAAATACTTGACTGAGTGGATTAAATGAATCAACTCAATCCAAGGGCGGTAACTCTTTGTAAATGTAAATTTTAAAATGGAGACTTATTTGTGATTCTTTTTGTCCTCCTCTAAATACAAGACTTGATTTTTTAAGTTTTTGTTTTAATCTCTTTTAAAGTAGATCTATGATTTTCTGCTATATAAAGGCCCTTAAAACGTTTAAGAATTTTTCTGATGAGAAGAAGGTCCTTGTTTTCTGGTGAGGATGGGTGGGTGAAGTCTTGACTTTTTATAAATTATAACATTTGTAAATACATTTTTTTAGAAATGAAAAGGCTATGAAATGTTTATTCATATTAAATTTGGATTTTGATATTCCTAAGTAATTTTTTAATTAGGATTTTTTTTTTTTTTTATGAAATAGATTTGCATTTATAGGATTCCACTGATTATTTGTTTTAGGAATGCAAATTACAATATCATTCCATAAGTTTTTTCAACTGCATGGCTTGGTAAATACCATTAATTTGAACAATTTAATCTAATTGTTTAAGGAATATTTTATGAAGCCATAGTAAAAGTAAAGTCGTTGGGGCGGCCTAAAGTCGGTATCAGCCAGTCAGCGAGGGAGTCTATCCCCTTTTCACTAGCGCTAGACCAGGGAGATTGTTTTTTGGCATCTGAGGTGGAGCGCCACACCTACCATCAGCTCCTGTGCTATTTATACGCTGAGTTGGCGAGGACCAGAATCGAACTAGGAACCTTGTGGTTTCTAGCCGAACGCTCTACTGACTGAGCTATCCCGGCCCCTATGAAGCCATAATGTTCAGCTATTAAATAAAAAATGTTTTGCATCTTATTTGTTATTAGTTTATTTACAGCTAAACAAAACAAATCGTGAACATCCTCTAAGTGTTCTGATTCCGTAATTTTCATCATGTGTAGTATATATCATCATCATCATCATGTCATGCTAGTAGTACGGATATCCATGACAATATCTCACCAACTGTCACTATTATTCATTGTTCTCAGAAGGTCTTCTGTACAGCATCCAGTACTGCTTTGAGTGCAGAATCCAATTGCATTTCTAACAGTCTCTATGTGCAGGTTTTCTTCTGTATTGGTGTGGGCCACTCCTGTGCTTTTCTGAGAGTCGTGGGTTTGACATACCCGTGTTAAATTGTACCACTCCTGTTGTTCAGCATCTGATGTATATTAATTGTTTTTGTTTTTGTTTCCTAGCAACATCATGGAAATGAGGAAAGTTCATAAGGATGCATTTTTGAAGAAACACAATCTGAAACTTGGTTTTATGTCTGCATTTGTAAAAGCAGCTGCACACGCTTTGCAGGATCAACCAAGTGTTAATGCAGTGATTGATGAAAATGAAATCATCTACCGAGATTATGTTGACATCAGTGTTGCTGTGGCAACTCCAAAAGTAAGTAATAAAAAAAAAAAATAACAAATGCTTCAAATATATAGACTTACTAGATAAAACGTAATCCATTGGGTCACCCATTGAGCTCTGGGTAGATATTTAGGATTAGGAAAAAATGAGTTTGCAAAGCAAATTAAATCAAAAATAAATAAATATGACTAGAGAATTAAAAAAAAAAAAAAAAAAAACATTGAATTCATTTTCTAAGATTTTAAGAAAGGGAACATTTGACCTAATTTAAATTTATTAAGAGCCAAGATGTTGGCCTGGCTAGCTATTTATGAAACGTAACATACAAATACATTTCATAACCAATATATCTCTCTCTACGCGCACTGAGAAACTAACATATATAACGAGGAGGTAATCAAGATATACATAGAGAGGGTGGAAGTGACAGGCAGAATGTCAAGTAAGAGACAGATGTTTTTTACTTAATTGCAAATACAACTAATTAGAACTAATTAAAATGGAGTTTTTTTTTTTTTTCAAACATAACTCAACCCTAAAACTAAGGAATATTTTAGTATAACTTTCCTGTAATTAAACTAAACAGTAAAAAAGCCTTTAGGAGACAAAGATTGATTCACTCAGCTTTAGTATGATAATAGATTACTAATAATAATCAAAATTTGTATATTTCCATATAGTTGATATGTTTATATATTTATTATTACATAAACATATCGACTATATTTCCATATAGTCGATAATAATCGATAATATTATTAATTATAATCAAAATTTATGTATTTCCATATAGTCAATATGTTTATCTATTTTTTATATAGATTATTGAATAACTCTTGTATTATTGCATTTGTTTTTATTTAAGTTTTTTGTTGCTGTTTTGGTTTTATATATATATATATATATATATATATATATATATATCTGATCTGATCTGGGTATTACTGTCAGCAGTGATTTACGTTGGACGAAACACATCTCCAAAATTATCAAAAAGGCCGAGGGTGTCCTGGCGTCACTCAGCAAGACCTTTGTCAGCTGCTCACCAGCTATCTATTTGAAACTGTACAAAGCTATGGTGAAGCCACACATGAAGTTTGCATCACCAGTCTGGAACCCCTATCTTGCGCAGAATATTAACCTCCTAGAAACTGTACAGAGACGTGCAACCAAACGAATACCCTCCATCAGGCATCTACCATACTCTGAACATCTCGATGCCCTGGGAATGGATTTGCTGAAACTTCGGCGTCTGGCAACTGACCTGGTAAACGCTCATAAGGTCATTAATCATCTTAACAACAGCAACCTTGAGCACCTTTTTGATCTCCATCTTTCTAACACACGTGGGCATGCCTACAAAGTCAGAAAACAGCACTGCTCACGTGACTTTCGGAAACATTTTTTCACGCTCAGAATTGTGGAGACATGGAATAAACTGCCCGCATCTGTTGTAGGCTACCGAAGCACTGAATTTTTCAAAGCTTCCATGCTTCCTGTAGTCCGCCGACACTATACCTGATGCCACTTTCCACATACATATGCACACACGCGCACACATACATGCATATTACTACTGTAAACTGTTCATGTTCCTGACGCTAATACATTATTCTGTGTACTTGACATGAGACTTTGATGAGTTGTGGTGCACCTGAGCACTACACAATAAATTTGATTTTTTTTTTTTTTTTTTTTTTTTTATATATATATATTATATATATATATATATATACACCCTGTATATAAGAAAAAGATGAAAAAATAAGTATACCATTTTAAAACACTAAAGTAAAAAATATATTTATATATTTTTTTTTTTCTAGGGTCTGGTTGTACCAGTTGTGAGAGATGTGCAACAAATGAACTATGCTCAAATTGAAAGAACTATTGGTGAACTTGGTGAAAAGGTAAATCAATTATTTCTATATATGGTCATGAATAAAACCCTTAATTATAATAAATTTGATTTGATGACCTTAAATATAATATATTATAAATAATATAATTATATTAGATATAATAATAATTATGTTTCATAATCTTAATATATCATTATATATTAGAGATATATTTGTATCAGGGATATATTGTTTAATTTATAAAAAATGTTTTAATTATTTTAAAAATAAAAATATTTATAAATAAATTAATATAAAATAAGATTTCACTAAATAAATATTTTATAAAAATATTTTTAAAATATTTTAATTTATAAAAAATATTTATATTAATAAAATATTATTTTTTAATCTTAATATATTATTATATATTAAAGACATATTTGTATCGGGTAAATCAATTATTTCTATATATGGTCATGAATAAAACCCTTAATTATAATAAATTTGATTTGATGACATTTACACAATTTTATTTACACTGCTTAATGACGTTTTATTATCTTTAATTCAGGCTCGATCTGGTGCTTTGGCTATAGAAGACATGGATGGCGGTACATTTACAATTAGTAATGGTGGGGTGTTTGGGTCGATGTTTGGCACACCCATAATTAACCCTCCCCAATCAGCAATTCTTGGCATGCATGGTATTTTTGATCGACCTGTAGCAGTTGGTGGCAAGGTAGGGATAAATGTGTTATATATTTTTTCAAATGTTGTTTCCATTCTCAAATTGATGGTTTTTATGTTAAATAATTTTCCAAGGAAATATTGATATTAGGATAAGGCTTTCTGTAATATAATTAAGGGGCTCAGAGGTAATTAAGGGTTGCAAAACAATCAATTGTAGTAAGAGTAAATTATGGGAGAAGAGAGAAAGAAATATTTTGGGAAAATATTTTGAAAGGAAAAATCTGGTTGGAATGCATTTTGATTGTTTTTGAATTCCAACCAGAAAAATTCTATTGAAAAATGTTGGGAAATAAACAATATAATTAATAAGTAGGTGAATGACATAAAAAAAGAAAGAATCAGGCAATTAACAATAATCATAAAATATGGGAACCAGTATTCGAAAGAAAAGATTTTTGAAAAAGACAGAAGATAAACACAACGTCCACTGAGCTTATCCGAAAATCAGCTCACCTTTTTATCCTTGCCCATTTGCCTCACTGGCTGAATGTGATATCCTTACACTTGCTCGTATGACAACTCTGGTATTATAAACAACTGCTTATCTCATTCTCTCTTTGTTGTTTACTACTACTTAGATGATCTAACGATGAAATAAGATTGTTGACAAAGAAACAAATTGACTTGTACCTGAGTTTGTTTTTAAAATACAAAACAGGATTACCCAGGATCTTAATTTAAGGGATGTTTTCACACAAGAAACGAGCCCACTTATATAAGAAATTACGACCAGTACATTATATTATTTTCTATGGTTAAGTGTTAGAAAATTGGACTGTTCAAGATTTCACTATCTTATCTCTACACTCTTAATAATAAAAATTCTTATTAGAGCAATTTTTTAGTATAATATAGTAGTCTGACACATGTGGGCATGCCTACAAAGTCAGAAAACAGCATAGCTCACATGACTTTCAGAAACATTTTTTCACACTCAGTGTTGCTGAGGCATGGAATAAACTGCTTGCATCCGTTGTTGGCTGCCGAAACACTGCATCTTTTAAAACCTCTATGCTTCCTCTAATTTGACAACACTATACATGATATCCACCCTTCATATATATGCACACACACACACACACACACACACACACACATATATTATGAATGCACTATTCGTTTTCCTGACATTTTGTACATTATTCTATGTACTATACATGAGCCTTGATGAGTTGTGGTGTACTGTACACAATAATTTCATTATTATATATATAATTAATTGAATATTGTATTTATAGAGATTTACATATCAAAAGTAAGGGCCGGTTAGCTCAGTCGGTAGAGCATTCGTCTAGAAACCACAAGGTTTCTAGTTCGATACCGGTCCTCGCCAACTCAGCGTATGAGTAGCATAGGGATATGTGCAGTAAAGGAGCTGATGGTAGGTGTGGCGCTCCACCTCAGACACTAAAATAATCTCCTTGGTCTAGCGCTAGTGAAAAGGGGATAGACTCCCTCGCTGACTGGCTGATGCCGAGTTAGGCCACCCCGACGACTTTTTTACTTTTACATATCAAAATTTACATATCTACCCAGCCCCTCCACTACAAGTAGGATGTGACACAAGGTGAATCTTTAAGCATAACAGAGTTGGTTTGATTCAGTTTTTCTTCTCCTAGACTGGTTTCTAACGTTAAAGATCCCAGTCTGTTCAACTATATACTCATAGCTTGGGTAGCTCAGCAATGAACCTGTTCAATACTTAGACAGGTGACCA
Source organism: Doryteuthis pealeii (assembly GCA_023376005.1). Taxonomy (NCBI): domain Eukaryota; kingdom Metazoa; phylum Mollusca; class Cephalopoda; order Myopsida; family Loliginidae; genus Doryteuthis; species Doryteuthis pealeii. Next base: position 70,906,110 of record CM042168.1, read on the forward strand.
TTTAAGCAACAGCAGGTACTGTAAAAATCAAATCTCAAAATGACTTGATTCAACATTAAATAACCTGAAAAGGGTTGATGTACCATAAACCAAAATAACCAACAACCAACTTATGATAGAGGGCTGACTGATATTCCGAGTAATTTAAAATCAATTTGTCTGCTCTTCCTTTCTCACACAAGCGTCGTTGGTAAGACCATCACACACAACCAATTCTCCAAGCTCAGAACAGTAATTCTACCCGAGAGAGAGAGATTGCCTCGGCTTTCATGCCTCCCATCCGGTTGAACCACTCCAACCAATGATGGATGACAGGAGGCTCACCAAGAGTCACTATTTACAACCTGGAGGTTGTGGGTTCAATCTGTAGCCTTGGGAGGTAATTCATATTACCTCCCACTACAATGGAGATTATAGAAAATGAATTCACACAACTTGTCCCTTTGTTTTGTTGTCTCTTCAAAAATCTCTTATTGTCTGGCATCCAATATGATATTTCGTTTACTGTGACTGATCAACTTAACATCGTCAGTTGATATTCAGTTTTTTCTGGGGTTTCTTGTCAAAGGGAGATAACTCAAGGTTTTGAGTTATTTCCCCTTGGCCAATTTAGGTTATTTTGCATTCCTTTTTTTTTTTAATTTCCCTTTTTTTTTTTTTTTTTTCTTTTTTCTTCCTTCCAAATCCAAAAACCTACTAAAATAATCGCCATATATACATAATTATTTTAAAATTTAATTTAGAAATAAATGATGATAGAAATGAAAAGATTTTGAAGGTTGTTTTTGTCTTGTATCAATTTCCAAACTTTGTCTAATTCCAGAATTTTTTTATTATCTTATAACACTGGCCTGCATTAAAAAAAATTTCCAAAGGTTAAAGGTTTACTAAGTGATATATGATCGCCATTTTATGCTGAATTCAAAAATACCATTCATTGTGTTTCGTCAGGTCTGGTTTTTAAGATGTGCTTGAACACTTCACAAGTTGTGCATAATAACACTTATTCAAAAGCCCGTGAACTCTACTTGTCACAGTTATAATACTGTTCTATACATTTCAAGTAAGAGCTTGTATCTTAAAAATTTGATCTGATTAGAAAAAATGAGTATGATTTTTGGATTCAGCCTAAAAAAAAACTGCTTTAAAATCAGCTATTGTATATTCAACCTTGAAAACATCGCAGGCCAGTGTAATCTGTTGATGTAAAGATGACTAATTCTACTTTCACTTTCATTTTTAGGTGGAGATCCGCCCAATGATGTATGTAGCTTTAACATATGACCATCGATTGATTGATGGCAGAGAAGGTGTGCTATTTCTGAAAAAGGTCAAACAAGCCGTGGAAGACCCCCGAATTTTGCTTTTAGACTTGTAGCTTCTTAGACTGTACAGCATTTCTACAGAGAGAGAGAAAGAGAGAAAGAAAGAGAGAGAATGTGAAAGGTGTAGAGGTAATAGAGTATTCTTTGAATATTATAATAACAGATTAGCTCTCATCTCACGTTTTGTGAGATGTTTGTTTTTTTGCACTTAGCATTTTTTTCCTTTTTTTTTTTTTTTTTCCTTTTTTTTCTTTTTTTTTTTTTTTTTTTTTTTTTTCCTGTTTATTCTATTTTGCCCAGCAGAAACATTAAACATTAAAATACGAGGTGGATTTTTGTCTGTGTTTAGTTTTTTCCTTTTCAGTAAACCTTATTCAACATCACTTGGCTTAACAACACATGGGCTCTTCCAAAAAAATAAAATAAAAAAATAAAATAAAATATAAATAAAATAAAAAAATATATCAGAAGATATAAATTACAAGTAAATGTTTGGTTATTGACTCCTTTTGAGTTTTAAGATCTGTTTTAGCAAAATCTCTTTTTTTGCATTTTTATTTTTGTTTGTGGTGTGATGATATCATGAAGTCCGTCTCGTAGTACTATTAGTAAAAACAATAACATTTATATAAATATATATATATCAAGTATATTATTCTTTATCTTATTAAAAAGTTTAAACAAATTCTAAATAATTAGTCTACATTCCAGTACTAACTCTAGAGAAGTTCTTATTGAAATTTTGTGCTCTGTTCTCTTTTTCTTCTTTCTTTTAATTTTAATTTGGCCATAATTTTTCCAAAGTTTCGAAAAAAGATTTTGTGAAAAATTCTTGAAAGTCATTTCTCTTTTGGCTTGTTCTTAAAGGAAGACTTTCTTATGATGTTGTATCAACAAATGTTGCTTTGTATAAAAGAAAAAAAAAATCATTTCTCTTACAGATGCGATTTGCTTTGAATTTATTTCTAAGCATTTTTATTGGCCAGTTGCACAATCAATTTCTTTTTTTCTCATTCATTGATTAGATGCGAATGACCATCAACAATAAAAGTAATTTCTTCTTTCTCAAAGAAAATACTATATTCTTTGCTTGCCTATTTTTCTATTGTTAAATTACACAGAGCGAATCATGAAAGGAGACGGTTGAACAGATATGATGTTGCTAAACCCGAAATCTGTAAGGATACTGGTGTAACATCACTGATGACCTCCTTTAGTGCATTTCGGCAATGTTTAACAAAACTATGCACATCTAAACTATTAGATATATATGCTATACATACATACACACACACACACACACACACATATGTATACAAGCACACACTTTTACTAATATTTTACAAAAAGCTTCTTTTTTTTTTCTTTTTTTTTTTTTTTTTTTTTTTTTTCCAAACTGTAGACACTATTATGCAAAACTTTTTCTCATCCAGGAATTCCTCCAAAATGTATTTAATTAATCCAAATAATTTTAGTTAAAATTCTATGAATATTTATCTCGGTCCTTACAGATTTACTTCTGTATTTACATTCAGAATTGTTTAAAATTTCTTTCATTTCTAAATGTAATCATTTTCGGGGGGGTTTTCTTTTTTTTTTTTACCATCAAAAAATTCTCTGTAAATTCATCGCTGGAAAATTAATTTTGTGGTAAATTTATTGTCAATAAATTAATTCCATGTTAAATTTATCAATGGCAAATTCATCGTATCAGACTAAATACTCTTATAGGGTTTCACTTAAACCTAAAAATCTTATTAAATTCTTAAAAGCAATGATTAAATTCTGAATTTAACAATAAATAATTTGCCTGGGATAAATTTGTGTGTATTATACATACTAGCAAATATATGCACCCTCCAGGTGCAAGTATTTTAGTTAAATTTTATAATAAAATATCATATTAAATTAGAAAGGCTAATGAAACTGAATAAGAATGTAGACAAAAAGATTTGAAACAGAGGGGGTATGATTGAAAAATAGAACAACTTTGAAACTAACTCTTCCATCATTTTCCGTTACTCCTGTCTTTCATTGGTAAATTTTTCTAATTAAACTATTTAGTTAAAATAGGAAGTAAAGAATAATATTACAGTTATTTCTTCTTGTTAAGGGATTTCTTTTAAGATTTATTGAAGAGATTTTTGCTCATATTCAATAAGATAAAACCAAACAATTAAAAATCAACAATACTAAGCATATATTTATTAAAATCACATTTTTAAGATCAATATGCAAATTAGCCTTCCAATTCACACTGTAAACCGCTATTTCTTGTATATATAAATACAATTGCATGTTATTAGTATGTAGATATGGTCAACAGTCTTAATGATATAAAACAATTTTATTAATAATTGAGGTTTAAATAAAAAAAATAAAATCATGGAGAATGTGATGTAAATAACAAAGGGAATTATGACTTGAATAGTAATATAGTTTCGGTTACAGACAGAAAAACACACAATCTCCATTATAATAAGATATATCGCAGATAAATTCATTGTATCTTGCCCTTCTAATATACGGCCTTCCTAACCCTTTTTCCCTAATTCTAAAGTTCTTTTTATTAAATTCTGAATTTAACCACAAAAGATTTTTTCCTGCGATAAATTTGCTGCACGATGAATTGACTGGTGATAAATTTACCACACAAATTTACCAATGATGAATTTATCACGCACACCATCAGAATATTTGAGTAATATTTTAAGGACTTTTGGTGTCTAACAATTTGATTAAACTAAAAATATTTGGATTGATTGTAATGTTCTAAATCTAAATAATTTCCTTGAAATATCTCAGGAATTTTATTTTTTGTTTCTTCCGGTTTGCAACTTTTTGCAATCGGAATCAGATTTGCAGGCAAGAATTCAAGAAAGAAGGAACATCGGAAATTTCAATGTCATTTTCTTGCTGCAATAATTAAAAGGGGAAATTGGGAAAGGGTATTTGCTTGAATAAGTTTTACAGTGAAATGAATTTAAAAAAAGAAAAAATGATAAAAAATGCCATAAATGTTTGGGGGTATTTTTTATCTTTTCTGGGTTGGTTTTTATTTTTTCAAAAGTTTTTTTTTTTTTTTTTTTTTATATGTATTCTTTCTAATTTGCATAAACACAAAATGGGGTGGAAGAAATGTTTATGATTAAAGAAAAGAGGGGGGGTTAGCTTTTCTCAACTTTTATTGGATAACTGCTGCTATATTTTCATGTTCTTGAGTCTTCTTTTTTCAGGTCTCATGTCAATCAGTTGTTATTTTGCTTAAAAAATTGTTACTTTTCTTCTGTTTTTTGGGTTTTAACATTATTATTATTATTATTATTATTATCATTATTATTATTTTGAATAAATTTTGATGTGAGGATGCTTCCTGCCATTTATCTTGATGCAAAAAAGATTATTATTGTTAAAACAAATCTTTATTTTAATAGACTTCTCTTATTGAAAAGTCTATTTACGAGCACTGAAGAAATGTGTCTATGATGAATACATTTTAATAGAGTCATTCATTTTAAAAGGATTTAATTCATCAATCCCTTAAAAAAAACATTTAGACAAACGAGTTGAGATCTTGAATCAAGTTGAATTTTGGTAGAAAAATTCTTCTTGCAGAAAATGTATTTATTTTCAATAATTTCTTTTTTTTTTTTTTTTTTTTTTTTTTAATTTTGTTTTTCTAAGAGTCCAGTTTTAGAGAATGACTAAGTTTATCCATGAAACTGAACACACTTACTCTTTTCTGCCAATAAAAATAATTCCATTTCCACATAAAACTTTTAAAAAAACAAAAACAATTTCTTTAGTCTCTATAACTCTACACTCTATTTTCCAAAAAAAAACCTCCTATTTTTGCATTCATAAATAATAATAATAAGAGTGACTAATTTCTTTTGATCTGTCTCTATCTGTATTCCAAAAATACCAAACACACCACATGCTGTAATTGCTTCATCATTATTACAACTATTAAAATGCTCCAGATGTGACCAACTTGTAAGAATTTTTGTTAAATAAAGGATGCCTAATTATCTTGGCTGTGATGTCACCAAAACAATCTACTTTCACTTTCTTTTATTGATTCAAACCAAATTTTCTTTTGTTGTGCAATAAACAAAAATATTGAAATCATTTTATTCTCTACAGCAGCACTACTTAAACTTTTTTCATTTGTCACCTCATTGTAGTTGGTCACAGCACCATAAAAGGCTTAAGTCGTCTAGTAGTAGGACTGGTCACCTAATTGGTCACACACAATCAGAAGTGTTCACATAGACAGTGGGTTCCAAAAAAATATATTATATATATATGAGAGAATAGTGGGTTTGCACACAGGCAAAAAGGGATTGTTTATTTCTCGCTCCCACTATTCTTGCAACTCGCAGCCATCCAAAATACACACACCCTAGTGGAGCCCGAAAATAGTGTCACTCTCTCCTCATGAGACACCCAACAAAAAAGAAAGTTTTCTTCACTTCTGTTTGTGGTCCCATGTGGGGAAAAAGATATATCTATTTCCACTCTTCTGCAGAAATTTTGGATTTCTGTTGTTTTTTTTTTTTGTTTTTTTTGTTCATTTTTTATTTAATTCAGGGGTTATTGACCAGTCACTGGCTGACATACATTGAATGCTTAGAATCTAAAACTTTCTTTTCTTTTTTTTTTTTTTTTTTTCTTTCTCTTTATCCAGAAATTTGATTACCATTTTCTTTTTAATTTAAATTTTCTATCTATAGAAGAGGGAAAATATATGGGGCGAAATAGACCTTCGAATCAACAAGCTCCCGCCAAGGGGGAACCAAAAACAAGCGAGTTCTCAGTCTTCTGTGTCAAGTCAGACCCTCTGTTGGTCAACACATTCTTCGTCTATTTGCTAAAAAAAAAATCCGTCGTCGTAGTCGAAATAATCTTTAGCAGTTCAAAATCACATTTCCTTACTGAAAAGCGCTTCGTCGTCGACTGCTGCTGCTGACTGCCCAGCACTCGACTCACTTGTTATTTTATGGGCATATTAGCCAAACATCCGGGCACATCAGTCAAACCTCGCGTCCATCCAGTTCCTACATCGCATCTGTTTTCGCATGCGGGAGGATGCGGGTTCGATCCCAGCAGGCAAGACAAAGTCTTGCTCTTTTTCGTTCTCTGTCACACTATCAACCCTTTTAATTATGCTACACCCATTTTTCATCATGAGATTTTTCGTGACCCCAAATATTAAATGTGAAATAAAATCTCTTATTATAATGGAAATTCGCTTTCTGTCTGTAACCAAAACTGTTACTGCTTACATCACAATACCCTCAGGAATTGTGTAAGTTGATCAAGGAGTATTTCATTTATAGACAAACTCATTAATGTATGAAATGAATTTTATTTATTAATGATGTCTATGAAAATTTAAGTTAGATTTTACCTAAAAATACCTCATTAGTGCATTTAAAGTCCTGCAAAGTGTCTTATATATCACTAAGAAATAAAGGTTTACATAATATATGGTGTGGTTAATTTACATACTGGTTTTAACAAAACTGGGTTTAATAAATAATTACTTGGTGTTATTGATTGTTTTATTCATCAACGTATTAAAATCAATCCTATGACTGATTTTTATATAGAAACCAATTAAAATATAATTGAAATAAGTGTAATCTTTTTATGTGCTCTTATTTAATTTTGTTAATTTTTCTAATTCAATATATTTTATTACATTAAAACTTAAATACTTATGCTTAGAGGGTGCATATTATTGCTAATATAAATAAATACTTAAATCATTTATATTTTTGCTGAACAGTATACATATAAAACTACACTGAAAATACATACATTGTCACTGCACTAGTCGCAATTGTGCTGCACATGCATTTTATTACCACAACAGTTGCATGGTGCATCACATTAAATATTGGGAAATAACATAAACTGAATTTCAGGTGTTTGTATTTATATTTTCGCAACTCTAAATGGGGTCACAACCCCAAATGGGGTCACAACCCATAGTTTAAAAAGTGCTGCTCTACAGAATTTCAGAATTTACGCAATAAAAAAATTTCTATCCTGAATTATAAATAGAATAATGTTTCATAAAATAATTATTATGAAATTATTTAAATAAATACCGACCTCAATCAAATAAAACCGTAACATGGATTGTTTTTTTATACATTTATTAAAATGAACAAAATCAACTAATTACACTAAAAATGTATACGTTATTAGAGATGCTGATAGGTACGCGTTCTGCATCACTGACGCATAAAAATCTAAAAGGCTGCAGTAAAATCATATCCAAGCGTCCCAGTGTTTTTGTTTTGTTTTGTTTTTTAGAGGGGGGGGGTTCTATCCTCACCATTTTCAGCCAGCTTTAAATACATTTCAATATTTTCTTGGAAATGAATTACACTGTATGGGGTACAAGGTAGAGGTTAGACAGCTTTAGTTGTTCATAGATAAAAACTCTGCAATTTATTAAGAAACTGAAGTTAGGACCTATCAAATTTGAATTTCTTCTTTAAATTAAATCCGTGCATCCCAGGACGCACTAAATTAAAAAGCTATCATCAATACTGCATTATCACTGCACTTATAGTAACAGCACCGTGCGTCTTTTATTACCATAGCACTCTCATGGTGCCTTATGTTAAATATTGTGTGTTTGAAAAAATAACATATAAACTGAAATTAAGTATTATTTTGATTTTTCTCTTTGTTGAACAAAAAATTAATTGTAGGTTCTTCAATGCCTTGTTTACTCAACAGACAAACTATTCAAAATAATTTCCCTGGTCGAATCATTACTATGCTCGGACAGACAAGGTACACCTGAAAAGGACCAAGGGGGGACAACAGCCAAAACATTGTGTTTTCATATATCATGATAAAGATGAGGACAACAGTCTGAAAAATCAAAATGGTACATATCAAGTGTCAAAAATTCAAACAAATGAAATTCAAGTATTTGAATTTAATTTTCGCGATTCCCTAAACAGACCCCTAGTTTAAGAAGCACAGCTCTACTGAATTTCATGAACCCGAAAAGGACAGAATAAGTCTTAAAGGGTTTCTTATAATTCCAAACTGAAACGTTTATTCTGAAACTGACTTTTCGTTTTTCAAACAATCATCAAATGGAAATAGTGATTCATTTAGATTATATGGACTATTGTCCTCATCTTTATTTTTATCTGTACAACATTTCGGCTGATCTGCCCTCCAGCCTTCTTCAGGTATTTCTTGTCGAACTCGGGAACCTTCTCTTCAAACTTGGGAACCTTCTTGTTGTAATCAGGAACATTCATGGAACTCTGAACCCAAACCTTTATTCAATCCAAGGGTGTAGACTGTTCTCATTCCGTTAACCATGACTGGGTAAAATGTTAATTATTATTCTATGTTACTGTCGCCCTTGACCAGGATTGAACCTGCAGCCTAGAGATAACTGTCACTTAGAACTGTCTTAGCTCAACACCTATATCTACTATAATATCAACACCGTGAATACATTTCGGACATTTTGCAAATAGTAGACACACATGCCAGGCAATGCTTCAGTTTCAAATCTGGTGAACTTGTCACAATAGGAATTAAAAAAAAAAAAAAAAAAAAAGGGGGGGGGGGGGTTCCATAGGTGAAAAAAAAGGTTGGGAACCACTGATTTAAATAGAAGAATTCAAAGTAGGTATTTACCCAACCTATCTGCCATGGGTAGGATGTGATAGAGTGAAAGGGAGATAGTGAGAGGATAGTTGATTTGAAGTTTTTGAAAGTGAATAATTCAGAGAGTCTGGCTGAGAGCTTAGAGGAAACACATTGCAATGGTGGTGTGTGCATTTGAGACCTTTTACTTGGGATAGAATAAATGGGCTCTAAAACAAAACAAGAACGTCTTGTGTTCGTTATTAAGAACTGCCAACGGATGAAAGTAAATCCCAAGATGCAGAATACGAGCCACTCTGATCCAGAATAGCAGATCAAGATAAGAATAGAAACAAAATTACATACACCTCAATTAGACGCCACGTCACATATTCAATATTCATTATTTCGTAATGACCCTACACACATTTAATTGATACAGCAATGTTACAGGCCATCCGCTTACTTGCGTGATCTATTTACCCAACCTATCTGCTATAGGTAGGAAGTGATAGGATGAAGAGTGAAAGGGAGAGGAGGGTTGGTTCAAAGTTTTTGAAAGTGAATGATTGAGAGAGTCTGGCTGAGAGCTTGGAGGAAACACGTCGCAATGGTGGTGTGTGCATTTGAGACCTTTTTCTTGGGATAGAATAAATGGGCTCTAAAACAAAACAAGAACGTGCTCGTTATTAAAAACTATCAACGGCACAAGACAAGAGATTCCTAAGTAGTTCCAGACCCCCTCAACAAAAAGAGAAGCCAGCCAGCCAAACAACAGACCAAACTACCCAGCTACTCTGATACAGAATAGTAGATACCACAGATCCAGATAAGTATAGAAAGAAAATCCCATACTCCCTCAATTAGATGCCACATCACATATCAAAATTTAATTACCTTATATACACATACTCCAAATAGATCCCACCACATCACATATTCAATTTGATTATAAATGACTTTTTACAATCTCCAACTCTTTTAATTGATCCCAAAAATGTAACGTTTGTATTTATATTTTTTATGTAGTTATTTTGCACACAGTTATATGGTATCAAGTATTCCTATCTAATACAAATAATTTGTACTCATTTAATTGTCTTCAAGTATTCCTATCTAATACTAAAAATTATAAGGTTTAAAGTAATTATTTCTACTAGCAAATATATGCACCCTCCGGGTGCAAGTATTCTAGTTAAATTTTATCATAAAATATCATATTAAATTAGAAAGGCTAATGAAACTGAATAAGAATGTAGATAAAAAGATTTTGAACAGAGGGGGTATGATTGAAAAATAGAACAACTTTGAAATTAACTCTTCCATCATTTTCCGTTACTCCCGTCTTTCATTGGTAAATTTTCCTAATTAAACTATTTAGTTAAAATAGGAAGTAAAGAATAATATTACAGTTATTTCTTCTTGTTAAGGGATTTCTTTTAAGATTTATTGAAGAGATCTTTGCTCATATTCAATAAGATAAAACCAAACAATTAGAAATCAATAATACTAAGCATATATTTATTAAAATCAATTTTTTAAGATCAATATGCAAATTAGCCTTCCCATTCACACTGTAAATCTCTATTTTGTTGTATATATAAATACAATTGCATGTTATTAGTATGTAGATATGGTCAACAGTGTAAGTAAAGTAAAACAATTTTATTAATAATTGAGGTTTAAATAAAAATAAAATCATGGAGAATATGATGTAAATAACGAAAGGAATTGTGACTTGTATAGTAATATAGTTCCGGTTACAGACAGACAAACTCACAATCTCCATTATAATAAGATTTTACTAAATATTTATTTTGCACATAGTTATATGGTTTCAAGTAACCAATAATAATCCTTAGTAAACAATTATAGCTAAAAGTAACTATTCTTAATACAAATAAGTTACACTTTGACATCAAGTATTTTATACAGACCTACTTTAGGGACGCTAACAGGTACTACCACTCCAGTTTGGGGTAGACCTGAGAGTAATTTTAAGTGTTGACTTATCAGTGAAATATCAATGTTTCTTAGAAACTGAATTTCTATTCATAAATAAAATACATTACTTACCTTAATCCTCCCTATGATAAAGATGCGAAAATAGTTTTTTTCTCATTTTTCCTTTATATATGAAAGGATGAAAGTTAAATAAGGAAGGAGGATGATTCCAATGTTAGTTAAAGGGTATCAAGGGAAGTGCGGTGGTGTACTGGTTAGAGTCACAGGAAATGGACTCGTCAACCCGTGTTCAATTCCTGGACGAAGCTACAGTTCACATTGCGCTAATATCCTTGGGAAAGTTATGAATCCAACTATTGTCCCTCCATCTATGTGTAAATAGTAGGGCAGAGTGGGCTCTTTAACCTCAGTTATTTAATACCAGCAAAATTATGAAAGATTTGTAACAATAGTTTGGAAGAAAAAATTTAAAAACTTTTTGTAAACAAATTTTCTATTTAACCCATAGATGGGACCCTAACAAGTACTAGCACTCCGGGTTAGAGTGGACCTGGGAGCAATGGTGATAAAGGGGTGGGTCAACATTGCCCAGACCTCCAGAACTGAAACCTCACCATCAGATGGAGTTTAGCTTCATACCCTGAACATGAAGAGCCTCAGCCACCGCCTTCTAGCACCCATATGATAAAAAGGATTTGAGTTTCCCATAAGGGCTGATAAGTTATCAGAATTACAATGACGAACAAGAGAACGACGTGTGAGGGTTATGAAGTAGCCATGTTTATTCTGTCTATCTCTCTGCCCAGTTCAAGGGCAGTAACTCTTAATGGTTCGGATAGCATTCAACTACAGAAACCATCACAAGGGCAATAGGGTTGGGACAATCTGTACATACATAAATGTCACATAACAGATCAAAGAAACAGAAGATCCAGCTATTCAGAACAAGATAAGCATAAAGAAGGTAAGTATATCAGTATACAACCACTGGTATGCAGGTATCGACTACAATATACGAGATATGTCTCAAGATGAGAATGGCTATATAATACTTCTAATCACAACTTGTTTTGTCACTTCTATTACAGATACTAAGAACAGTGTGTACATAAAACAAGAATAAATAATAATCTCCTATTGAGAGTCAAACTCATGTCGTCTTTTGCTTTCTGAAAGTCTGGTCTTCCATACTGGCTGCTTTACCAGTTAAGCAATATGAGCAGAGATAACATAAAAACAAATCTAATTAACACATATAAAACTGTTGATAATCTTCCTTGTCTTGGAATGGTCAACTCCACATTTGTTACTATTGTTTTACCCACTAGTAATGTTGAATATGTATTATACTCAAGTATTAATAAAGAGCCCACTCTGCCCTACTATTTATACATAGATGGAGGGAGAATAGTTGGATACATACCTTTCCCAAGGATATTAGCGCAATGTGAACTGTGGGTCGTCCAGGAATTGAACACGGGTTGATGAGTCCATTTCCTGCGACTCTAACCAATACACCACCGCACTTCCCTTGATACCCTTTAACTGACATTGGAATCATCCTCCTATAAGTATTCCTTTCTAATACAAATCATTTGCATACAGTTATAGGGTTTCAAGTATTCCTATTGTTACATGCACGCGCTCGTTAGGTATGACGAGGGCGCTGGTGTAACGATAATAATAATTTTAAAAAATATAAGCAAGAGATCACGAGTGTTAAAAAAATATATAACTAAAAGAAACACAAGGGACAGGGAAATCTCCTTCTCACACTTCGATAAATACGAGAGGGTAATAAGGAACACCTTTGCCAGACAACGAAAGACAATAAGACAGAGCTTCAGTGATAATGACAATTTTATTTATCAACATACAAACAATAAGGAATTAAAAAAAAAAAAAAGGAAAACAACTATCGTGATTAGAGCTGTGAAGCCCCAATTCCAACATGGGAGTATCTTCTAACTCCAGAGTACGGAGTAAATTCACTTTGTAATATACTGGGGAAAATAAATCCTAAGTTCCGATATATAAGTAAATATACCTTTTCAAGTACAAAGGGAAGATAATTTCAAGGGGGTGGGAAATACGCAAATTTCAAATTTGGATACTGAATGAAAGAAAAACACGATAACAAATACTAAGTTTCAACAATTTTAATAACAATATAATAAAGGCTGGAAGAAAGGATATGCAAATATCGATTTGATAGAAGGTGGCGGATAGTAACTAATAGAGTTCGTAAGAGATAGATACAGAGAGAGAGATGTAGGTGGTTTGCAAAAAACGATGTTTTGCGGGGGACTTATCTGTGATCCCGGTAACAAGTGTTCATTTGTCGTAATTTCGTAGCTCTTTGATAGATGAATTTCGTAGTTCTTTTTATAGATGAATTTTGTAGTTCTTTGGTTGTTGAATTGTAGAATGTCGTGGAGTTCTTAAGTTGAAGATTTCGTAGTGTTCTTTGACAATAAGGTAGTTATGCTACAAATTCCTTATTGTAGAAGTATTAAGTTCTTGAGTTGTTGAATTTCGAGTGAGTGCCGGCTTATTTTATTTCCAGTCTTTGGGAGAGATAGACTCTAATTCCCCCAAAGACGTGTTGAATTTCTCAACCTGTGTGGTAGCATATGCTACAAAGATCCACACAGGATGCTGTCCACTTCGACACTGACGAATCCAAAGTAAAATACTCCCTTGCCCTAATCGTGACGCCACATGTCTCTCGGTAAGCTTGGCCCTCTTTTTCCCCCCATGCGTACGTGAGGAAGGCAACAAGTGTAGTAGCGGTTGTTCACTTGGGGTCAAATTCTGGGACAAAGGCAGCAACCGTGACGTCACGGACTTCTTGGAAGATTCTTTTTATTTTGTTTTTATCTTTATTTTCAACATAAATTTTGATACAACAAACAAAAACATATAGTGAATCTGGAACGGGGAGGTATTGAATAAATGTCTATTTTTATCATATATGTATGAATGTGTGACAGAGAACACGAGGTGAGTGGCGAACGTCAAGGCCTGCCGTATTCTCGAAGGAAGCGGGCTATGCTTTGCCTGACATGTCGGACTGTAGAATCGAACCCGCTTCCTTCAGAATGCAAACATTGTCACCGAAGTCTAGAAGCTGCAGTCCCGGATGTAAGCGCCAGGTGCCCGGATGATGGCTATGATGATTCCAGCGGTCGGGTTTGGCTCAAGAATCTCGTGCGTGTGGTGCAGACACCCGGATGTTGAAAGAAAAATTGTATAAGTAGAGGTGGGGTGACGACAGAATGAGCGATTCAAAACATTCAGCAGGTAATCAATCTAAAAGAGAAATAAATAAAAGAAGGAAGAGATTCGACTCACTGTAGTGGGAAAAAAAATGTCTTTCTGTTTTTTTTTTCTTTTCCTTTATCTCTTTTCTCAAGGTCGGTCGCCATGGCAACAGGCTACACTGCTGTCCCTTTTAGGGGCCTGAAATCCGGAGGTCGCAAGCACTTTTACAAATTCAGTCATGTGCCGTCAGTACTTAGGTCAACATAGATACATATTTGCGTTTGCCATTTCTGGTAATGGAACAGGAGGATTAAAACCATCGTTTAGCAGTGAGGTAGTATTAATGTGATGGGACGATTGTCATTCCCCTGTCTATAACAGACTGGGAATTAGAAGTTATTTTCTTTTCTTCTTTTTCTTTCTTTTAAACAAAGTGAATGATCTTTTTACTTGCCATACATTATATTTAGAATTTTGTAAAAGCTTATAACTACTAGTTGACATACTTGTATTGTATCACACTAATACAAATAATTTGCACACAGTTATATGGTTTCAAGTATTCCTATCTCTAATAAGAATGTTCTCTGGGGGGCACAGTTAAGTCCGACGCTTTTACTCTCCCAGCTGACCAAGTGTTCAGTCTGAAAAATTATCTCCCAGCAATGCTGCACTCTTCTCACCAACACGATCAAAATAGCTTTTCTCTCGTCCACTCATCGCAACAGCCAAAATGCTACTGCAAGCTTTTCTCACAGGTTTGTGAGGGCTGGTCATTAAATACACAATTACAGTGTTCATCCGGGCTCCTTACTTTGACTTGCCCGTGCAGCACGTGAGACATTAATCAGCAAGCGTCAATCCTTCACATCCGGGCCACTCTGGACAGTTTAGTAATTCACATGCGTCAGGCCACGACTCATGATCAAGAGGATGTGAGTTCAATCTCCCCACTCGCCTCTGACTTCATTCTGTATGCCAAACACAGTCGTGCACGCTTCGAACCACTACGTTCGTGGTTTCTCTCATTTACACACAGTTGTAGGGTTTCAAGTGAAACCCGACGGCATGGCATCGGTTTTGCTGTAAAAAATAGTTTTATCCCTTGCATCGAACCCCCGTCAACTGGGAGCGAGAGAATCATTACCCTCCGGATGGGAACGCCTGCAGGACCGGTAAATATCATCAGTGCATACACCCCAACCCTCTATGCTACTCATGGGGGAAAAGACGAGTTCTTTGAGAACTTGAGTGCGGTGATAACTGGGATCCCATCTACAAAGGATCTTTACGTGCTCGGGGATTTTAATGCAAGAGTAGGAGCTGACCACGAGGCTTGGCCCACTTGCCTTAGCATTCATGGGCAGGGCAAGATAAATGATAACAGCCAGAGATTGCTAGAGTTGTGTTACTATCAAGGCCTATGCGTGACCAACACGTACTTTAGGTGCAAGGACATCCACCAGGTGTCATGGAGACACCCCTGCTCCCACATCTGTCACCAGCTGGGCCTTGTCATCACCAGGTGTGCGAATCTTGCAAACATCCTTCTCATCCACATGTACCATAGTGCAGACTGCGACTTGGATCACTCCCTGGTTGCCAGCAGAGTGCAAATGACACCCAGAAAGATCCACCACTCAAGAAGGAGGGGTCGACCACGCATCAACACGTGCTGTGTAGGCAACACGGAAAAGACACAGCACTTCCTAAGCAGTCTCCAAAAAGTTCTCACAAACAAGACACCGCCTAAAGATGAAGCCTCCATTGACACAAAATGGTCTCACCTTAGAGATTCCATCTACAACTCTACTATCACCGCCTATGGGAAAAAGGAACAGCAAAATGAGGACTGGTTTTAGGCTCACTGGGAAAAATGAAGCCTGTGGTTGAAGCTAAGAGAACAGCCCTCCTGGCACACAAGGTAGCGCCTGGCCAAAACACACTTGATGCCTGGAGGAGCGCCAGAAACAAAGCCAAGAGGGCTACCTGACACTGTGCCAACACTTACTGGCTAAACCTGTGCCACGGTATAGAGTCAGCTGCCAACACAGGAGATGCAAGAGGCATGTACAAGGGCATCCACAGAGCTACAGGCCAACCCATAATAAAGACTGCACCACTAAAAGACAAAACGGGAGGAGTAATCACTGACCAAGGGAAGCAGCTGCAACGTTGGGTTGAGCATTACCTAGAACTGTATGCAAAACGAAGTGACAGAAAACACCCTAAGTGCCATCTCTGATTTGCTGGCAATGGAAGAGCTGGACACACTACCAATGGTGGAAGAGCTCAGCAAAGCCATCGACCGCCTTGCTGATAGGAAAGCAACTAGGGGTGACGGCATACCAGCAGAGGTCTTGAAAAGTGGGAAGGCAGTGCTGCTCCAACCACTACATGAACTACTCTGCAGCTGCTGGGAACAAGGACACATACCTCAGGGCATGCCGGACGCTATCATCGTCACCCTATACAAGAACAAAGGAGATTGGAACAACTGCAACAATTACCAGGGCATTTCATCCTCAGCATAGTTGGAAATGTCTTTGCTCGTGTTACACTGGCGCGTCTGCAGACCCTTGAATCTATCTGGAGTCACAGTGTGGCTTCCGAGCAAACCGGTTAAATGTGGACACGATCTTCTCACTACACCAGCTACAGGAAAAATGCAAGGAGCAGCAGTTGCCACTCTAAACCGCATTCATAGACCTAACGAAGGCATTCAACCTGGTCAGTCGCAGCAGACTTTTTAAATTGCTACAGAAGATAGGCTGCCCGCCCAGACTTCTTGGAATATTTAGCTCCTCACACGAAAACATGCACAGCACAGTTTGTTTTAATGGTGCAACATTCGAGGCATTTCCAATCAGCAGAATAGAACACAAAAAGTCTTCTTATGTTCCATTACTTTTGAATACTATTGATATTTCATGAATTAGTTTAAGTGTTATATAACAGCAGCGTTTGCTTTAATATTTAGTCGAGATCAATTGTAGTCCATAATGCACAAAAACTTATATGTGCTTAGTTTGGGAAATGCTATTCGCCGATGACGCAGCCTTAATGTCACACACTGATCACGGTCTGCAACAGCTTGTCAGTCAACTCACACAGCAAGGAGTTCGGGTTTACCATAAGTCTAAATAAGACAAAAGTCATGGCACAAAGTGTAGACACCCCTCCGAACAATGTCATCAACGGGTACAGCCTGGAAGCAGTGGAGAGCTTCAAGTACCTTGGGTCCACCATTGCCAATTCAGTCTCCACTGACAGTGAAATCAACAGCAGAATCGTGAGAGCGGTGGCAGTTATGGCCAAACTGAGCCAGAAAGTCTGGGACAATGCCAGCCTTACTAAGAGAACCAAATTGCGCGTCTACAAAGCGTGCGTTCTCAGTACTCTCCTCTACAGTAGTGAAGCCTGGATCACATACTCCTGCCACGTGAGGAAACTGGACAATTTCCACCTCAGATGCCTACGCTGCATTCTATGCATACGCTGGCAGGACAAAGTGCACAACACAGATGTGCTGGAATGAGCAAACATGAAGGGCATGCCCGCCATCATCTGTGAGAGACACCTGCGTTGGCTTGGTCACGTCAGGAGGATGGACAAAGGCCGCATCCCCAAAGACCTACTGTATGGCGAATTAGTAGAAGGCACCCGACCAGTAGGGAGACCACGCCTGTGCTTTAAAGATGTCTGCAAGAGGGTCATGAAGACATGACACATCGACATCAACACATGGGAGGCTTGTGCAGAAGACCGTATGACCTGGTGCCTCCTCGTCAAACAAGGAACGAAAAGAAGTGAAAGAGAGAGGAATGGAGCCGCCGCAGAAAAGAGAGGCAAAAGGAAGGAGAGACAACAGCAACTCCAGCAAGCATCACAGTTTGTTTGCAGTCACTGCACCAGAGATTGCAATTCAAAAATTGGCCTGTTCAGCCACTCACGCAGTTGAGATTTTTTTTTTAAATGGTCACTACGACATCGTCTTTAGTAGATGGAAGGATGCCAACCAATATAGGTTTTAAAGTATTCCTATTTAATATATATATATACCAACCCCTCCTCGCGAGCAGGATGTGACACAAGGTAAATTTCTTAAGCGGAGTTCAACAGGTTTGAATTCAGAGTTTTCATTCTCCTAGACCGGTTAAAGAGCCCAGTCTGCCCTACTATTTTACCCATAGCTGGAGGGAGAGTAGGATTCATACCTTTCCCAAGGGTATTAGCGCTAAGTGAAATGCAATTACCACGTCCAGGACTTGAACTCAGGGCGACGAGTCCATTTCCCATGACTTTAACCATTACACCACGCGCTATTTAATACAAACAATTTGAATATAGTTGTATGGATATTTCTACCTTTGTGCACAAATCATAACTCAAGAGAACAGAATTAGAATAGACAAAGAATAACTTAGAAAAAAATACACAAAAATGCAAAAATCACAGAATCTCTGTGACGGAGAACGAGAAAAGAAAAAGAGCAAGACATTGTCTTGCCTGCCGTGATCGAACCCGCGTTCTCCCGCTGATGTGTCCGGATGTTTGGGTAATATGCCCATAAATAACCAAAGCGTGTAGAGAGTGGGGAGAGAAGCATTCGGCTTACATGAGACAGCAGTCAGGAAATATTATTTTGACGGCGACGACGGATTTTCAGCTGCTGGTCGAAGACAAAGACTGTGTTGATCAAAAGAAAGTTTGTCCTGCGAGAAGACGGTGAACTCACTTCTTTTTGCCCCCCAGCAGGAACTTGTTGACTCAAATATCTATTTTCCCCACCTCTATTTTCCCCCTTCTATACACATCAAAACAAAAATTTCGATCCCTTATCACAACTATAAAAAACAGACACCAACTACTGTCTGGCACCTTCCTCCACCCCAGACTTTTAATTACCCTGATGCTACCGTATCCCTGTTGAAGACTCTCGTTGAAGACCAGTTGTGAAACAGGAGGATAGGTGACAACTCCCGTATATACCCAAATAAAAGCGTCTTCATCAGTCGGACTCTATCTTTATTCATTTCCTTGCTTTGGGCAGCCGTCACATTTGTATTTATAGACCTTGCATCAGAACATACTTGTATATGTATACACAAACATACACAACACGCTAAAAAAAAAACCCAACTACCAGAACATATACAAATACATACATAAAGCTGGAAAAGGGTTTTGAACTTCTGGAACATGTGTTTACGCAGCTAATATCATAAATTTAAAAAATAAAATTTAAACCACTTTGCGCACCCTTTTTATTTTTATTATAAAATATCTATTTTTCTCTCGTTGAGCCTACAACAATCTTATATATATATATTTACCAACTCCTCCACACGAGCAGGATACGACACAATCAATTTCTTAAGCGGAGTTTAACAGGTTTGAATTCAGAGTTTTCCTTCTCCTAGACTGGTTACCTAGCCATGGTTAAAGAACCCAGTCTGTCCTGCTATTTACCCATAGCTGGAGGGAGAGTAGGATTCATACCTTTCCCAAGGGTATTAGCGCTAAGTGAAATGCAGTTACCACGTCCAGGATTTGAACTCGGGGCGACGAGTCCATTTCCCATGACTTTAACCATTACACCACGGGCTTCCTACGGGCAATCTTATATATAGCGGTGCAGGCGTTCCCATCCAGAGGGTAATGATTCTCTCACTCCCAGTTGACGGGGGTTCGATGCAAGGGGTAAAACTATTATTGGTAATGAATATGTGTAGATTTATCAGTCACTTCCTTAATTGTTTCCTCTTTAATATCCTTAACAATCACATTTCCTTTTTTCCCCTCTACTTAACAGCATTAACCTCCCCCCCCGTCGGTTGGGGCTGTGAAATACACTGACTTCCCCTCTACAAAGGGTTAAGACCCTCTCCATGGGTCCACCTGATGGTTGAGCCAATCAATCAGCTGGCCACATCAAGCCCTAGCACCTATATGATTGTTCCAACTGTATTGCTTGTATAGCAAACCCTCAACCCCTTTTTATCATATGTACTAGAAGGTGGTGGTTGAGGGTCTTAGTGTCCTGGATAGGATGTTAAACTGCATCTGATGGTTAAGTTACAATTCTGGAGCTCTGGGGAGTGTGGAGTACCCCTTCATCACCATTACTCCCAGATCCACTTTGAGGGTCTTAATGTCCTGGGTATGATGTTAAACTGCATCTAATGGTGAAGTTCCAATTCTGGAGTTCTGGGGAATGTGGAGTACCCCTTCATCACCATTACTCCCAGATCCACTTTGAGGGTCTTAATGTCCTGGGTATGATGTTAAACTCTATCTGATGGTGAAGTTCCAATTCTGGAGTTCTGAGGAATGTGGAGTACCCCTTCATCACCATTATTCCCAGATCCACTTTGAGGGTCTTAATGTCCTGGACATGATGTTAAACTGCATCTGATGGTGAGGTTACAATTCTGGAGCTCTGGGGAGTGTGGAGTATGCTTTCATTGCCATTACTCCTAGATTCACTCTCACCTGGAGTGGTTGTTCCTATTAGCGTCCCATCTATGGGTTAAATAGATCAAAAAGGTTTTTAAAAATGTGTTTAAAAAAAAAATTAACTTGGTTCATCACTTGAACAATGTGTATAAGAAATAAAAATAAAGAAGTTCCCAGAGAGACTCAAAATTGTGTTAAACCTTGTTTTGCAAATCATCATCATCATTGGCATTTCAGTCTTGAAAGACTATTATATAATTCTTGTGCCCCTGAAGTTACAGCGCCTCCTGTGACTGTGAAGTCCAATGTTTGAAAAAACATTCTCAACCACAGATGTCGCATGTGAAGGCTGTCCCTGAAGATGTTGATGTGCCAGTGGTTTGTTGCCACTGCTTTCTTCTGGACCTCTTGGCTTGGCGTTGCACCAGGGTGATTTCAGACATAAACTGTCCGCTATGGAGAGCCTGCCACCACTGAGGCGGTCCTGAGCCAAATTTTCCCAGCTGGAAGGGGTAATGCCGAAGCACCTGAGATCATTCTTGCAGACATCCTTTTTTTGCAAATATGAAGATAATAATTCTGCTTCATCAATTCATGAATTGACATTTAAAAATGTATTTAACATCAAAAAACAAAGAACAGAATTACTTGGAATGTTACATAATTGTTAGTACCCTAACAATTATGTACAGTTAGTGTAGAAACCAAAATGGCTGTTAGGAATTACGGCCAGCAGCCTTTGAGTATGATGTCATGGAGGATTGAGTGACACCTTTTGAACTCATCTTGAACTCTTTTCCGGTAGATACTGTGAGAATCAGTAGAGAAATGAGAAAGAAGGCTTCTTCTGGTTTAGATTAGAAAGAGAGTTAGTTTAGTCAGTATTGGCCAAACCACGGAGAGAGCAAGTCGCTTCAGCGCACTGCCATACTCAATCTGACCCAGGCCTTCTGATAGATGAGAAATCCCCAATGGAAGACAGACATGAAATCCTCAAAACAAAGTTCCAGACGCTAGAAGAAGAACATCCAGAAGAACATAAGATACAAAAGATGATCAGAAGTAGAGAGAAGTATGTAACAGGAATTGACAGAATTTTTCCTTGCACTATTCAACTATAAATGACATCAAAGAAAAGTTTTAACTTCAATAACCTAAAAAAATTGTTACCCTAAACTCATTAATTGGTTTGAACCAATTTTATTATTCTTGTTGAGTTACAATGTTAGAAAATGTATTAGTTTAATCTATTTTCTTTTTTACCCCATAAAAATCTAACAATAAAAAAGAATTAAGAATAGAAATTTTTTTGTCATTCTTTTTTTTTTGGGGGGGAGGTACATTTTGAATAGCAATTCAAATAAAAGGTACCCATTCGTCAGAAAGATTTTTAGGATTTTTTTTAATTATCAAAAAATTAAGCTTTTTTTTAATTAGTATTAATTGTAAGAAAATACAATTAATACTAATTAAAAAAAACATTTCTGTTGGAATAATTAAACATTGTGCGTCTTAAGACTTTTTTTTACTCATGAAGAACTGTGGCAAGTCCCGCAAATAAATTTTAATTATAAAAATATATCATTTCATCAGTAAAAATAAAAAATATTTTCTATTTATTTTTTTATGTAAATAGTAATATCTTAGTTGTAAAATTTTATATATACATTCTGTTTAGCACCGTGTTGAATACACTGACTGCATCTCTGTAGAGGGATAAGACCCCACATCAATGTGGCCACCTGTTGGTCGTGGGTGATGACCCGTGATGTTTAAGGATGGAATCCTGGTGGCTGGACAGTCCATGACTTGCAAAACTCTACTTTGGTTCACAATAATGTGTTTTAAAAAAATTGAGTCACAAAAAAAAAAGAATTGCCAATGCCCATCAAACATGAATAGAACAAAACATTTTTGGCAGAAAATAACCCAACAAGGGTTGTAAAATGCTATGTATACATTCTGTTTACCACCCTGCATCTCTGTAGAGAGATAAGACCCAACCCCAATGGGGCCACCTGTTGGCCGTGGGTGATGACCTATGATGTTTAAGGATGGAATCCTGGTGGCTGGACAGTCCATGACTTGCAAAACTCTACTTTGGTTCACAATAATGTGTTTAAAAAAATTGAGTCACAAAAAAAAAAAGAATTGCCAATACCATCAAGCATGAATAGAAAAAAACATTTTTGGCACAAAATAACCCAACAAGGGTTGACATGCCGTAAAATCCAAGAAAA
Organism: Doryteuthis pealeii; assembly: GCA_023376005.1. Classification (NCBI taxonomy): domain Eukaryota; kingdom Metazoa; phylum Mollusca; class Cephalopoda; order Myopsida; family Loliginidae; genus Doryteuthis; species Doryteuthis pealeii. The sequence continues at coordinate 70,928,998 of CM042168.1, forward strand.
ATAAAGACATTCTGTTTATTTTCTATGTTGATTCTATGGATTTTCTTATATTTCAAAACTTTGTGAAAAAAACACAACACTTCATAAATATGAAACATTTAAAAATATTAAAACATTTTATTTTAGAAAAAAAAAAAAGCCTCACTCCAATATACATTTTTTAAAATGAACTAAAAAAAATTAATTCCCAAAATACTGATCCCCACGTTTCTCATCAATGTATCATTTTCTTCTTATTCTATATGAAGATACTGATTCACATACTTCATATATGTTTCCTTGCCAGTGTGTATTTACACATAACTTTGAAGCTGAACTCATTGCAAATGCTGTTACACACCTTACAGTAAAATGATTTCTCTCCAGTTTATATACACATTAGTATTTTTAATATTGAACTCGTTGAAAATACTAATCTTTTCACATAACAATTGTATGCTGATCCACAGAGTTAACAATAAAATCATTTCTCAGTGATGTGTTTGCATATACCTTTTCAATTGAAAACTATGTGAATATACTAATACACACACTTCACAAAAATAAGGTTTCTCTCCAGTGTGTATTTTTATGTGTGTTTTTAAGTGGAAGTTTAAAAATGATGCACACACTTTTTGAGAACATCATTACCCTCCAGAGTGCGTTTGCCATTCAATAATAAATCTGATTTGCATAGTTTTCAAGAATATGCTTTATCTTCCGTGTGTTTACGCATGTGGTATTTTAAATTAGATCGATCTGAAAATGCTGATCCACATACTTCACAAGAATATGGTTTCTCTCCAGTGTGTGTTCGCATGTGTCTTGTCAAATTCGAAGTTGTTGAAAATGTAGAACCACACACTTCACAACAATATGGTTTTTCTCCAGTGTGTGTTCGCATGTGTGTTTTTAAAGTGGAATTTTCTCTAAACACAGATCCACACACTTCACAAGTATATGGTTTTTCTCCAGTGTGTGTTCGCATGTGGCATCTCAGATTATAACTCTGTGAAAACCCTGATCCACACAGTTCACAAAAAACTGGTTTGTCACCAGTGTGTGTTCGCATGTGGCGTTTCAAATCTGAATTCCATGAAAATTTTAAATCGCATATTTCACAAATATGTCGTTTCTCTCCAGTGTGCCGTTTCATAGGTGCTTTTGAATTTGACTTCACTTAAAAATTTAATCCACACCCTTCACAATGATGGTGTTTCTTTCCTTTGTGCGTCTGCATGTGTCTTTTCAGTTGTATTTTCACAGAAAAAAGCTGCTATGAGCACTTGTGGTTAGAGTAGGATTTCTCCCCAGTGTAATAGGAATATTTAAAAAGATTCTCATGTACAGACTTTGCAAAAATAACAGTGTCTCCTTTACTTGAATGTCACTACTTAAATGTGAATTCAGTTAGAATGCACATTGTGCACACTGTGCAAAAATAAACTTTCACTTTGGCTGGAATCTTGAATTTGTTGCTTGAAATGTGGAAACAGTTGTTCTTCTCTACAATTGATATCTGTGGATAAATAAAAAAATATCATTAAAGAAAACCAAAAAAAAGGAAAGATTCATTATGTGTAATAATAAAACTGCCACTGACACATATCATACTGTATGGGAATTAGTAGAAGGCTTCTAACTGGTAGGAAGACCACACCAACGCTCCAAAGATGTCTGCAAGAAAGATATGAAGACATGCCACATCAACACCAACACATATGAGGTTGGTGCAGAAAACTGCCTGGCAACTTCTTGTCAAACAAGACATGAAAAGGAGTGAAACAGAGAGGAAAGTAGCCTCCACAGCAAAGAAAGCCAGAAGGAAGGAGAGACAACAGCAACACCAACAAACATCACTGTTTGGTGCAGTCAATGCACCAGAGACTACCATTCAAAAATTGCCGTGTTCAAGCCACTCGCACAAATGTAGATAAAAAAAAGTATTTTTAAACTTTGGACACTACACCCTCGTCTTTAGCAGATGGAAGGATGCCAACATGTATTATATGATTTATGTTCAGTCATATTTTATATGTTCATTAATTAATTAAAATATGCAAATAGTTAATTGTTAATAGGTTTAAATTTGTGATAGGGAAAATTATATGTATATGTGTAAAATATATATACTAAATAAACTATAAGCTATATATGAAACGTGTAATTTAATTAATTATATATTCAGTGTTTAATTCTAATGTATTGTTTATACTGGGACCTAATTTAGATATTAATAAACTTTCTCTAATTCTGAGATTACCAATGTTGCGTATTATTGTCTCTATCTTAACGGAAAAACTATTGTCCTTATTTTTGCATTTGATTAAATGTTTATGGAATGAGGATGCACGTGTGTGGATATGTTCTTTGATTCTAATGTGGAGGGGTCTAATTGTACTTCCTATATAGAAATTAAGGCATTAAACATAATTAAATAGAATTTAAGAACAATTTTTAAAAACTTTTGACTAAGATTTATTCATTGGAAACAAGACTTCCTTATTGATAAATATGAGTAAATAGTTTTGTAATAGAAGCGATAGTGACTTACCGGGAGCTAAACACAATTGCTGTCTTGTGTGTCAATCTACTCTCTGAGAGCCATTCGCCAAACTGCCATTTTTATGCTGCAGACTTATTTGCATAAGATGGCAGCGACACATTTTATAAAAACAGTTGAGGGGAGGGGCAGTTCTCCTACAGGCTTCGCATGTGTATTGATTGAACGTAACCTGCTAGCTCTGTTACTATGCGTGACGACGAAGTACTTGACACCCTGTCATAGCCTTTACTTCTTGTGTGTACTGAAGGTTTTGTGTGTTGGTGTGAATAACAGAATCCTGATCTAAAGTAAGAAATCAAAGATTGTGAATTTACGAGATTATCAGCAGCTTCATTTTTTCCCCCTAGTAAACCGTACTGTTACAAGTTTATACTCAAATATTTATGAAGGTGCGTGGTGTAATGGTTACAGTCATAGAAAATGAACTCATTGACTGGAGTTCAAATCCTGGACAGGGCTGGTTGCATTTTACATAGCTCTAATACCTTGGGAAAGGTATGCATTCAACTACTCTCCTCCAACTATGGGTAAATAGTAGTGCAGACTGGGTTCTTTAACTATGGCTAGGTAACCAGTATAGGAGAATGAAAACTCAGAATTCAAACCTCCGCTTAAGAAATTGACCTTGTGTCTCATACAGAGGGGTTGGTAAATATATATACTAAATATTTAGCAAAGAAAATGGCTGAAATTGTAATATAATGAGGAGGGAAAAAACAAGAATCTAAGTTATTTGTACATAATAGTGGAAAGTCTTTTTGATGACGAATGAAAAGCAACCTGATTGGTCAGCACAAGGCTACCTGTCGTTTTCTGATTGGTTGATAGATGCCAAGAAGCAAAGAGTGTAAGAGAGGTAGTAAGAGGAGAGTGATGAGAAGTCAGTCTGGACTAACCTGTTGAAGGGAACAGATGCAAGATGTGTGTCTGTTCCCCAAGGCATTTTGACTTTGAGATAAAATAAATGAGCTTATAAGAAAAAAACAAGAACATCTTGTGTTGTTATTAAAAACTATGAATGACACGACAAGATATCCTCAAAAGATTCCTAAGTTGTTCCAGACTCAAACAACAAAAATGCCATCTAGCCCAACAACTGATCAAGAGATACCAGCTACTCCAATCCAGAACAGCAGACAGCAACTCTGATCCAGCCTCAAGAAGTAGAACAGGATAATGAGAAAATAGGTATATTACTATTACTAGCAAATATATGCACCCTCCGGGTGCAAGTATTTAAGTTGTAATGAAATAAAATATCGTATTAAATTAGAAAGGCTAATGAAACTGAATAAGAATGCAGATAAAAAGATTAGTAACAGAGGGGGTATGATTGAAAAATAGAACAAATTTGAAACTAACCCTTCCATCATTTTCCATTACTCCCCTTTTTTCATTGGTAAATTTTCCTAATTTAACTATTTAGTTAAAATAGGAAATAAAGAATGAAATTGTAGTTATTTCTTCTTGCTAATGGATTTCTTTTAAGATTTATCCCGAGATTTTTGCTCATATTCAATAAGGTAAAACCAAACAATTAGAAATCAATAATACTAAGCATATATTTATTAAAATAAAATTTTTAATATCAATATGCAAATTAGCCTTCCCATTCACACTGTAATCCGCCATTTTGTTGTATATATAAATACAATTGCATGTTGTTAGTATGTAGATATGGTCAACAGTCTTAATGATGAAAAACAATTTTATTAATAATTAAGGTTTAAATAAAATAAAGTCATGGAGAACGTGATGTAAATAACAAAGGGAATTGTGACTTGTATAGTTTAGTTACAGACAGAAAAACACACAATCTCCATTATAATAAGATGTCATCACTCCTTTTAGATTGTACCCTGCAACATTACAAAATGTATGAACAGGTGAGTGAGAAAGACATAAGCAGACTAGATTGCACAAGATAATAGTGTGTTTGTCTTATCTTTAACCAACTAAGGTCTAAAATTCTAGAGTGAGTCAAAAGTTTTATGATATTTTTATGTGCTAGTTTGCAGCTCATATATCACATAACCAAAACAGTTCAAAGAGTAGAAGGTACCCACTGTACTTGGTAGTAGTGTGGTAGTTGGTTTGATTTGGTTTGTTTTATGGCATATCAACCTCAGTGGGTCATTTAATGCTGATAAACTATCAGAGTAAACTTGGGAGTAATGGCAATGAAGGGGTATTCCACACTCCCCAGAGCTCCAAAATTGGAACCACACCACTGCTAACCATATTTCTGGCTTACAAAAAGAAATCAGTTCAACTATTAGTTTATTTACTGCTAGGATTGTTTACAGTATCTTAATTTTTTACTGTGTTTTATATTCAAATAAAATGTAGTGGAATATGAAATGAAGTCCAATGTATATATTTTAAATTTTACTCGGCAAAATTAGCATGAATAGTAATTTTCAGTTTATTTCAGCATAGGACTTGGTAAATTTATAATCTCAATTCCCTTAAAATAACAACGCTGAGGTGAAAAAGGTGTATAACTGAATCACTACGCAACAACTTTAAATCTATACAACATCAATTAATGCTGTCGTTCAATTTTTCAAAAACTTATAAATGAATTGTGATGGAGAACAAGTACCAACGTACTCATTTGGAAAAAGAGTGAGAGTGTCTTGCCTGCCAGAGTCGAACCCGCGCCCTCCGGAATGCAAAGAAATGAGATTTAGGCGCTGGATGGACGCGAGGTGCAATTCAGGTGCCCGGATGTTGGGGCCTATACGTGTCCATCCGAATGCACGAGAATTGTGCACGGGTGCGAGGTTCGACTGATGTGCCCGGATGATAAGGGGAAACGGCAGTATAAGTAGAAGTGGGGTGACGGCAGTAAGTGTGTTGCGACTTCAGCTGCTGGTAGACAACGACAGTGTGGTAACCTGCGAATAAGGCGTTTGACTCGCTTCTTTTTGCCCCCCTCCCTCAACAAAGAACATTTACTTGAAACCCCATAATTGTGCAAAGAAACCAAACCAATCTTAAATAGACTGGAGATCGAAAGACTGATCATAAGCAGAACAGACAAATATTTATCCCCCCCTCCCTCTATTTTTTTCCTTCTATACTAGGTACCACCAATTTTCACGGTGAAATTTACCCCCCCCCCTATATTTAACACAATGAAACTTGCATGAAGGTTAATATTATCTTGAAAATTTTTTAGCAATTCGAAAGAAGAAATGTTAAAACAATTCCTGATGATTTTTTTAAAAAATTTTCAGCTTACAGAAATAATGAAAATTATAAACGAAAAACAATGTTTATATTTTTGCACCGTTAAATCAATTGAAATTTAACGTAGCCAAAAACAAGTTATGACTAGAACCGTTTTTGGAAATTCTATAAAAAATCAATTAATGATCCGATTTTCTCGAAAATTTCCATAATTACTTACCTTTTGATGAAAGTATGTGTGAAATAGTTTTTTCTTAAAATATATTAGAGAATTTTTTTTTACAAAGTCTCCCACCATTTTATTTTATGAAATATGAAAAAATTACCGACAAAAAACGATTTTTACTTTTTTTCTATTAAGAGTCTGAATGATTATATCAGAAGATTTTTATAAGTTTCTTTGACAGAGTTTTTTTTTAATAAAAGAACCATGAATACAGAATTCTGCTAAAAAAATATCAATAAAGAAACTGACCCTGTTGTAAAAAAAACGAACTGGTTTACTTATTTTTCAAGATAACGGTGAGTAATTTTTTCCCCAAACGGATAATTTGATCTTTGAATTAACTGTTTTTTTCTTTTTAACAACTCTTTATGTTGGTTATTTCTTTTTTGCAAGATTTAAAAAAGAAAAAAAAGTTCAAAAATATTTACGTCTCTTCCTAAACTGGATCACGTGACGTATTTTGGTGGTACCTAGAATTAACGTATTAAGTTATGTTTTCCTTACAGTTTTTATTTTTTATTAAAAGTATTAATCCCAGTTGAGAAATTAAAAATATATACACTGGACTTCATTTCATATTCCACTAACATCTGTCCAGTAGATCAGGGTAAAAATTTACACCTCTCAATTCACAGACTACCCCAAAATTGTACAAAATATGAACATTGAACAACAACTTTTCCAAACAACTGAGCTGTAAAAATAATTTTCTCCAATTATTCGTTCTTTTTAATTACACAAAGATTGTGACGATAAAATTAACATTTGTATAAATTTCACTCATTTTTTCGTCATATATCGTTTTTAAATATATATATATATATATATATATATATATATATATATATATATATACTTGAAAATAAAAAATAAATTCCAATCAAAACTACGTAAGCTTTTGATGTGTGTTGTGGCGAGGTAACGAAAAAGAAGACCTACTACATATAGATGGTCCACAAAGTCCGTGTGCAGTCTAAGAGTAAATTAAGTAAACAAGTGCACACTGACTTTATGGACATCCTGTATAAAGACGTACATAAAAAGGGGGTCTAATTTAGCATTATGAATACATTGTAAATCGAACCCCCACGATTTGGAACTATGACATACTTGACTCAAAAATGAAAAATTTCCGGAAGAAATATCCGTCCTAAATACATTAAAAAAACAAAAAGAATTTCCAATAAAATACATTACAAAACTAAACTGAATATTTAATCATTTATTTCATCTTCGTGAATGAAAAAAAAAGTTGTTGTTTTTTGTAAAACGTATTTTTAAAGGAATAAATTAAGAGAAGGCGATACTTACTTTTTTCTGTTTTTCTTTTGTCTGATTTCTTTTTCTTATGGAAATGCAACTACGAGAAAAATGGAATTTTTTTAAAAAAAAACTAAGGTTATCCGGTTGAATTAAATTTATAAATATATGTCGTTTACGTTCAATTCAAAATATTTTCTAAAGATTTAAACTCAAGGGAGATAAAAATGTAAGTCCAAAATGCAGAATAGCGCGCAAGAGATAATATTATTAGAATCGCATTTTACGTATAAATAGAATTAAATTACGGAAACTCCCAAAGTAGCCTAACCCTAACACTAACCCTAATACTAACCCTTATACAAACCCTAACCCTAACACTGACCACAACACTAACCTTATCACTAAAACTAACCCTAAAACTTATACTAATCCCAGCATCTCAAAGGTTTCGTGCATTTCCGTGAAATGATTACAAATGCAGAATAGCGCGCAAGAGATAATATCATTAGAATTGCATTTTACATATGTTATAATATAATATATTATAATATAATATGATATGATGCAATTTTAAAATATGATATAATAATATATATAATAATTATATTATTATATTATATTTATATGTCATATATTATATGACATATAAATTGCATTAGATTACGAAAACTCTTGAAGTAGCCTAACACTAACCCTAACCCGAAAAATAATCAAAAACTTACCCTAACCCTAATCCTAACATTTCAAAGGTTTTGAGTATTTCTGTGAAATGGGTATAAATGCAGAATAGCGCGCAAGAGATAATATCATTAGAATCACATTCGGCAGTCCGGAGTATTAGCTGACGGAAAGGGAACAACCAAATGGTTCACATTTTGTTGAATTTTTCGTTTCCTGTGGATTTTTTGTTATATTTTACCCCTCTCCTCCCCCAGAGCTTAATTTGACAGTAACATGATTGTCAACAAATTGTATATTTATTCCATTTTAACTCGTCTTTTGGGGTTTGTAGTGGAGGTGGTGATGTATGCAGAAGTCCCAGTGATGGTGCTCAGAAGTTGGTTAATGTGGGCAGAAGATCCGATGTTTAGTAGTTGCAGCCGATAGCGGGTTGGTCGTCGGGATTTCTGATGATAGTCGCCGTCAGTTTGGTAAATTGATGATATAGAGTTTCGTAGTTGTCCGCCCCCTTAAGACTGCCGGTCGGTCAGGGTCATGAGGTTAGGGGGAAGGTGGGAGATGTAGGTCGGCCGCCTTGTGATGTTTGTTTTGTTTGCGAGGTCGGCCTTTGTTGATGTTCTCGGTACCGTCGCCACATTTTTTTTTTATTTTGCCGGGAATGTTTTTGATTGGACGAAAATGCGAGTTTTATTTATAATTTTATTTTTTAATTCTAAGATTGACCCATGCGCGGAGCCTGGGTGCGCAAAGACGAAATTTCGTCATTTGATTTAACGCCTCGGCCTGTTTACATCCGGTCGGCATTCTCTTTATTAGGGTGTGTGGGTGAATTGAATTGTTGAATTAGTGAATCGGGAGATATCTATATTTGTGTATATAACAAGGCTTTGTAAGAAGAGTGAAAGTAGTCTTTTGCTTTTCGTATGGATCGGTCAGTGCGTATACCTAGTTAGCTAGAACCAAATATATGACCAGTTTTGTTACCCTTCCCCCAAACACAAAAATTCCGGTTATATGCCGAGGTGGGAGTAGTACACCTTGGTAACCTTACTTTTAAATAAAAAGGGTTCTTTGGTGTAAACGCACCAAATAACTTGCATTTTACGTATAAATAGCATTAGATTACGGAAACTCCAAAAGTAGCTTAACCCTAACACTAGCCCTAACCCTGGCCCTAAAACTAACCCAAAAACTAGCCCTAAAACTTATCATAACACTAATTCTAACATCTCAAAGGTTTCAGGTTTTTCTGTGAAATGTAATGATTTTTATACATAATCTAATAATATTATCTCTTGCGCGCTATTCTGCATTAGTACCAAAATCATAAAGAAAACAGAATATTTTTGTATTTTCATTTATTCATCAAAATTAACACTCACTCGGTGGAATCCTTAAATTTTATATCAATATGTTTCTAATCCCTTTTATCCAATGAATATAATCAGTCATCTGGTGGTGAGGCTCCAGTTCTGGAGGACTAGGGAGTGTAAAGTACCCCTTCATTCTCATTACTTCCAGGTCCACTTTGAGCTGGATTGTTAGTGTCTATTAGGGTCCTATCTATGGGTGTGAAACCACACACACACACACACACACACACACACATATATATATATATATATATATATATATATATATATATATGTAAGAAAAGGTGGAATGAAAACATCACACAATGCTGTTAAAGAAGAAAACAATTTATAATATAATCATAGCTGATACTGATCAATATTTCGATTTTACAAAAATCATCATCAGAGCTCATTCACTCCCGTAGTTGTTTGGGTCGGAGAGGAAAGTCAAAATGAGTTTACAAAACAAAAAACCTTAATACTGCAAAAAACGAAAGACGTTACAATATTCACCAACGTGGGCATTTCGCGCCATATATATGTCGGTCATGTCTCATGTATATCTTTTGTCAACAAATGTAGCGAATTTTTTAGATGTTGGCAACAAGACGAAACAATTTAAACGGAAGGGGATGGGTGTTAAGAAATGTGACGGTTGGAATTCAAAAGACTTTTAGTAAAGGAATTTTTTACGATTAATTGTTTTTATTATTTAAATTTTATTTTAAGTTCTGTAATTCATAAATGATTAGATATTTACTGTAATTAGTTTTTATATATAAAGTGAAAAAGTTATGAGCGGAATATGTTAATATTTTAGAAAAGGAGTTTTTATATATTTTTATTTTACGATTAATTATTTTTAAATTTCTAATTATTATTATTATTAAGTTCTGTATTTAATAAATGATTAAATATTTATTGTGTTTTGTTTTTATATATAAAGTAAAAAAGGTTATGGGCGGAATTGGTTATTATTTTAGATAATGTTAAGCGATTTGGATCTAATGTTAGGTATTATTTTAAACCGAAAACAAAAACAAAACGGAAAAGATCTTATTCATAAAAAAAACAATAAACCAAAATTTAATTTAATGGGACGTAAATAACGGAAAAAGTTATGTGAAGGGGATTTTATGGTTTCTGATAATAAGAGTCGCTAGATAAGGGGATATATTAAAGAAACCTTGTCTTTGGGGTATGGTTTTATGGGTAAGAATAACACAAGATTCCATAATTCTACGCAGTGTTTTATCATGTATGTGGGTTAATATTTTAGCACCTTTGAAATCAAAGGTATGATTGAGATCAAAGATGTGTTTAGCTAATGCGTTGTTTTGGAAACCACGTTTAATGTGATATTTGTGTTCCGATAGACGTTTAGTTAAGGATCGGGAAGTCTCCCTACATATTTCTTTTACATTTTAAGCAGTCAATAGTGTAGACTCCAGCTTCAGAATGTGTGTGTCTGGGGTTATTTTTATTTTGAAGAATGTTCTTCACTGTCTTCGTGGGGTGAGCGACAGTTTTTATACCAATCTTACTTAAGTTTCTATTTATTTTATCAGTAATAGGATTATTTGGAAGTATGATGTATCTATCAGAGACGTTATTACTATTATGTTGTGTGTCATTGTTTGGAGATATATATATATATTCGTCTGTCCACAGTTTACAGTCTTGAGTTCTCTGGTGATTATAAAAACATTCCGCGTAGGGATGTATCAATTAATTGTTAACTTCAGACTGACAGTCGCTAATAGCCGCAAGGGTAAGGAACTTGGCAGTTAGAGGTAGCTGTTAAAAAAGTCGAGCCGCACTGACGAGAAGTAAACTTCGAAACACGTATCTCTGGATGACTGATATATATATATATATATATATATATATATATATATATATATATATGTGTGTGTGTGTGTGTGTGTGTGTGTGTGCGTACCAACCCCATCGCACAGCAGGATGTGACACAAGGTGCATTTCTTTAGCAGAATTTAACAAGTTTGAATTCAGACTTTTCTTTCTCCTAGACTGGTGGCCTAACTAAGTCTGCCCTACTATTTACACATAGCTGGAGGAAGAATAGTTGGATTCATTTCTTTCCCAATGGTATTAGCGCAATGTTAAATGCTATTAAGAATTCTGGGGTATGGGGTTATCGTCCCTTGTCTGCGAGCCTCTGTTTCAAACCAACCAATCATGAGCCAGCATACTCTGGCGGCAAAGCCAAATATGCAGACTCATGCTCTCTTCTGAATCAACACTCACCGGAGACAGACCGAACAAAAGGTCGCTCCTACTATTCTTCAACACACAGAATCGGAGTCGGACGCAAGCAGAAGTCCATCATATCCGAACGGAACAGAAGGCCGTAGCAAGGGCTCTGATAATACCCTATCCCAGGACAAACCAGTTAAGTGACAAATATATTATTTGTGCAAACGAAACTAAAGTTTGCAAGTTCTTTATATGTAATACAAGTCTTTTATTCACATTCTTGTCGTTCGTTTTTACTTCTTTAACTCTTAACCTGTCTGCCACATTCGCGGTTAACTCCATACACAACCCTCGGAGTACTGCCGCTAGTCGCTAGTGTCCTTTTCTTTATAATGCAGTCTCGTCTAGAATGTGAAATCGTTGTAGCGTTAGTTTGTATTTGCCTGGTGGAGTTGTCTGCCCTTTTCAGTTTGCTGGTGCCCGCTAGGGCGCTATAGTATTTAAGCGCCGGGTTCAAACCTTTTCGGCCTCTCTTTTCCTGTTTCAGTAACTACGAGCCACATGGGGTAGATTTTATCTAACCCTCTCGTTGGGGTTCCGCCCCCCTTACATTACTGTAAGTCTTCACAGCATGGACTATTCCTAGTCTCATGTCTGTACTTTTATATGTTACAATGTACCATTCATGAATGTGTCTTTATCTTTATTTGTGTACTCTTTGTTTATGTACCCTTTACTATGTACGTTGTATCTTCATTTCCATGTGCTGTATTATATTAAATGTTTTGTACGTTAACCTTCGTCGGAGTTATTTGTATTCCAAGTATATATAACTTTAAACCTACGTTACATCGTATTACCGTGTCCATTTCCTAGGATGGTAACCATTACACCACACGCCTCCACATATAACTGTGTGAAAATTAGTTGTATTTGATACTTGAATACTTGACACTATGTAACTGTGTGCAGACAAAATTATTATTATCATTATAGACAAATAAAAGAATTTTGATTTAGAAAAAAATAATCACAATGAAACGTTGAAAATATAAATGGTTATGATTATAAGGTACCACCAAAATACGTCACGTGTTCAGTTTAGGCCATATTGAAGGAAGAAACGTAAATATTTTTCACCGTTTTTCTTTTTAATCTCGCAAAAAAGAAATAACCAACATAAAGAGTTGTTACAAAGAAAAACAGTTAATTCAAAGATCAAATTATCAGATTGGGGAAAAATTACTCACCGTTATCTTGAAAAATAAGCAAAACAGTCCGGGTATTTTTTTTTTAGCAGAATTCTGTATTTATGGTTCTTTTTTTGTGAGTAGAAATCAGTATACCCAACTTTTTATAGCTTTTAAATTCCTTATTTTTTCGGCCTTGTGCCTTTTTTTGAATTTTTTTTTATCACCTTTTGTAGTTTGTAATATTTTTCTTTTTTTAGGCTTAGAGCCTATTTGTTAAATTTAGCATAAAGGACAAATTATGCAAGTCATTAGTTGTCTTTATTTTTTCTTCTTATAATAAACTTTGAATTACTATATTGTCTCCTTTTAAAAATTTCTTTTTATTGTCTTTATAATTTTTAGTTTTGCTACAATTGACATTTTTTTCTTTGGGACGTAAAAGGACGGACACATGTCTTTTTAAATTCGTTCATATTCTGTTTTTTTTTGTTGTTGTTTTTTTTGTATTTGTTTAATGTATATTAGGTACCACCAATTTTCTCTGTGAAATTTACCCCCTCCCCCTATATTTAACACAATGAAACTTGCATAAAAGTTAATATTATCTTGAAAGAATTTTGTCCATTCGAAAGAAGAAATATTAAACAAACTCCTGATGATTTTTTTTAAAATTTCAGCTTACGGAAATAATTAAAGTTATGAACGAAAAACAATGTTTACATTTTTGCACCGTTAAATCAATTGAAATTTAACGTAGCCAAAAACAAGTTATAAGTACTGTGGCGAACCGGAAGTTCTTACTTCAACAAACAAAAATCAAATGACAAAAATAAATAGTTTGCGCAGGGGATTGCGCACCTTAGTAAAATTAAAATTTAAAATAGAAATTTGTACAATTTCAACCAATAAGAGACGTTCGCGCCTAAAAGGAAATCTATCAAATAGACCTTTTCGGAGCCTACTCGAATGCTATAAAAAAGCCAACTTTTCGGATCCCAACCAGAAAGATCTCACTTGCCTAAGGGAATTCACGTCACCCTTTTTAAGAACATTTCACATACATGCTGAAGGTATGATCTCTCTCTCTCTCTCTCTCTCTCTCTCTCTCTCTCTCTCTCTCTCTCTCTCTCTCTCTCTCTCTCTCTCTAAATAACCTACGCTATCGGAGATAATCATTAGATTCATTCAACTTATGCCTGACTGTTGTGTGTTGACTTTAAACTTTCACCTTTTCTTTCTCACTTAGAGATTTATAACATCTCTGCTTATATTTTACGTTGAACTTTTAAAAAGCACCTTTTTACAGAACTTTGCCAAGTATTCTGTATTACCTTTTGTAAACCTCATGTTAATACAATGTTGTTTGCTTTAATTGTGAGTTCTTGTCTTTTATGCCATTTGCTTATATAATTATATTCTTATAGTATGATGTGTACTTTGACTAAATTACCTACAAGGTTTTGAAAACCCTAAAACACCATCCTCTATAGTACCAGCTTTTTAAAAAATTCTATGAAAAATCAATTAATGGTCCGATTTTCACGAAAATTTCCATAATTATTTACCTTTGGATACGAATATGTCTGAAATAGTTTTTAAGATATATTAGGGGAAATATTTTTTACGAGGTCTACCCCCCCCCTCATTTTATTTTATGAAATATGAAAAAATTACCGATAAAAAACGATCTTTACTTTTTTTCTATAAAGATAAGAGTCTGAATAATTATATCAGAAGATTTTAATAAGCTTAGATGCGAGAGCTTTTTTAGTAAAAGAACCATTAATACAGAATTCTGCTAAAAGAATATCAGTAAAGAAACTAACCCTGTTGTAAAAAAAACCCAAAAAAACGGACTGTTTTACATATTTTTCAAGATAACGGTGAGTAATTTTTCTCCAATCGGATAATTCTTTGAACTAACTGTTTTTCTTTGTAACAACTCTTTATGTTGGTTATTTCTTTTTGGCGAAATTTGAAAAAGAAGTTCAAAAATATTTACGTTTCTTCCTTCAATATGGCCTAAACTGATCAGGTGACGTATTTTGGTGGTACCTAATGTATATTGATTGTTTTTATTTTCGAAACTCGGTCATATTTATTTAAAAAGACGTGACATCTGTTTTGAACTAAAATAAAATAAGAATATCGAAAAAAAAAAAAAAAAAAGAAGATATTTTAAAATGGGGGTAAAATATTTACATTTACTCGTCGATAAAAAACAAAAAAAAAACTTGGAGTGTGCTGTAAAATATCGCTTTCTTATCGAATTAATTTGTCGATAAAAACGTCTTCAAACCGCTATATGGTTCATAACTAGCACGGGTCACCTTTTCCGCAGACACCGCCTGGCGTATTTAGGGCGGGAGGTCGGTAGGACAGCATCAGAAAATTACCACATTGTGTTCAATGAAAATCTTTCAATCGAAAAAAAACGTCTATTACACATTTTTCTTGACCCCCAACGGTACGGAATCTTTTGACGGCGGTAAATCTTTCACTTATCACCGAAATAACATTCCAAAGGGAAAGGCTTCATTTTTAACCTTTAAACTCGCCCCCCCCCCCTAAAAAAAAAAACGATAACGATTTCGGAAAAAATATTTTTTTGTCGTTATTTATCATGTCAAACCCCAACTATCACGATGAGTGCACAACTAGGGTTTAAAAAATCGACATGCCCTACCCCCACAATGCATCTCATTTCCGGTCTGATCTCTCTAAAAAGATAAATCTCAATAACAACACCATTATGCCCGACCACGAAGTAAGCGATGTTTCATTCTTTTTTTTATTTCTTTTTTTTATTTAAACTATTCTTATTTTGAAGAAAAAAAAATGATTAACTATAGACCTTAGAAAAAAATGAATGTTATTTTTTTCATTAAGAATTCAAATGAAAAACAAGTTTAAATTTATTTTTAAAAACAAATAAGTTATTTGCGTTCACTTCATAATAAGAAAGAAAGTTATTTAAGAATTTAAATAAAAACATTAATTTTAAATTTGTTTAAAAAAAGAAAGAGATTACTTATTTTCGTTCACTTTGTATTTTCCCGAGAAAAAAGAAAAGAAAAGAACGTATGGATCCTGCTGCTAATTTAAATGGAGCATTCCTTTAAAAAAATAAAAAAACCTGAAAGAAATCGAAAGTGCGTACCGTACATAAAGAGAAACGAATACTTCTATTAGTAAAGTACACTGATGAATTTAGTTGGATAGTTGGTTGGGTTTTATGGCATGTAAACCCTTGTTGGGTTATTTTATGCCAAAGACCTTTTGTTTTATTCATTCTCGATGGGTATTTATTTTCAATATTTTAAAAACTTAATTTTTTTTCTCTACTTAACCCATAGATACTGCCTTAACAGGTGCTACCACTCTGGGTCATAGTGGAGCTGGGAGTAATGGCGATGAAAGGGTACTCCACACTCCCCACAGCTATGCAGTTTAATGTCATGCACAGGACGTTGATGAATTTGGGTAGGGTTGCTCATTTTCACGCACCTGCCGATAAGGGGGTACTTTATGAGGAAGTTCGTCCCGGTCCCCTGTCTCCGAATTTGCTGCTCGGTGACGTATCAAATACCAACCCCAACTAGTACCGCTAGAGCGGTGTTACTTGAAAGAAAACAACCAACTCAAATAACAACCCCAACTATCGTATCGGCGCCTATTTGAGGGGAGGGGGCTTTTTTTTGTCTTAATTCTTGTTTATTTATTTTTTCCATTCGAAAGAAAAAAACATTAAACCGTTTTTTTGTCGTAATTCTAATTTTCTTTTTTTGTCGTAATTCTTATTATCATAATTTGTCGTAATTCTTGTTTATTTATAGAAATTTGTCCCCCCCCCTCATCAAATAGGCGCGATACGATAGTTGGGGTTGTTATTTGAGTTGGTTGTTTTCTTTCAAGTAACACTGCTCTAGCGGTACTAGTTGGGGTTGGTATTTGATAGTTCACCGAGCAGCAAATTTGGAGGCAGGGGACCGGGACGAACTTCCTCATAAAGTACCGATAAGGGTGATCACAGGAAATTCTTCTAAAAATCATCTAAAATAAACTATTTAATTTTAATAAAACTTCCGGTATATGAAGTAATGAAAGACAAACTTTTATTGTAAATGAATTTTTACTAAATTGAAAAGGCTAATTATTTTTTTCGTTAGTTTTTGTTTTGTACATTGAACCCCCGTACAAATTTCTTGTTTTTTTTTCTATGAAAATTAATTTGACATTTTTGGAAAGATAATTCAATAATGGAACATATGTATAAAAAAAATAAGTAAATAAAAAATAAAAAGCGATGCTAGTACAGTTTTGGTAGTAGGACGTTTTAACATGTGAAACTTAATTCTCGTAAATAAAAAAAAATATTTATCTTTTTTTTTTCTAAATCGTTCGCTTATTTTCTAAAGAATTTTATATTTAAAGTCCCAATTGTCTACTTTTTTATTTATTTTTTTTTAGGGAATTTTTTAAATTTATAAAATGTAAAATAAATACTCCCGTTCACTGTATAGCAAAATCGTATTCATGTAATTAAAGAAAATGTATTAAAAATATGTAGCTAAAAATAATGAGTATACAATTATCGATGTTTATATACAAAAATATTGAAAATAATGATTTGTTTTAGTCAAAAAGTAGTAACATAATGAGCATCAGTAAAAATGCAAAATAATATTACATATGTAATTTATTTTTAGTATATTTTAAACAATTAAATTCTGCTAAAAATGGCTAAGTGAAGATTTAGGATGCACTCAAAATTTTATAACAATTTTAAAACACTTTTAAAAGTTTCTTCTTAAAAATCAATAACAAAAAACATTAAATACATTATATACAGAAAAATTACTAACTTGTTCATAGTTATTTAAATATAATTTTTTTGTTCCAAATATGCAGTTCGTAAAACTTGTTTACCTTGAGTAGGGAAACCTTTTGTAGGAAAGAAGTCTAGCATGATATGCCTACATCTACGGGAGGTCATAAGGGACAATTCATTAATCCTGTTTGATAAACAAAAAATTACCAAACATCGGAGAATTATCTGATTTTATCCTCATTGTGCTGTTATTTTTCTTATGTGTTTTGGCTCTGCCATGTAACTTTTCTGTTTGGAAATTTTTACAAATGTAGGCTTCCATAATTTTGTCTAAATCGTAAATTAATATATTGATATGTTTGAAAAATTACCTAATAAAAAGTTATCTCTCTCTTTTTGCCCATCCCTATTATATATATATATATATATATATATATATATATATATATGAATCGTAAATGGAGGTGATGAAACTTTTAAAACAATTACCAAAAATCCAGGAATTGTCAGATTTTTTATGAAATTTTCACCACTTTGATTAATGACTTAATTTTATAATGAATAGCTTATTTTATTTTTTTTTAAAAACAGAAAAAATGTTTTTTTATCATTCATATTTTAAGAGGGTTTTCAATCTTTGGTCATTTGAATAAAAACAATTCTAGTCCCTAATTTTTACATTTAAGGGGCCAGTTTAGCTCAGTCGGTAGAGTATCAGCCTAAGAACCACAAGGTTCCTGGTTCGATCCCGGTCCTCGCCAACTCAGCATAGCACAGGGATCTATGCAGTAAAGGAGCTGGTGGTAGGTATGGCACTCCACCTTAGATGCAAAAACAATCTCCTTGGTCTAGCACTAGTGAAAAGGGGATGGACTCCCTCGCTGTCTGGCTGATACTGACTTTAGGCCACCCTGATGACTTACTTAGAAAGATCAAATCCTGAAGGCCACATAAAAAAAAATATTCAAAACCTAAAAAAAGTTATTTGAAAATTTAAAAGCTACTTTCTCAACACTCAAAAAGTAATGTGTTTTTTGTTGTTGTTAGACAAAATTATGGAAGCCTACATTTAAAAAAAATTCCTACAGAAAAGTTACATGGCATAGCCAAAACACATAAGAAAAATAAGAACATAATGAGGATATGTGCACTGCAGTTGTTCAGGCCCCAGAGTAAAAATCCGGATATTTTGAAAAAGAAAGGGGAATAACTTATGTCCCTTTAGTCTTCCGTAAAGAAAAAGAACATGCTTTAGTAATAATTTTTAAATATACAAAAATCTCGTAAATATGTGTAAAACTGCAATTAATACAACTAAAAAGCTATTTAGGAATTGTCCAATGATGCTGCATACTGTCATGAACAAATCTTGGAAACAAGAGCCCACAAAAAAGCAACTGTACAAGCACTTACCGCCTACCATACAAACCATCCAACTATTTAAAAAAAAAAAATTGATGCAAAAAAAGTATTTTGTCACATTCAATTGGCCTATTTTTCTTCACTTAAAAATGTAATACTGAATGTTAAATGTCTGGAAGGTGCTATGTTGCAGTCAATATTTCACCATACATCTAGCTTTATTTAATCTATCAAAAAATGTAAGTTTATAAATGCTCAATTTTGCACAACATATTTTCTGAGTTTTTTTTTTATATATTGTTCTTTTCAATTTACAGTAGATTAGAGTTGCCTTAATTACAAATGAGTCATTCCCCTTTTTATTTCAAAACATTTGTATTTTCACTCTGGGGGCATCAACAACTGTTTCAATACTTCCAGGTCTCCTCTGACCTGGGTAATAGTAATTGTTAAGGGTACTTGAACTGTGCAAATTAGTTGTATTAAGAATTGTTTACAAAGGATTATAAGTAGTAGTCATCATCATCATCATCATCTGGTCATGTCAACAGCGTGGATTACCAAGACACTCTAACGGTCATCACCCCGGCAGGTTTTACACATGGCATCCATAATCTGTACAGAGCTGGTTCATGTAGGTTTTCACTGGGCGACCTTCATTGGTGTGTCCATGTGTAGGTGTCCATTAGAGAACATCAATTATGAGTTTGTTTTTGCTTCTTCAGTAGTGTCCAGCATGTCTTGTTTATCTTACTTGGATGGTTTGTGTGATAGGCGGTAAGTGCTTGTACAGTTGCTTTTTTGTGGGCTCTTGTTTCCAAGATTTGTTCATGACAGTATGCAGCATCATTGGACAATTCCTAAATAGCTTTTTTAGTTGTATTAATTGCAGTTTTACACATATTTACGAGATTTTTGTATATTTAAAAATTATTACTAAAGCATGTTCATTTTCTTTACGGAAGACTAAAGGGACATAAGTTATTCCCCTTTCTTTTTCAAAATATCCGGATTTTTACTCTGGGGCCTGAACAACTGCAGTACACATATCCTCATTGTGTTGCTATTTTTCTTATGTGTTTTGGCTACGCCATGTAACTTTTCTGTAGGAAATTTTTACAAATGTAGGCTTCCATAATTTTGTCTAAATCGTAAATTAATATATTGATATGTTTTGAAAAATTACCTAATAAAAACTTTGAGTTATCTCTCTTTTTGCCCATCCCTCCTCTCTCTCTCTCTCTCTCTCTCTCTGATATATATATATATATATATATATATATATATATATGATCGTAAACAGAGGCGATAAACCATTTAATTTGTTGAAATACTTGAAACTATATAACTGATTGCAAACAAATTATTATTAAATAGAAATAATTACTTCAAACCATAGCTGATGCCTGGTGCCTTCTCCCCACCCTAGTCTTTCAATTACCCTGACTGCACCGCTTTTAACTTACAAGTTGGTGACTCTTCCCTGCCCGCCTTTCTTTCTCCTCCCTCTGCCTCTGCCTCACACCTTCCAACACATCCGCCCTCCTCTCTTTTTTCTGCCCTCCCTCCACCTTTTCAATATATATACACACAACAGTTTCTTGTCTTAAATAAAATTCTGAAGAAGCCTTGTTAACACACCATGGCAAAATATTAATTGAATGAAGTTGTTTATGCTTTATCTGTTTTTACAGCTCAACTTTTAATTACACACACACACATGTATATATAAAACCTTCATAAAACCTGTGTGAAAATTAGTAGTATTATAATAAGTTTCTATCACTGTCTACAAATGATTATCATTAGTTAAAACCATATAATTGTTTGAAAAAAATTATTATTATTAGAATAATTTACTTGAAGCTATAATTGTTATCATTAGTTAATTAAAACCATATAATTGTTTGAAAAAAATTATTATTCTTAGAATAATTTACTTGAAGCTATAATTGTTATAATTAGTTAATTAAAACCATATAATTGTTTGAAAAAAAAAGACTGACTTCAGCATGAAATAATTGTTATTGTTTTCTTTAATAATGTCTTTTTCATTTACAGATATCAGTTTTGAGAGAGAAGATCATTGTTTAAATTTGAAAAGACATAGAAGCACATATTACACAACCAGATACACGCTGAAGAATTACCTAACTCAAGTTAATTGTTAAAACTAAAAATCCACATTCAGGCTCACAAAGGAAGCATATATGAAAGAGAAACATTTAACAAAGGAGATAGACTATATTATTTAAACATAATTCAAATAAAAAAAATAAAATACAAACACACCCTGGAGAGAAATGTTATTCTTGTGAAGTGTGTGGATCAGAATTTTTACAGAAATTGCATTTGAAACGCCATATACACATACTAGAGAGAAACCATTTTTTATCAGATATGTAGATCAACATTTTTACAGACTTCACAATTAAAATCCATATACGAACAAATACTTGAGAAAAGCCATATTCTTGTGGAATATGTTGTGCATAGTCTTCAGATTTATCAATTGAAAACCAATATGCGAACACACATTGGAAAGAGACCATATTCTTGTGAAGTTTGTGGATCAGCATATTCTGACAGTTACCTATTAAAAATCCACATGCGAACACACACTGGAGAGAAACCATATTCTTGTGAAATCTGTGGTGCATCATTTTCAGCAAAACCTTATCTAAAAGGACATATGAAAATCCACACTGGAGAGAAACGATTTTCTTGTCAAATATGTGAATCTGCATTTTTAACTAATTCGGGTTTGAAAAGACATTTGCGAACACACACTGGAGAGAAACCATATTCTTGTAAAGTGTGTGGATCAACATTTTCACAGTCTTCTTTAATGAAAATTCACATGCAAACACATACTGGAGAGAAACCATTTACTTGTGAAGTATGTGGCAAAGCATTTTCAGTCAGTTCACGATTGAAAAACCATATGTACACACACACTGGAGAGAAACCTTTTACTTGCAAAGTGTGTGGATCTGCGTTTTCACAGAGTTGTACTTTAACTAGTCACATGCGAATACACACAGGAGAGAAACCATATTCTTGTGAAGTATGTGGAGCAACTTTTCACTGGAATTCAAATTTGAAAATCCACAGACAAACACATACTGGAGAGAAGCCATATTCTTGTGAAGTGTGTGGATCATCATTTTCACAGTCTTCTCAATTGAAAGCACACATGAGAACACACTCTGGAGAGAAGCCATATTCTTGTGAAGTGTGTGGATTATCATTTTTCCAGAGATCTCAGTTGAAAGCCCACATGAGAACACACACGGGAGAGAAGCCATATACTTGTGAAGAGTGTGGAAAGGATTTTCAATCAGTTATCTTTTAAAACAACACATGCACACACACACTGGGAGAAACCTTTTTCTTGTCAAGTATGTGGATCTGAATTTTCACAGAGATCTAATTTAACTACTCATATGCGAATACACACAGGCGAAAAACCATATGCTTGTAAAGTGTGTGATTCCACATTTACACGGAATTCACAGTTGAAGAGACACATGCAAACACACACTGGAGAGAAACCATATTCTTGTGAAATCTGTGGTGCCTCACTGTCAGCAAAAACTAATTTAAAAAAACATATGCGAATACACACTGGAGAGAAACCATATGCTTGTAAATTGTGTGATTCAAAATTTTCACATGATTACCAATTGAGGAGACACATGCAAACACACACGGATTCTGCGATTCAGCCATCAAAAGTCCAAGCCACTTAATGTCTGGATGACAGATTCTCTTAGCAGATGCCCACTACACTGTCTGCCATAACAAAATATTTTGGAGGATATGTGTTTAATTGAAGTCATACCTAATTTTGAAAATTAATTAGTTAATAATTAATGAATTTAGGCAGGCATATATGTTCAAATGTAAGGCTAAACAAATCGAGAAAATGTCAATCCCTGAATGTACATTTCGACCTATTAGGTTTCATCAAAATGTACATTCAGGGATTGACATTTTCTCAATTTGAACATATATGCCCGCCTAAATTCATTAATTATTAACTAATTAATTTTCAAAATTAGGTATGACTTCAATTAAGCACATATCCTCCAAAAATTGTCGGCTTAAAGCCATATAAAAATAAACACATTTGCTTGTTTACTTAACCTCATAACAAAATATGTATCTCCACTGGAAAATCTGTGAAGAAAGGCAGCTTGTCAGATGACAGTAAACCTGGGAACATGAACCTCCACCAATAACATCAAATGGAAAGGTGACTGTGTTCTATAAGTTATTCAGGTGGTTAGATATATAAAAGACAAGCCCATTAAACCAGATATTGCCATCTGGAATAAACATGAAAAAAACTGTACTCATTATTGATGTAGCTGGCCTAAATGATTATGGCCTCAAATGAAAAAATTACATAAATATCAAGACCTCAAGAATGACCTAAAAACATCTTGGTCATTGAAAGACCAAAGACAAAGAAATCGATATTATACCAGTTATGGTTGGGGCATCTGGGTTGGTCAAGCAAAACTTTAAAAATACCTCAACACGATACCTGGTAAACGAAGCTGCTATGAAGTACAAATAGCAGCTACCAAAGAACGTCCTCCATCCTAAAATGATCCTTAGGATACAAATACTATTCATAAAGGAATCAAGTGTTAGCCCCAAGGCAGGGGCCCTTGGTTTCTAAAAATTGATAAAAGAAAATGAAAAAAAAAGAAGTAAAATTTTATTTTAATAATCTATGTAGATTTGCTTTTTCGGACCATATGACCTTTAGGCACCCCTTTTGCGATCTCGATTCACGGGGACATTTTTTCCATTTACACTGTCAAAGTCCGTTGTTTGTTAACAGACGATTTTTAGAGTTTTTTTTTTAAATTATAAAACTAACCCCTAACCCCCCAACAAACAACCGGATTTTGACGGTGTAAATGAGAAAAGTGTCCTTGTGAGTCGGGTGCCTAAAGGTCATATGGTCCGCTTTTTCTGATAATTCCATCTTTTAAAAAATCAGATGAAAATACCGACTGGAGATATTATTGTAAAATGAGTGGATCTGTATTTTCATGGAGTTCATATTTAAGTGGATAGAAAATTTGTTTCCCTCCAGTGTGGACTCAGCACTTTTAATGAGTTTTATTTTTTAAAAGCCACACGTAAATATTGACTGAAAACTAATTACTGTAAGGTCACACACCTTTTTAATTGTTGCTCTTTGTTAAATAAATTGATTTAATTCAGTTTGTGTTTTAATATATGATGTGGAAACATAATATAATGATCACTTACTCTTGTCTTGTTTTGGATATGATAGATTTTTATTTCTATTTTATTTTGAATAAGTTTATCAATGTGAATTTTTTTTATAGTCAAAATCCATAATACATAGAATAAATCTTATTCATTAACTATGTCTCTATGAAAATCTAAGAGCATTTAAAATCCTGCAATGTGTCTTATATATCACTAAGAAATAAAGGTTTACATAATATATGGTATAGTTAATTTGCATACGGGTTTTAACAAAAACTGATTTAAATAATTGGTGTTATTGATCTCTAATATTGTTTTATTCTCCAATGTATTAAAATCAATCCTATGAATGATTTTATATAGAAACCAATTAAAATAATACAATCTAGAACAAGGCTCTCTGGTTATAATAAATCAAGTACAATCCTGTTTGGTTATAATAAATCAAGTACAATCCTGTTTGGTTATAATAAATCAAGTACAAGCTTGTTTGGTTATAATAAATCAAGTACAAGCCTGTTTGGTTATAATAAATCAAGTACAATCCTGTTTGGTTATAATAAATCAAGTACAAGCCTGTTTGGTTATAATAAATACATAATCAAATGGCCTAGTCCTAGATTTATTATAACCCAATTATTTTAAGGGAATTGAGATTTTAAACTTATCAAGTCCTATACTGAATTATACTGAAAATTACTAGGTTCCCGAGTCCAACCAGAAGGCCGGAGGGCACATCAGCTGAAACATTGTACAGATAACAATAAAGATGAGGATAATAGTCCAAACAATCCAAATAATACTAATTATCAGGCCTCATCTCAGAAATTCAGAGAAATAGTTTTTAAAAAAGTTCCCTTCTCTAATAACTCGGACTAACAATGCACAGTATAATTTTACCGTATGGGCTACCATATATTTTTACTTATTTACATGCAATGATCTAGTCTATTGGTGCTTGATTTATACACATTTATCTCCCTTACATGCTATGATTGAACATAGCTAGAAATAAGAATTTTGAAAAGCTTGAAATTTAGAAATAGCAAATTAAATTAGATTTTTTTTGTAGTCATCTGTTAAGCAGAAGTGAGCATATTGTTGGTCAGTAATGTAAGTTTAGAGAGTTTGATCCTCACTGAGTGTCCAAGTCTTGTGTCTTTTAATATGAGTAACTGATGTTGAAACATGACTCTTTTGAAAATTCAAGGTAATATCAATCCTTTGAAAGTCTCTCCCAACTGAACGAAATGCAATTCCTTTCCCAACCGAACACACGACTCTCACTTCAAATAGCAGTCGTCAGATTTCACTTGCCGTCCAAACACTTTCTTCCTCACTCCTCTGTCAGTGACAGTCCGTCTTTATTTCTGCTCGTTCGAATGCGCTTATGCAAATTCGAATATACTTTATTTGGGTCTCTACTAACAAAACCTCAGCTACGAGGAGGTAGCGAGTTCGAATATCCATACCCGCTCGCCACAGGCCAAACATATCCTGACGCGCTTTGTTTGTGGGGGCTGGGAATCCGCTTGTTCATAGGGCTGCCTTTCAGTCTCGTCACAACCAAAACAACCAAGATAAGGATACTAGTCTGAGTATCAGTGAATAAAAATGAAGATTTCTCATCATAAAAATTCAGACAAAAGTGATTTTGTTTGATTTTTTGAAGTGATATCCTCGTCTTTATTGTGGAATGTAAAAACACCACATTTTGGCCACTGTATCCTGCGGCTTTCTTTAGGTATTCCCTGTCTATCCCACTATAGTTATTGATATAATGAATATGTAAATACCTTGGTACCCCCTTACTATAATCTGATTGGACAGTGTCATGTATAAATAGTTGACACTGTGTTGGACCTACACTTACTTGATAGCCGACGACCTAATGCCCACCAGCTAACTTTACTCGCTAGACGACACCACGACTGCTCGGCAGACGGATTACTATTCAATGTACCAATTACTGCTGCTATAATATACCTACTACCAACTTTAAGAATATATCCCTTAACCCGGATATATCAGTTATGATGCAACTTGAGAAATCATTTTGAATTGTCTGACTGTTGATAAAACATAGAAGTGAAGAACATAAGAAGATCTCCTCCAAATAATGACATCTTAGTGTAATAAACAGGGTTAGTAGCAAGCGTATGGTGGCAAGGAAAAACAAACACAGATTTTAAGTTTCAAATTTGTATTGGACAAAATAACATGAGAATGACAAAAAGCTGAAATTGAATTTAAGTGAGAAAGTCTGATTTGGTGATAGTAGTAAAATGAATGATAAAGTCAGTAAAAAATGTCAGGATTGGTAATGTGGTAGTGGACTGGTGATGTAGACAGAATTTTGTGTATGATTGTTGGCGTATTTTTCTTGGTATCGCTGAATGATGTGTAATTGTTCGTTTGTTGACTGCCAGTCTGTCTTGATTTTGGGTAGAGGTAGGTGAGGATGTAAATCGGCCGCCTGTGATGTGATCTGCGCGTGTCGCTGGTGATGTCTGAGTTGTCGGTTCTTCAAAGTCGATTTTAAATAAGCCTGTGTGATCCCAAATCGGATCACCGAAGCCTTTTTTTGTTTTTTTTGGGGGGAGAGCTTTCAATTGGATGAAAATGTGAGTTTATTTACAAAATTATTTTATTTTTATTTTTTGGGCATTCTTGTTTTCCAGCCGGAACTTCAATTTGGAGCCTATGCGCAAAAACGTGTTAATTTGGTCACTTCTTTTTAGGCTATCGTATAGTTCACTTTCATTTTGGCGTCAGCAACTTATGTTTTGTTTTGTTGTTGAGTGTGTGTATCTTTTTTATTGTGGTGTGTGTGCGAATTGAATTGGTAATTAGTGAATCGGGAGATATCTATTATTGTTTATGTAACATTAGCCATGCAAAAGTGTGTTATTATCTGAACTAGCAAATATATGCACCCTCCGGGTGCAAGTATTTAAGTTTTAATATAATATAAAATATCATATTAAATTAGAAAGGCTAATGAAACTGAATAAGAATGTAGATAAAAAGATTGGAACAGAGGGGGTATGATTGAAAAATAGAACAACTTTGAAACTATTCCATCATTTTCCCTTACTCCCGTCTTTCATTGTTAAATTTTCCTAATTTAACTGTTTAGTTAAAATAGGAAGTAAAAAAATATATTAGTTATTTCTTCTTGTTAAGGGATTTCTTTTAAGATTTATCTCCGAGATTTTTGCTCATATTCATTAAGAAAAAAACAAACAATTAGAAATCAATAATACCAAGTGCATATTTAATAAAATTAAACTTTTAATATCAATATGCAAATTAGCTCTCCTGTTTTCACACTGTAACCCGCTATTTTGTTGCATATATAATACAATTGCATGTTATTAGAATGTAGATAAAGTCAAAAGTATTAATAAGGTATAACAATTTTTATCAATAACTAAGGTTTAAATAAAAATAAATTCATCGTGAATGTGACGTCAATAACTAAGGGAATTGTGACTTGAGTAGTGATTTAGTTTCGGCTTCAGACAGACAAACACACAATCTCCATTTATAATAAGATGAGATCTTTAAAAGTTATTTGACACCTTGTTTAATCAACAGTCAGGCTATTCAAATCTGAATATCAAGAGAGTATGTGGGTAATTTTGTCAGTCTATGAGCCTATTTATTTAGGATTGTGGATCCGGATTCTACTTGGATATTTTTAATTTGTTCACAGAGTCAGCCTGATGCCAAAACATTTGTTTTGGTTTGGTTTGGTTTGGTTTGGTTTGTTTTATGGCATATCAACCTCAGTGGGTAATTTAATACTGACAAAGTTTTGAAATAAAATTCATTCTTAATAGATACTCAATTTCTTTTATAATCTCGTATTTTTCTATTTAACCATAGATGGACCCTAACAGGTACTCC
>CM042168.1:70957133-70969748 GCA_023376005.1 Doryteuthis pealeii
ACACACAAGAGAGAGATGAAATTGATTTTGTGTCGTATCCTGCTCGTGTGGAGGAGTTGGTAAATATATATATAAGATTGTTGTAGGCTCAACGAGAGAAAATAGATATTTTATAATAAAAATAAAAGGGTGCGCAAAGTGGTTTAAATTTTATTTTTTAAAATTTATAATATTAGCTGCGCAACACGTGTTCCAGAAGTTCAAAACCCTTTTCCAGCTTTATGTATGTATTTGTATATGTTCTGGTAGTTGTTGTTTTTTTTTGTTGTGCATGTTGTGTATGTTTGTGTGTACATATACAAGTATGTTCTGATGCAAGGTCTATAAATACAAATGTGACGGCCGCCCAAAGCAAGGAAATGAATAAAGACAGAGTTCGACTGATGAAGACGCTTTTATTTGGGTATATACGGGAGTTGTCACCTATCCTCCTGTTTCACAACTGGTCTTCAACAAGAGTCTTCAACAGGGATACGGTAGCATCAGGGTAATTAAAAGTCTGGGGTGGAGGAAGGTGCCAGACAGTAGTTGGTGTCTGTTTTTTATAGTTGTGATAAGGGATCGAAATTTTTGTTTTGATGTGTATAGAAGGGGGAAAAATAGAGGTGGGGAAAATAGATATTTGAGTCAACAAGTTCCTGCTGGGGGGCAAAAAGAAGTGAGTTCACCGTCTTCTCGCAGGACAAACTTTCTTTTGATCAACACAGTCTTCGTCTTCGACCAGCAGCTGAAAATCCGACGTCGTCGTCAAAAGAATCTTTTCTGACTGCTGTCTCACGTAAGCCGAATGCTTCACTCCTCACGCTCTACTCGCTCTGGTTATTTATGGGCATATTACCCAAACATCCGGACACATCAGCGGGAGAACGCGGGTTCGATCACGGCAGGCAAGACAATGTCTTGCTCTTTTTCTTTTCTCGTTCTCCGTCACAGAGATTCTGTGATTTTTGCGTTTTTGTGTATTTTTTTCTAAGTTATTCTTTGTCTATTCTAATTCTGTTCTCTTGAGTTATGAGTTTTGCGATGGTTGGCAAAAAAATGGTTAGAAAAATCCAGACAACTATATTCAAATTGTTTGTATTAAATAGCGTGTGGTGTAATGGTTAAAGTCATGGGAAATGGACTCGTCGCCCCGAGTTCAAATCCTGGACGTGGTAATTGCATTTCACTTAGCGCTAATACCCTTGGGAAAGGTATGAATCCTACTCTCCCTCCAGCTATGAGTAAAATAGTAGGGCAGACTGGGCTCTTTAGCCTTGGTTAGGCAACCGGTCTAGGAGAAGGAAAACTCTGAATTCAAACCTGTTGAACTCCGCTTAAGAAATTTACCTTGTGTCACATCCTGCCGGTGCGGAGGGGTTGGTAAATATATATTAAATAGGAATACTTGAAACCCTATATTGGTTGGCATCCTTCCATCTACTAAAGACGATGTCGTAGTGACCTCTACTAATTCCCCATATGGAGAAGCAAAGAGAAAAATATCCCGAACAGCGTAGGTGCAAGGACATAGCCCTGTTTCACCCCACTGCTGACTGGAAATGCCTTGGATGTTGTACCATTAAAACAAACTGTGCTGTGCATGTTTTCGTGGAAGGAGCTGAAGATTCCAAGAAGTCTGGACGGGAAGCCTATCTTCTGTAGCAATTTAAAAAGTCTGCTGCGGCTGACCAGGTTGAATGCCTTCGTTAGGTCTATGAATGCGCTGTAGAGTGGCAACTGCTGTTCCTTGCATTTTTCCTGTAGCTGGTGTAGTGAGAAGATCGTGTCCACATTTAACCGGTCTGCTCGGAAGCCACACTGTGACTCCAGATAGATGCAAGGGTCTGCAGACGCGCCAGTGTAACACGAGCAAAGACATTTCCAACTATGCTGAGGATGGAAATGCCCCGGTAATTATTGCAGTCGCTCCAATCTCCTTTGTTCTTGTATAAGATGACGATGATAGCGTCCCGCATGTCCTGAGGTATGTGTCCTAGTTCCCAGCAGCTGCAGAGTAGTTCGTGTCGTGGTTGGAGCAGCACTGCCTTCCCACTTTTCAAGACCTCTGCTGGTATGCCGTCACTCCCAGTTGCTTTCCTATCGCAAGACGGTCGATGGCTTTGCTGAGCTCTTCCACCATTGGTAGTGTGTCCAGCTCTTCCATTGCCAGCAGATCAGAGATGGCACTTAGGGTGTTTTCTGTCACTTCGTTTTGCATGCAGTTCTAGGTAATGTTCAACCCAAAGTTGCAGCTGCTTCCCTTGGTCAGTGATAACTCCTCTGTTGGCAGCTGTCTCTATACCGTGGCACAGGTTTAGCCAGTAGGTGTTGGCACAGTGTCAGGCAGCCCTCTTGACTTTGTTTCTGGCGCTCCTCCAGACACCAAGTGTGTTTTGGCTAGGCGCTACCCGGTGTGCCAGGAGAGCTGTTCTCTTAGCTTCAACCACAGGCTTCATTTTTTCCCAGTGGACCTCAAACCAGTCCTCATTTTGCTGTTCCTTTTTCCCATAGGCGGTGATAGTAGAGTTGTAGATGGAATCTCTAAGGTGAGACCATTTTGCGTCAATGGAGGCTTCATCTTTAGGCGGTGTCTTGTTTGTGAGAACTTTTTGGAGACTGCTTAGGAAGTGCTGTGTCTTTTCCGTGTTGCCTACACAGCAGGTGTTTGATGCGTGGTCGACCCCTCATTCTTGTGCAGTAGATCTTTCTGGGTATTGTTTGCACTCTGCTGGCAACCAGGGAGTGATCCAAGTCGCAGTCTGCACTATGGTACATGTGGGTGAGAAGGATGTTTGCAAGATTCGCATGCCTGGTGATGACAAGGCCCAGCTGGTGACAGAGGTGGGAGCAAGGGTGTCTCCATGACACCTGGTGGATGTCCTTGCACCTAAAGTACGTGTTGGTCACGCATAGGCCTTGGTAGCAACACAACTCTAGCAATCTCTGGCTGTTCTCATTTATCTTGCCCTGCCTATGAATGCTAAGGCAAGTGGACCAAGCCTCGTGGTCAGCTCCTACTCTTGCATTAAAATCCCCGAGCACATAAAGATCCTTTGTAGATGGGATCCCAGTTATCACCGCACTCAAGTTCTCAAAGAACTCGTCTTTTCCCCCATGAGTAGCATAGAGGGTTGGGGTGTATGCACTGATGATATTTACCGGTCCTGCAGGCGTTCCCATCCGGAGGGTAATGATTCTCTCGCTCCCAGTTGACGGGGGTTTGATGCAAGGGATAAAACTATTTTTTACAGCAAAACCGATGCCATGCCATGTGTGCAAATGATTTGTATTAGATAGTGTGGCGAGAGAAACCACGAACGTAGTGGTTTGAAGCGTGCACGACTGTGTTTGGCATGCAGAATGAGATCAGGGGCGAGTGGGGAGATTGAACTCGCATCCTCCTGATCATGAGTCGTGGCCTGACGCATGTGAATTACTAAACTGTCCAGAGTTGCCCGGGTGTGAAGGATTGACGCCTGCTGATTAATGTCGCACGTGCTGCACGGGCAAGTCAGAGTAAGGAGCCCGGATGAACACTGTAATTGTGTATTTAATGACCAGCCCTCACAAACCTGTGAGAAAAGCTTGCAGTAGCATTTTGGCTGTTGCGATGAGTGGACGAGAGAAAATATATTTTGATCGTGTTGGTGAGAAGAGTGCAGCATTGCTGGGAGATAATTTTTCAGACTGAACACTTGGTCAGCTGGAGAGTAAAAGCGTCGGACTTAACTGTGCCCCCCAGAGAACATTCTTATTAGAGATAGGAATACTTGAAACCATATAACTGTGTGCAAATTATTTGTATTAGTGTGATACAATACAAGTATGTCAACTAGTAGTTATAAGCTTTTACAAAATTCTAAATATAATGTATGGCAAGTAAAAAGATCATTCACTTTGTTTAAAAGAAAGAAAAAGAAAAAAAGAAAATAACTTCTAATTTCCAGTCTGTTATAGACAGGGGAAAGACAATTGTCCCATCACATTAATACTACCTCACTGCTAAACGATGGTTTTAATCCTCCTGTTCCATTACCAGAAATGGCAAACGCAAATATGTATCTATGTTGACCTAAGTACTGACGGCACATGACTGAATTTGTAAAAGTGCTTGCGACCTCCGGATTTCAGGCCCCTAAAAGGGACAGCAGTGTAGCCTGTTGCCATGGCGACCGACCTTGAGAAAAGAGATAAAGGAAAAGAAAGAAAAAACAGAAAGACATTTTTTTTTCCCACTACAGTGAGTCGAATCTTTCCCTTCTTTTATTTATTTCTCTTTTAGATTGATTACCTGGTGAATATTTTGAATCGCTCATTCTGTCGTCACCCCACCTCTACTTATACAATTTTTCTTTCAACATCCGGGTGTCTGCACCACGCGCACGAGATTCTCGAGCCAAACCCGACCGCTGGAATCATCATAGCCATCATCCGGGCACCTGGCGCTTACATCCGGGACTGCAGCTTCTAGACTTCGGTGACAATGTTTGCATTCTGAAGGAAGCGGGTTCGATTCTACAGTCCGAAATGTCAGGCAAAGCCTAGCCCGCTTCCTTCGAGAATACGGCAGGCCTTGACGTTCGCCACTCACCTCGTGTTCTCTGTCACACATTCATACATATATGATAAAAATAGACATTTATTCAATACCTCCCCGTTCCAGATTCACTATATTTTTTTGTTTGTTGTATCAAAATTTATGTTGAAAATAAAAATAAAAACAAAAAAAACAAAATCTTCCAAGAAGTCCGTGACATCACGGTTGCTGCCTTTGTCCCAGAATTTGACCCCAAGTGAACAACCGCTACTACACTTGTTGCCTTCCTCACGTACGCATGGGGGAAAAAAGAGGGCCAAGCTTACCGAGAGACATGTGGCGTCACGATTAGGACAAGGGAGAATTTTACTTTGGATTCGTCAGTGTCGAAGTGGACAGCATCCTGTGTGGATCTTTGTAGCATATGCTACCACACAGGTTGAGAAATTCAACACGTCTTTGGGGAATTAGAGTCTATCTCTCCCAAAGACTGGAAATAAAATAAGCCGGCACTCACTCGAAATTCAACAACTCAAGAACTTCTACAATAAGGAATTTGTAGCATAGCTACCTTATTGTCAAAGAACACTACGAAATCTTCAACTTAAGCTCTCCACGACATTCTACAATTCAACAACCAAAGAACTACGAAATTCATCTATCAAAGAACTACGAAATTCATCTATAAAAAGGGCTACGAAATTACGACAAATGAACACTTGTTACCGGGATCACACATAAGTCCCCCGCAAAACATCGTTTTTTGCAAACCACTAACATCTCTCTCTTTCTATCTATCTCTTACGAACTCTATTAGTTACTACGCCACCTTCTATCAAATTGACATTTACATATCTTTCTTCCTACCTTTATTATATTGTTATTAAAATTGTTGAAACTTAGTATTTGTTATCGTGTTTTTCTTTCATTCAGTATCCGAATTTGAAATTTGCGTATTTCCCACCCCCTTGAAATTATCTTCCCTTTGTACTTGAAAAGGTATATTTACTTATATATCGGAACTTAGGATTTATTTTTCCCAGTATATTACAAAGTGAATTACCCGTACTCTGGAGTTAGAAGATACTCCCATGTTGGAATTGGGGCTTCACAGCTCTAATCACGATAGTTGTTTTCCTTTTTTAAAAATTTTTTTTTTTATTCCTTATTGTTTGTATGTTGAGAAATAAAATTGTCATTATCACTGAAGCCCTGTCTTATTGTCTTTCGTTGTCTGGCAAAGGTGTTCCTTATTACCCTCTCGTATTTATCGAAGTGTGGGAAGGAGATTTTCCTGTCCCTTGTGTTTCTTTTAGTTATATATTTTTTTAACACTCGTGATCTCTTGCTTATATTTTTTAAAATTATAATTATCGTTACACCAGCGCCCTCGTCGTACCTAACGAGCGTGTGCACGTAACAATAGGAATACTTGAAACCCTATAACTGTATGCAAATGATTTGTATTAGAAAGGAATACTTATAGGAGGATGGTTCCAATGTCAATTAAAGGGTAACAAGGGAAGTGCGGCAGTGTACTGGTTAGAGTCGCAGGAAATGGACTGTTCAATTCCTGGACGAATCCATAGTTCACATTGCGCTAATATCCTTGGGAAAGGTATGAATCCAACTATTCTCCCTCCATCTATGTGTAAATAGTAGGGCAGAGTTGGCTCTTTATTAATACTTGAGTATAATACACATTCAACATTACTAGTGGATAAAACAATAGTAACAAATGTGGAGTTGACCATTCCAAGAAAAGGAAGGTTATCAACAGTTTTATATGTGTTATTTAGATTTGTTTTTATGTTATCTCTGCTCATATTGCTTAACTGGTAAAGCAGCCAGTATGGAAGACCAGACTTTCAGAAAGCAAAAGACGACATGAGTTTGACTCTCAATAGGAGATTATTATTTATTCTTGTTTTATGTACACACTGTTCCTAGTATCTGTAATAAAAGTGACAAAACAAGTTGTGATAAGAAGTATTATATAGCCATTCTCATCTTGAGACATATCTCGTATATTGTAGCCGATACCTGCATACCAGTGGTTGTATACTGATATACTTACCTTCTTTATGCTTATCTTGTTCTGAATAGCTGGATCTTCTGTTTCTTTGATCTGTTATGTGACATTTATGTATTTACAGATTGTCCCAACCCTATTGCCCTTGTGATGGTTTCTGTAGTTGAATGCTATCCGAACCATTAAGAGTTACTGCCCTTGAACTGGGTAGAATAAACATGGCTACTTCATAACCCTCAAAAAAAAAAAAAAAGTTTCTTTTAATTTCTGTTACTTACACATAAATATGCAAAAAAAAATTATATTTTTGATTTATTATGTTATATGCAAATAAAATAAAAATAAAATTGTAAGGGGAAAATTATTCTTGTAAAACAGGGGATGTGATGGTTTCTGTAGTTGAATGCTATCCGAACCATTAAGAGTTACTGCCTTGAACTGGGAGAGAGTTAGACAGAATAAACATGGCTACTTCATAACCCTCACACGTCGTTCTCTTGTTTGTCATTGTAATTCTGATAACTTATCAGCCCTTATGGGAAACTCAAATCCTTTTAATCATATGGGTGCTAGAAGGCGGTGGCTGAGGCTCTTCATGTTCAGGGTATGAAGCTAAACTCTATCTGATGGTGAGGTATCAGTTCTGGAGGTCTGGGCAATGTGGACCCCCCCCCCCGTTATCACCATTACTCCCAGGTCCACTCTGACCTGGAGTGCTAGTACCTGTTAGGGTCCCATCTATGGGTTAAATAGAAAATTTGTTTACAAAATGTTTAAAAATGTTTTCTTCCAAACTATTGTTACAAATCTTTCATAATTTTGCCGGCATTAAATGACTAACCGAGGTTAAAGAGCCCACTCTGCCCTACTATTTACACATAGATGGAGGGAGAATAGTTGGATTCATACCTTTCCCAAGGATATTAGCGCAATGTGAACCGTGGCTTCATCCAGGAATTGAACACGGGTTGACGAGTCCATTTCCTGCTACTCTAACCAGTACACCACCGCATTTCCCTTGATACCCTTTAACTGACATTGGAATCATCCTTCTTCCTTATTTAACTTTCGTCCTTTCATATATAAAGGAAAAATGAGAAAAAAAACTATTTTCGCATCTTTATCATAGGGAGGATTAAGGTAAGTAATGTATTTTGTTTATGAATAGAAATTCAGTTTCTAAGAAACATTGATATTTCACTGGTAAGTCAACATTTAAAATTACTCTCAGGTCTACCCTAAACTGGAGTGATAGTACCTGTTACCGTTCCTAAAGTAGGTCTGTATAAAATACTTGATGTCAAAGAAGTGTAAATTATTTGTATTAAGAATAGTTACTTGTAGCTATAATTGTTTACTAAGGATTATTATTGGTTACTTGAAACCATATAACTATGTGCAAAATAAATATGATGATTACTAAATAGAAATAATTATTTGAAACCTTATCATTTTTAGTATTAAATAGGAATACTTGAAGACAATTAAATGAGTACAAATTATTTGTATTAGATAGGAATACTTGATACCATATAACTGTGTGCAAAATAACTACATAAAAAATATAAATACAAACGTTACATTTATGGGATCAATTAAAAGAGTTGGAGATTGTAAAAGGTCATTTATAATCAAATTGAATATGTGATGTGGCGGGATCTATTTGGAGTATGTGCATGTAAGGTGATTAAATTTTGATGTGATGTGGCATCTAATTGAGGGAGTACGTGATTTTCTTTCTATACTTATCTGGATCTGTGGTATCTACTATTCTGTATCAGAGTAGCTGGGTAGCTTGGTCTGCTGGCTGGCTTCTCTGTTTGTTGAGGGGGTCTGGAACTACTTAGGAATCTCTTGTCTTGTGCTGTTGATAGTTTTTAATAACGAGCACAAGACGTTCTTGTTTTGTTTTAGAGCCCATTTATTCTATCCCAAGAAAAAGGTCTCAAATGCACACACCACCATTGCGATGTGTTTCCTCCAAGCTCTCTCAATTATTCACTTTCAAAAACCTCGAACCAACCCTCCTCTCCCTTCCATTCTTCATCCTATCACATCCTATCCATGGCAGATAGGTTGGGTAAATACCTACCTTGAATTCTCCTATTTAAATCAGTAGTTCCAACCTTTTTTTTCACCTATGGAACCCCCCCCCCCTTTTTTTTATTCCTATTGTGACAAGTTCACCAGATTTGAAACTGAAGCATTGCCTGGCATGTGTGTCTACTATTTGCAAGATGTCCGAAATGTATTCACGGTGTTGATATTATAGTAGATATAGGTGTTGAGCTAAGACAGTTCTAAGTGACAGTTATCTCTAGGCTGCAGGTTCAATCCTGGTCAAGGATGACAGTAACATAGAATAATAATTAACATTTTACCCAGTTATGGTTAACGGAATGAGAACAGTCTACACCCTTGGATTGAATAAAGGTTTGGGTTCAGAGTTCCATGAATGTTCCTGATTACAAGAAGGTTCCCAAGTTTGAAGAGAAGGTTCCCCGAGTCTGACAAGAAATACCTGAAGAAGGCTGGAGGGCAGATCAGCCGATACGTTGTACAGATAAAAATAAAGATGAGGACAATAGGCTGAATAATCCAAATGAATCACTATTTCCATTTGATGATTGTTTGAAAAATGAAAAGTCAGTTTCAAAATAAACATTTCCGTTTGGAATTATAAGAAACCCTTTAAGACTTATTATGTCCATTTTGGGTTCATGAAATTCAGTAGAGCTGTGCTTCTTAAACTAGGGGTCGTGACCCTGTTTGGGGAGTCACGAAAATTAAATTCAAATACTTGAATTTCATTTGTTTGAATTTTTGACACTTGATATGTACCATTTTGATTTTTCAGACTGTTGTCCTCATCTTTATCATGATATATAAAAACACAATGTTTTGGCTGTTGTCCCCCCTTGGCCCTTTTCAGGTGTACCTTGTCTGTCTGAGCATAGTAATGATTCGACCAGGGAAATTATTTTGAATAGTTTGTCTGTTGAGTAATCAAGGCATTGAAGAACCTACAATTAATTTTTTGTTCAACAAACAGAAAAATCAAAATAATACTTAATTTCAGTTTATGTTATTTTTTCAAACACACAATATTTAACATAAGGCACCATGCAAGTGCTATGGTAATAAAAGACGCACGGTGCTGTTACTATAAGTGCAGTGATAATGCAGTATTGATGATAGCTTTTTAATTTAGTGCGTCCTGGGATGCACGGATTTAATTTGATGGGTCCTAACTTGAGTTTCTTAATAAATTGCAGAGTTTTTATCTATGAACAACTAAAGCTGTCTAACCTCTACCTTGTACCCATACAGTGTAATTCATTTCCAAGAAAATATTGAAATGTATCTAAAGCTAGCTGAAAATGGTGGGGGTTGAACCCCCCCCCCAAAAAAAAAAACACTGGGATGCTCGGATATGATTTTTCTGTGTCTCTTTATTTTGGGGGGGGGGGTTCAACCCACATTTTCAGCTAGCTTTAGATACATTTCAATATTTTCTTGGAAATGAATTACCTGTATGGGGTACAAGGTAGAGGTTAGACAGCTTTAGTTGTTCATAGATAAAAACTCTGCAATTTATTAAGAAACTCAAGTTAGGACCATCAAATTAATCCGTGCATCCAGGACGCACTAAATTAAAAGCTATCATCAATACTGCATTATCACTGCACTTATAGTACAACCGTGCGTCTTTTATTACATAGCACTTGCATGGTGCCTTATGTTAATATTGTGTGTTTGAAAAAATAACATAAACTGAAATTAAGTATTATTTTGATTTTTCTGTTTGTTGACAAAAATTAATTGTAGGTTCTTCAATGCCTTGATTACTCAACAGACAAACTATTCAAAATAATTTCCTGGTCGAATCATTACTATGCTCAGACAGACAAGGTACACCTGAAAAGGGCAAGGGGGGACAACAGCAAAATTGTGTTTTTTATATATCATGATAAAGATGAGGACAACAGTCTGAAAATCAAATGGTACATATCAAGTGTCAAAATTCAAACAAATGAAATTCAAGTATTTGAATTTATTTTTCGTGACTCCAAACAGGGTCACGACCTAGTTTAAGAGCACAGCTCTACTGAATTTCATGAACCCAAAATGGACATAATAAGTTTAAAGGGTTTCTTATAATTCCAAACGGAAATGTTTATTTTGAAACTGACTTTTCATTTTTCAAACAATCATCAATGGAAATAGTGATTCATTTGGATTATTCAGCCTATTGTCTCATCTTTATTTTTATCTGTACAACGTATCGGTGATCTGCCCCCAGCCTTCTTCAGGTATTTCTTGTCAGACTCGGGGAACTTCTCTTCAAACTTGGGAACCTTCTTGTAATCAGGAACATTCATGGAACTCTGAACCAAACTTTATTCAATCCAAGGGTGTAGACTGTTCTCATTCCGTTAACCATAACTGGGTAAATGTTAATTATTATTCTATGTTACTGTCATCCTTGACCAGGATTGAACCTGCAGCCTAGAGATAACTGTCACTTAGAACTGTCTTAGCTCAACACTATATCTACTATAATATCAACACGTGAATACATTTCGGACATCTTGCAAATAGTAGACACACATGCCAGGCAATGCTTCAGTTTCAAATCTGGTGAACTTGTCAATAGGAATAAAAAAAGGGGGGGGGGGTTCCATAGGTGAAAAAAAAGGTTGGGATACTGAT
Source organism: Doryteuthis pealeii (assembly GCA_023376005.1). Classification (NCBI taxonomy): domain Eukaryota; kingdom Metazoa; phylum Mollusca; class Cephalopoda; order Myopsida; family Loliginidae; genus Doryteuthis; species Doryteuthis pealeii. Next base: position 70,968,398 of record CM042168.1, read on the forward strand.
TTAAATAGGAGAATTCAAGGTAGGTATTTACCCAACTATCTGCCATGGATAGGATGTGATAGGATGAAGAATGGAAGGGAGAGGAGGGTTGGTTCGAGGTTTTTGAAAGTGAATAATTGAGAGAGCTTGGAGGAAACACATCGCAATGGTGGTGTGTGCATTTGAGACTTTTTCTTGGGATAGAATAAATGGGCTCTAAACAAAACAAGACGTCTTGTGCTCGTTATTAAAAACTATCAACAGAAGACAAGAGATTCCTAAGTAGTTCCAGACCCTCACAAACAGAGAAGCCAGCAGACCAAGCTACCAGCTACTCTGATACAGAATAGTAGATACCACAGATCCAGATAAGTATAGAAAGAAAATCACGTACTCCTCAATTAGATGCCACATCACATCAAAATTTAATCACTTACATGCACATACTCCAATAGATCCCGCACATCACATATTCAATTTGATTATAAATGACTTTTACAATCTCCAACTCTTTAATTGATCCATAAATGTAACGTTTGTATTTATATTTTTTTGTAGTTATTTTGCACACAGTTATATGGTATAAGTATTCCTATAATACAAATAATTTGTACTCATTTAATTGTCTTCAAGTATTCCTATTTAATACTAAAATGATAAGGTTTCAAATAATTATTTCTATTTAGTAATCATCATATTTATTTTGCACATAGTTATATGGTTTCAAGTAACCAATAATAATCCTTAGTAAACAATTATAGCTACAAGTAACTATTCTTAATACAAATAATTTACACTTCTTTGACATCAAGTATTTTATACAGACCTACTTTAGGAACGGTAACAGGTACTATCACTCCAGTTTAGGGTAGACCTGAGAGTAATTTTAAATGTTGACTTACCAGTGAAATATCAATGTTTCTTAGAAACTGAATTTCTATTCATAAACAAAATACATTACTTACCTTAATCTCCCTATGATAAAGATGCGAAAATAGTTTTTTTTCTCATTTTTCCTTTATATATGAAAGGACGAAAGTAAATAAGGAAGAAGGATGATTCCAATGTCAGTTAAAGGGTATCAAGGGAAATGCGGTGGTGTACTGGTTAGAGTAGCAGGAAATGGACTCGTCAACCGTGTTCAATTCCTGGATGAAGCCACGGTTCACATTGCGCTAATATCTTGGGAAAGGTATGAATCCAACTATTCTCCTCCATCTATGTGTAAATAGTAGGGCAGAGTGGGCTCTTTAACCTCGGTTAGTCATTTAATGCCGGCAAAATTATGAAAGATTTGTAACAATAGTTTGGAAGAAAACATTTTTAAAACATTTTGTAACAAATTTTCTATTTAACCCATAGATGGGACCTA
>CM042168.1:70969848-71063832 GCA_023376005.1 Doryteuthis pealeii
TGCTCGATCAGGGCCATTGCCCCCAGATCCTGCAATTTTTTGCCCACGTAAAAACGAGACTTGTGTCCAGCCTCATAAGTTGGGATGGCAGAAAATACCCTCACCGGAGACAGACCGAACAAAAGGTCGTCCTACTATTCTTCAACACACAGAATCGGAGCGGACGCAAGCAGAAGTCTATCATATCGAACGGAACAGAAGCGTCAAGGGCTCCGATAATACCCTATCCCAGGAAAAAGCAGTTAAGTGACAAATATATTATTTGTGCAAACGAAACTAAAGTTTGCAAGTTCTTATATCTAATACAAGTCTTTATTCACATTCTTGTCGTTCGTTTACTTCTTAACTCCTAAGCTGTCTGCCACATTCGCGGTTAACTCCATACACAACCTCGAGTACTGCCGCTAGTCGCAGTGCCTTTTCTTTATAATGCAGTCTCGTCCGATGTGTGAAACGTTGTAGCGTTAGTTTGTATTTGCTGTGGAGTTGTCTGCCCCTTTTAGTTGCTGGTGCCGCTAGGCGCTATTAGTATAACGCCGGGTTCAAACCTTTTTCGGCCTCTCTTTTCCTGTTTCAACTACGAGCCACATGGGTAGATTTTATCTAATCCCTCTCGTTGGGGTTCCGCCCCCCTTACATTACTGTAAGTCTTCACAGCATGGACTATTCCCAGTCTCATGTCTGTACTTTTATATGTTACAATGTACCATTCATGAATGTGTCTTTATCTTTATTTGTGTATCCTTGTTATGTACCTTACTATGTACGTTGTATCTTCATTTCCATGTGCTGTATTATATTAAATGTTTTGTCCGTTAACCTTCGTCGGAATTATTTGTATTCCAAGATATATACTTTAACCTACGTTTACATCGTATACCGTGTCCATTTCCAAGGATGGTAACCTTACACACACGCCTCCACATATACGTGTGAAAATTATTTGTATTTGATACTTGAATACTTGACACTATGTAACTGTGTGCAGACAAATTATTATTATTATTATTATAGACAAATAAAAGAATTTTGATTTAGAAAAAAATAATCACAATGAAACGTTGAAAATATAAATGGTTATGATTATAAGGTACCACCAAAATACGTCACGTGATCAGTTTATGCCATATTGAAGGAAGAAACGTAAATAGTTTTCAACGTTTTTCTTTTTAATCTCGCAAAAAAAGAAATAACTAACATAAAGAGTTGTTACAAAGAAAAACAGTTAATTCAAAGATCAAATTATCAGATTTGGGAAAAATTACTCACCGTTATCTTGAAAAATAATCAAAACAGTCCGGGTCAGTTTCTCTATTGATATTTTTTTTTTAGCAGAATTCTGTATTTATGGTTCTTTTTTTTTGTGAGTAGAAATCACTATACCCAACTTTTTATAGCTTGTAAATTCCTTGTTTTTTCGGCCTTGTGCCTTTTTTAAAACTTTTTTTATCACCTTTTGTAGTTTGTAATATTTTTCTTTTTTGGGGCTTAGAGCCTATTTGTTAAATTTAGCATAAAGGACAAATTATGCAAGTCATTAGTTGTCTTTATTTTTTCTTCTTATAATAAACTGTGAATTACTATATTGTCTCCTTTTTAAAATTTCTTTTTATTGTCTTATCAATTTTTAGTTTTGCTACAATTGACATTTTTTTTCTTTGGGACGTAAAAGGACGGACACATGTCTTTTTAAATTCGTTCATATTCTGTTTTTGTTGTTGTTGTTGTTGTTGTTGTTGTTTTTGTATTTGTTTAATGTATATTAGGTACCACGAAATTTCTCTGTGAAATTTACCCCCTCCCCCTATATTTAACACAATGAAACTTGCATAAAAGTTAATATTATCTTGAAAGAATTTTGTCCATTCGAAAGAAGAAATATCAAAACAAACTCCTGATGATTTTTTTAAAATTTCAGCTTACGGAAATAATTAAAGTTATGAACGAAAAACAATGTTTACATTTTTGCACCGTTAAATCAATTGAAATTTAACGTAGCCAAAAACAAGTTATAAGTACTGTGGCGAACCGGAAGTTCTTACTTCAACAAACAAAAATCAAATGACAAAAATAAATAGTTTGCGCAGGGGATTGCGCACCTTAGTAAAATTAAAATTTAAAATAGAAATTTGTACAATTTCAACCAATAAGAGACGTTCGCGCCTAAAAGGAAATTTATCAAATAGACCTTTTCGGAGCCTAGTCGAATGCTATAAAAAAAGCCAACTTTTCGGATCCCAACCAGAAGATCTCACTTGCCTAAGGGAATTCACGTCACCCTTTTTAAGAACATTTCACATACATGCTGAAGTATGAACTCTCTCTCTCTCTCTCTCTCTCTCTCTCTCTCTCTCTCTCTCTCTCTCTCTCTCTCTCTCTTTAAATAACCTACGCTATCGGAGATAATCATTAGATTCATTCAACTTATGCCTGACTGTTGTGTGTTGACTTTAAACTTTCACCTTTTCTTTCTCACTTAGAGATTTATAACATCTCTGCTTATTTTTACGTTGAACTTTTAAAAAGCACCTTTTTACAGAACTTTGCCAAGTATTCTGATTACCTTTTGTAAACCTCATGTTAATACAATGTGTTTGTTTAAATTGTGAGTTCTTGTCTTTTATGCCATTTGCTTATATAATTATATTCTTATAGTGTGATGTGTACTTTGACTAAATTACCTACAAGGTTTTGAAAACCCTAAAACACCATCCTCTATAGTACCAGCTTTTTAAAAAATTCTATGAAAAATCAATTAATGGTCCGATTTTCACGAAAATTTCCATAATTATTTACCTTTGGATACGAATATGTCTGAAATAGTTTTTAAGATATATTAGGGGAAATATTTTATTTTATTTTATGAAATATGAAAAAATTACCGATAAAAAACGATCTTTACTTTTTTCTATAAAGATAAGAGTCTGAATAATTATATCAGAAGATTTTAATAAGCTTAGATGCGAGAGTTTTTAGTAAAAGAACCATTAATACAGAATTCTGCTAAAAAATATCAGTAAAGAAACTAACCCTGTTGTAAAAAAAAAAAACCCCAAAAAACGGACTGTTTTACATATTTTTCAAGATAACGGTGAGTAATTTTCTCCAATCGGATAATTCTTTGAACTAACTGTTTTTCTTTGTAACAACTCTTTATGTTGGTTATTTCTTTTTGGCGAAATTTGAAAAAGAGTTCAAAAATATTTACGTTTCTTCCTTCAATATGGCCTAAACTGATCAGGTGACGTATTTGGTGGTACCTAATGTATATTGATTGTTTTTATTTTCGAAACTCGGTCATATTTATTTAAAAGACGTGACATCTGTTTTGAACTAAAATGAAATAAAATATCGAAAAAAAAAAGAAGATATTTTAAAATGGGGGTAAAATATTTACATTTACTCGTCGATAAAAAACAAAAAAAAAACTTGGAGTGTGCTGTAAAATATCGCTTTCTTATCGAATTAATTTGTCGATAAAAACGTCTTCAAACCGCTATATGGTTCATAACTAGCACGGGTCACCTTTTCCGCAAACACCGCCTGGCGTATTTAGGGCGGGAGGTCGGTAGGACAGCATCAGAAAATTACCACATTGTGTTCAATGAAAATCTTTCAATCGAAAAAAAAAAACGTTTATTACACATTTTTCTTGACCCCAACGGTACGGAATCTTTTGACGGCGGTAAATCTTTCACTTATCACCGAAATAACATTCCAAAGGGAAAGGCTTCATTTTTAACCTTTAAACTCGTCCCCCCCCCCAAAAAAAAAAAAACGATAACGATTTCGGAAAAAAATATTTTTGTCGTTATTATCATGTCAAACCCAACTATCACGATGAGTGCACAACTAGGGTTTAAAAAATCGACATGCCCTACCCCCACAATGCATCTCATTTCCGGTCTGATCTCTCTAAAAAGATAAATCTCAATAACAACACCATTATGCCCGACCACGAAGTAAGCGATGTTTCATTCTTTTTTTTATTTCTTTTTTTTATTTAAACTATTCTTATTTTGAAGAAAAAAATTGATTAACTATAGACCTTAGAAAAAATGAATGTTATTTTTTTCATTAAGAATTCAAATGAAAAACAAGTTTAAATTTATTTTTAAAAACAAATAAGTTATTTGCGTTCACTTCATAATAAGAAAGAAAGTTATTTAAGAATTTAAATAAAAACATTAAGTTTAAATTTGTTTAAAAAAAGAAAGAGATTACTTATTTTCGTTCACTTTGTATTTTCCCGAGAAAAAAAGAAAAGAAAAGAACGTATGGATCCTGCTGCTAATTTAAAGGGAGCATTCCTTTAAAAAAATAAAAAAACCTGAAAGAAATCGAAAGTGCGTACCGTACATAAAGAGAAACGAATACTTCTATTAGTAAAGTACACTGATGAATTTGTTGGATAGTTGGTTGGGTTTTATGGCATGTAAACCTTGTTGGGTTATTTTATGCCAAAGACCTTTTGTTTTTATTCATTCTCGATGGGTATTTATTTTCAATATTTTAAAAACTTAATTTTTTTTCTCTACTTAATCCATAGATACTGCCTTAACAGGTACTACCACTCTGGGTCATAGTGGAGCTGGGAGTAATGGCGATGAAAGGGTACTCCACACTCCCCACAGCTATGCAGTTTAATGTCATGCACAGGACGTTGATGAATTTGGGTAGGGTTGCTCATTTTCACGCACCTGCCGATAAGGGGGTACTTTATGAGGAAGTTCGTCCCGGTCCCCTGTCTCCAAATTTGCTGCTCGGTGACGTATCAAATACCAACCCCAACTAGTACCGCTAGAGCGGTGTTACTTGAAAGAAAATAACCAACTCAAATAACAACCCCAACTATCGTATCGGCGCCTATTTGAGGGGGGGGGGCTTTTTTTGTCTTAATTCTTGTTTATTTATTTTTTCCATTCGAAAGAAAAAAACATTAAACCGTTTTTTTGTCATAATTCTAATTTTTCTTTTTTTGTCGTAATTCCTATTATCATAATTTGTCGTAATTCTTGTTTATTTATAGAAATTTGTCCCCCCCCCCATCAAATAGGCGCCGATACGATAGTTGGGGTTGTTATTTGAGTTGGTTGTTTTCTTTCAAGTAACACCGCTCTAGCGGTACTAGTTGGGGTTGGTATTTGATAGTTCACCGAGCAGCAAATTTGGAGGCAGGGGACCGGGACGAACTTCCTCATAAAGTACCGATAAGGGTGATCACAGGAAATTCTTCTAAAAATCATCTAAAATAAACTATTTAATTTTAATAAAACTTCCGGTATATGAAGTAATGAAAGACAAACTTTTATTGTAAATGAATTTTTACTAAATTGAAAAGGCTAATTATTTTTTTCGTTAGTTTTTGTTTTGTGCATTGAACCCCCGTACAAATTTCTTGTTTTTTTTTCTATGAAAATTAATTTGACAATTTTGGAAAGATAATTCAATGATGGAACATATGTATAAAAAAAATAAGTAAATAAATAAAAAGCGATACTAGTACAGTTTTGGTAGTAGGACGTCTTAACATGTGAAACTTAAGTCTCGTAAATAAGAAAAAATATTTATCTTTTTTTTTTCTAAATCGTTCACTTATTTTCTAAAGAATTTTATATTTAAAGTTCCAATTGTCTACTTTTTTATTTATTTTTTTAGGGAATTTTTAAAATTTATAAAATGTAAAATAAATACTCCCGTTCACTGTATAGCAAAATCGTATTCATGTAATTAAAGAAAATGTATTAAAAATATGTAGCTAAAAATAATGAGTATACAATTATCAATGTTTATATACAAAAATATTGAAAATAATGATTTGTTTTAGTCAAAAAGTAGTAACATAATGAGCATCAGTAAAAATGCAAAATAATATTACATATGTAATTTATTTTTAGTATATTTTAAACAACTAAATTCTGCTAAAAATGGCTAAGTGAAGATTTAGGATGCACTCAAAATTTTATAACAATTTTAAAACACTTTTAAAAGTTTCTTCTTAAAAATCAATAACGAAAAAACATTAAATACATTATATACAGGAAAATTACTAACTTGTTCATAGTTATTTAAATATAATTTTTTTGTTCCAAATATGCAGTTTGTAAAACTTGTTTACCTTGAGTAGGGAAACCTTTTGTAGGAAAGAAGTCTAGCATGATATGCCTACATCTACGGGAGGTCATAAGGGACAATTCATTAATCCTGTTTGATAAACAAAAAATTACCAAACATCGGAGAATTATCTGATTTTATCCTCATTGTGCTGTTATTTTTCTTATGTGTTTTGGCTCTGCCATGTAACTTTTCTGTTTGGAAATTTTTACAAATGTAGGCTTTCATAATTTTGTCTAAATCGTAAATTAATATATTGATATGTTTTGAAAAATTACCTAATAAAAAGTTATCTCTCGTTTTGCCCATCCCTGTATATATATATATATATATATATATATATATATATATATATATGAATCGTAAATGGAGGTGATAAAACTTTTAAAACGATTACCAAAAATCAAGGAATTGTCAGATTTTTATGAAATTTTCACCACTTTGATTAATGACTTAATTTTATGAATAGCTTATTTTATTTTTTTTAAAAAACAGAAAAAATTGTTTTTTATCAATTCATATTTTAAGAGGGTTTTCAATCTTTGGTCATTTGAATAAAAACAATTCTAATCCCTAATTTTTACATTTAAGGGGCCAGTTTAGCTCAGTCGGTAGAGTATCAGCCTAAGAACCACAAGGTTCCTGGTTCAATCCCGGCCCTCGCCAACTCAGCATAGCACAGGGATCTATGCAGTAAAGGAGCTGGTGGTAGGTATGGCACTCCACCTTAGATGCAAAAACAATCTCCTTGGTCTAGCACTAGTGAAAAGGGGATGGACTCCCTCGCTGTCTGGCTGATACTGACTTTAGGCCACCCTGATGACTTACTTAGAAAGATCAAATCCTGAAGGCCACATAAAAAAAATTATTTAAAACCTAAAAGCTAGATGTATGGTGAAATATTGACTGCAATGTAGCACCTTCCAGACATTTAACATTCAGTATTAAATTGTTAAGTGAATAAAAATAGGCCAATTTAATGTGACAGAATACTTTTTTTGCATCAATTCAAAGAAAAATAGTTGGATGGTTTGTATGGTAGGCAGTAAGTACAGTTGCTTTTTTGTGGGCTCTTGTTTCCAAGATTTGTTCATGACAGTATGCAGCATCATTGGACAATTCCTAAATAGCTTTTTAGTTGTATTAATTGCAGTTTTACACATATTTACGAGATTTTTGTATATTTAAAAATTATTACTAAAGCATGTTCTTTTTCTTTACGGAAGACTAAAGGGACATAAGTTATTCCCCTTTCTTTTTCAAAATATCCGGATTTTTACTCTGGGGCCTGAACAACTGCAGTACACATATCCTCATTGTGTTGTTATTTTTCTTATGTGTTTTGGCTACGCCATGTAACTTTTCTGTAGGAAATTTTTACAAATGTAGGCTTCCATAATTTTGTCTAAATCGTAAATTAATATATTGATATGTTTTGAAAAATTACCTAATAAAAACTTTGAGTTATCTCTCTTTTTGCCCATCCCTCTCTCTCTCTCTCTATATATATATATGAATTGTAAAGGAGGTGATAAACCATTTAATTTGTTGAAATACTTGAAACTATATAACTGATTGCAAACAAATTATTATTAAATAGAAATAATTACTTCAAGCCATATAACTGTGTGAAAATTAGTAGTATTATAATAAGTTTCTTGAGGCTATCAACAAGAGAAAAAGTAGTAAATAAATTATTCAACAAAGCATAAAATTGAAAAGATAAATAAAAAATGCAAGGAGTATAAAAAGAGGCTTTAAAATAGATAGCAAAGATTTACATAAAAATAAAATAATCATACAAAATAAAAATCCTGTTTAAAAAATGTCTCGATAGGCCAAAAAAAGATCAAAGGACTTTAAAGTTAATTCAATTTTTTCAAAGGAATTCATTTTTATCTTTGAAATTCAAGAAGAGAAGATTTGAGGTTTTGATTTTTTGTTGGTACATTTATCTTCGAATATGTTTGTTCTTATCTTAAAAGAAGAAACTTTTTTTTTATCCACAAAAACACGAGAGAATCAAGTGAATCAATATTACAACTGGCAATGTTATACACGTTTATATGTTATTGATTTCATGAAGGAAAAATATATTAAATATACATTTTTTTTGTCTACAAATGATTATCATTAGTTAAAACCATATAATTGTTTGAAAAAAATTATTATTATTAGAATAATTTACTTGAAGCTATAATTGTCATCATTAGTTTTATTAACTAATGATGACAATTATAGCTTCAAGTAAATTATTCTAATAATAATTTTTTTCAAACAATATAATTGTTTGAAAAAAATTATTATTATTATTAGAATAATTTACTTGAAGCTATAATTGTCATCATTAGTTAATAAAAACAATATAATTGTTTGAAAAAAATTATTATTATTATTAGAATAATTTACTTGAAGCTATAATTGTTATCATTTGTTAATTAAAACCATATAATTGTTTGGAAAAAAAGACTGACTTTAGCATTAAATAATTGTTATTGTTTTCTTTAATAATGTCTTTTTCATTTACAGATATCAGTTTTGAGAGAGAAGATCATTGTTTAAATTTGAAAAGACATAGAAGCACATATTGCACAACCAGATACATGCTGAAGAATTACCCAACTCAAGTTAATTGTTAAAACTGAAAATCCACATTCAGGCACACAAAGGAAGCATATATGAAAGAGAAACATTTCACAAAGGAGATAAACTATATTATTTAAACATAATTCAAATAAAAAAAATACAAACACACCCTGGAGAGAAATGTTATTCTTGTGAAGTGTGTGGATCAGAATTTTTACAGAAATTGCATTTGAAGCGCCATTTACACATACATAGAGAGAAACCATTTTTTATCAGATATGTAGATCAACATTTTTACAGACTTCACAATTAAAATCCATATACGAACAAATACTTGAGAAAAGCCATATTCTTGTGGAATATGTTGTGCATCGTCTTCAGATTTATCAATTGAAAACCAATATGCGAACACACATTGGAAAGAGACCATATTCTTGTGAAGTTTGTGGATCAGCATATTCTGACAGTTACCTTTTAAAAATCCACATGCGAACACACACTGGAGAGAAACCATATTCTTGTGAAATCTGTGGTGCATCATTTTCAGCAAAACCTTATCTAAAAGGACATATGAAAATCCACACTGGAGAGAAACGATTTTCTTGTCAAATATGTGAATCTGCATTTTTAACTAATTCGGGTTTGAAAAGACATTTGCGAACACACACTGGAGAGAAACCATATTCTTGTAAAGTGTGTGGATCAACATTTTCACAGTCTTCTTTAATGAAAATTCACATGCAAACACATACTGGAGAGAAACCATTTACTTGTGAAGTATGTGGCAAAGCATTTTCAGTCAGTTCACGATTGAAAAACCATATGTACACACACACTGGAGAGAAACCTTTTACTTGCAAAGTGTGTGGATCTGCGTTTTCACAGAGTTGTACTTTAACTAGTCACATGCGAATACACACAGGAGAGAAACCATATTCTTGTGAAGTATGTGGAGCAACTTTTCACTGGAATTCAAATTTGAAAATCCACAGACAAACACATACTGGAGAGAAGCCATATTCTTGTGAAGTGTGTGGATCATCATTTTCACAGTCTTCTCAATTGAAAGCACACATGAGAACGCACTCTGGAGAGAAGCCATATTCTTGTGAAGTGTGTGGATTATCATTTTTCCAGAGATCTCAGTTGAAAGCCCACATGAGAACACACACGGGAGAGAAGCCATATACTTGTGAAGAGTGTGGAAAAGGATTTTCAATCAGTTATCTTTTAAAACAACACATGCACACACACACTGGGGAGAAACCTTTTTCTTGTCAAGTATGTGGATCTGAATTTTCACAGAGATCTAATTTAACTACTCATATGCGAATACACACAGGCGAAAAACCATATGCTTGTAAAGTGTGTGATTCCACATTTACACGGAATTCACAGTTGAAGAGACACATGCAAACACACACTGGAGAGAAGCCATATTCTTGTGAAATCTGTGGTGCCTCACTGTCAGCAAAAACTAATTTAAAAAAACATATGCGAATACACACTGGAGAGAAACCATACGCTTGTAAATTGTGTGATTCAAAATTTTCACATGATTACCAATTGAGGAGACACATGCAAACACACAATGATTCTGCCATTCAGCCATCAAAAGTCCAAGCCACCTAATGTCTGGATGACAGATTCTCTTAGCAGATGCCCACTACACTGTCTGCCATAACAAAATATTTTGGAGGATATGTGCTTAATTGAAGTCATACCTAATTTTGAAAATTAATTAGTTAATAATTAATGAATTTAGGCAGGCATATATGTTCAAATGTAAGGCTAAACAAATCGGGAAAATGTCAATCCCTGAATGTACATTTCGACCTATTAGGTTTCATCAAAATGTACATTCAGGGATTGACATTTTCTCAATTTGTTTAGCCTTACATTTGAACATATATACCCGCCTAAATTCATTAATTATTAACTAATTAATTTTCAAAATTAGGTATGACTTCAATTAAGCACATATCCTCCAAAAATTGTCAGCTTAAAGCCATATAAAAATAAACACATTTGCTTGTTTACTTAACCTCATAACAAAATATGTAAGTATCTCCACTGGAAAATCTGTGAAGAAAGGCAGCTTGTCAGATGACAGTAAACCTGGGAACATGAACCTCCACCAATAACATCAAATGGAAAGGTGACTGTGTTCTATGATAAAGTTATTCAGGCAGGTAGATATATAAAAGACAAAACCATTAAACCAGATATTGCCATCTGGAATAAACATGAAAAAAACTGTACTCATTATTGATGTAGCTGGCCTAAATGATTATGGCCTCAAATGAAAAAATTACATAAATATCAAGACTTCAAGAATGACCTAAAAACATCTTGGTCATTGAAAGACCAAAGACAAAGAAATCAATATTATACCAGTTATGGTAGGGGCATCTGGGTTGGTCAAGCAAAACTTTAAAAATACCTCAACACGATACCTGGTAAACGAAGCTGCTATGAAGTACAAATAGCAGCTACCAAAGAACGTCCTCCATCCTAAAATGATCCTTAGGATACAAATACTATTCATAAAGGAATCAAAGTGTTAGCCCCAGGCAGGGGCCCTTGGTTTCTAAAAATTGATAAAAGAAAATGAAAAAAAAAGAAGTAAAATTTTATTTTAATAATCTATGTAGATTTGCTTTTTTGGACCATATGACCTTTAGGCACCCCCTTTGCGATCTCGATTCGTGGGGACATTTTTTCCATTTACACTGTCAAAGTCCGTTGTTTGTTAACAGACGATTTTTAGAGTTTTTTTTTTAAATTATAAAACTAACCCCTAACCCCCCAACAAACAACCGGATTTTGACGGTGTAAATGAGAAAAGTGTCCTTGTGAGTCGGGTGCCTAAAGGTCATATGGTCCGCTTTTTCTGATAATTCCATCTTTTAAAAAATCAGATGAAAATACCAACTGGAGATATTTAAAAAGACTCAAACACACAGTGGATAGAAAATTTGTTTCCCTCCAGTGTGGACTCAGCACTTTTAATGAGTTTTATTTTTTAAAAGCCACACGTAAATATTGACTGAAAACTAATTACTGTAAGGTCACCCACTTTTTTAATTGTTGCTCTTTGTTAAATAAATTGATTTAATTAAAATTCAGTTTGTGTTTTAATATATGAAGATTTTTACAAATTTCCAGTTTAAAAATCCTTGTGGAAACACAATATAATGATCACTTACTCTTGTCTTGTTTTGGATATTTTTGAGTAAGTTTATCAATGTGAATTTTTTTTTTATAGTCAAAATCCTTAATACATAGAATAAATCTTATTTATTAACTATGTCTCTATGAAAATCTAAGTTAGAGCATTTAAAATCCTGCAATGTGTCTTATATATCGCTAAGAAATAAAGGTTTACATAATATATGGTATAGTTAATTTGCATACTGGTTTTAACAAAAACGGATTTAATAGATAATTACTTGGTGTTATTGATCTCTAATATTGTTTTATTCTCCAATGTATTAAAATCAATCCTATGAATGATTTTATATAGAAACCAATTAAAATAATACAATCTAGAACAAGGCTCTCTGGTTATAATAAAAACAAGGCTGTTTTTATAATAAATCAAGTACAATCCTGTTTGGTTATAATAATGTTTGGTTATAATAAATCAAGTACAATCCTGTTTGGTTATAATAAATCAAGTACAATCCTGTTTGGTTATAATAAATCAAGTACAAGCCTGTTTGGTTATAATAAATACATGATCAAATGGCCTAGTCCTAGATTTATTATAACCAAATTATTTTAAGGGAATTGAGATTTTAAACTTATCAAGTCCTATACTGAATTTATACTGAAAATTACTAGGTTCCCGATTCCAACCAGAAAGGCCGGAGGGCACATCAGCTGAAACATTGTACAGATAACAATAAAGATGAGGATAATAGTCCAAACAATCCAAATAATACTAATTATCAAGCCTCATCTCAGAAATTCAGAGAGATAGTATTGAAAAAAGTTCCCTTCTCTAATAACTCGGACTAACAATGCACAGTATAATTTTACTGTATGGGCTACCATATATTTTTACTTATTTACATGCAAAGATCTAGTCTATTGGTGCTTGATTTATACACATTTATCTCCCTTACATGCTATGATTGAACATAGCTAGAAATAAGAATTTTGAAATTTAGAAATAGAAAATTAAATTAGATTTTTTTTGTAGTCATCTGTTAAGCAGAAGTGAGCATATTGTTGGTCAGTGATGCAAGTTTAGAGAGTTTGATTCTCACTGAGTGTCCAAGTCTTGTGTCTTTTAATATGAGTAACTGATGTTGAAACATGACTATAAAAACAACCAAGATAAGGATACTAGTCTGTGAATAAAAATGAAGATTTCTCATCATAAAAATTCAGACAAAAGTGATTTTGATTTTTTGAAGTGATATCCTTGTCTTTATTGTGGAATGTAAAAACACCACATTTTGGCCACTGTATCCTGCGGCTTTCTTTAGGTATTCCCTGTCTATCCCACTATAGTTATTGATATAATGAATATGTAAAATACCTTGGTACCCCCTTACTATAATCTGATTGGACAGTGTCATGTATAAATAGTTGACACTGTGTTGGACCTACACTTACATGATAGCCGACGACCATAATTGCCCACCAGCTAACTTTACTCGCTAGACGACACCACGACTGCTCGGCAGCGGATACTATTCAATGTACCAATTACTGCTGCTATAATATACCTACTACCAACTTTAAGAATATTCCTTAACGCCGGATATATCAGTTATGATGCAACTTGAGAAATCATTTTGAATTGTCTGACTGTTGATAAAACATAGAAGTGAAGAACTAAGAAGATCTCATCCAAATAATGAGATCTTAGTGTAATAAACAGGGTTAGTAGCAAGCGTATGGTGCCAAGGAAAAACAAACACAGATTTTAAGTTTCAATAAATGTATTGGACAAAATAACATGAGAATGACGAAAAGCTGAAATTGAATTTAAGTGAGAAAGTCTTATTTGGTGATAGTAGTAAAATGAATGATAAAGTCAGTAAAAAATGTCAGGATTACCGTGGTAATGTGGTAGTGAGCTGGTGATGTAGACAGAATTTTGTGTATGATGGTTTGCGTATTTTTCTTGGTATCGCAGAATGATTTGTAATTGTTCATTTGTTGACTGCCGGTCTGTCTTGATTTTGGGTAGAGGTAGGTGAGGATGTAAATCGGCCGCCTGTGATGTAATCTGCATGTGTCGCTGGTGATGTCTGAGTTGTCGGTTCTTCAAAGTCGATTTTAAATAGGCCTGTGTGATCCCAAATCGGATCACCGAAGCCTTTTTTTGTTTTTTGTGGGGAGAGTTTTCGATTGGATGAAAATGTGAGTTTATTTACAAAATTATTTTATTTTTATTTTTTGGGCATTCTTGTTTTCCAACCGGAACTTCAATCGGAGCCTATGCGCAAAAAAGTGTTAATTTGGTCATTTCTTTTTAGGCTACCATGGAGTAAACTTCTGGTTAGTGTCACAACTTATGTTTTGTTTGTTGTTGAGTGTGTGTATCTTTTTTATTGTGGTGTGTGTGCGAATTGAATTGGTAATTAGTGAATCGGGAGATATCTATTATTGTTTATGTAACATTAGCCATGCAAAAGTGTGTTATTATCTGAACTAGCAAATATATGCACCCTCCGGGTGCAAGTATTTAAGTTTTAATATAATAAAATATCATATTAAATTAGAAAGGCTAATGAAACTGAATAAGAATGTAGATAAAAAGATTTGGAACAGAGGGGGTATGATTGAAAAATAGAACAACTTTGAAACTATTCCATCATTTTCCCTTACTCCCGTCTTTCATTGTTAAATTTTCCTAATTTAACTGTTTAGTTAAAATAGGAAGTAAAAAATAATATTAGTTATTTCTTCTTGTTAAGGGATTTCTTTTAAGATTTATCTCCGAGATTTTTGCTCATATTCATTAAGAAAAAAACAAACAATTAGAAATCAATAATACCAAGCGCATATTTAATAAAATTAAACTTTTAATATCAATATGCAAATTAGCTCTCCTGTTCACACTGTAACCCGCTATTTTGTTGCATATATAAATACAATTGCATGTTATTAGAATGTAGATAAAGTCAAAAGTATTAATAAGGTATAACAATTTTATCAATAACTAAGGTTTAAATAAAAATAAATTCATCGTGAATGTGACGTCAATAACTAAGGGAATTGTGACTTGAGTAGTGATTTAGTTTCGGCTTCAGACAGACAAACACACAATCTCCATTATAATAAGATGAGATCTTTAAAAGTTATTTGACACCTTGTTTAATCAACAGTCAGGCTATTCAAATCTGAATATCAAGAGAGTATGTGGGTAATTTTTGTTAGTCTATGAGCCTATTTATTTAGGATTGTGGATCCGGATTCTACTTGGAATATTTTTAATTTGTTCACAGAGTCAGCCTGATGCCAAAACATTTGTTTTGGTTTGGTTTGGTTTGGTTTGTTTTATGGCATATCAACCTCAGTGGGTAATTTAATACTGACAAAGTTTTGAAATAAATTCATTCTTAATAGATACTCAATTTCTTTTATAATCTCGTATTTTTCTATTTAACCCATAGATGGGACCCTAACAGGTACTACCACTCCGGGTCAGAGTGGACCAGGGAGCAATGGTGATGAAGGGGTGCTCCACATTCCCCAAACCTCCAAAACTGGAACCACACTATCAGATAGAGTTTAATGTCATTCCCAGAACATGAAGACCCTCAGCCACTGCCTTCTAGCACCCATATGATAAAAAGGGTTGGGGCTTGCTGTAAGTTTAGCTCAGTCAGTAGAGCATTGGACTAGGAAGCACATGTTTCCAGGTTCAATACCGGCCCTCACCAACTCAGTGTATGAATAGCACAGGGATTTGTGCAGTAAAGTGAGGTGCTGATGGTAGGTGTGGTGCTTCACCTCAGACGGTAAAACAATCTCCTTGATTTAGCGCTAGTGAAAAGGGGATAGTCCCTCGCTGTCTCACTGATACTGACTTTAGGCCACCCCTAAAATGATGAACCTATATCCTTGATAGGAGGCCAATTCTTTTCAGAAAATTCCTTATGTTCTTAGGATCTATTTTTTCAAATATTTTATTAATGCTGTTAATTTTGTAGAAGTTTATTTGAGTGTGGGTGAGGTTTGTGCATTCAAAATATTTTACTGTATTTTGGTTTCCACATAAACATTTAGGTGGAGATTCTTTTAGAATAAAGGAGTGAGTTAATCCAGTGTGGCCAGTGAGTAGCTGGGCAAGGGAGGTTTCTTCTCTTCTGCTATTACTAGGATGATATATCCTTTCTTTCACAATATGTGATATATATTATAAGGGGGGAAAATAGATATTTGAGTCAACAGTCTTCGACCAGCAGCTGAAAAATCTGTCGTCGTCGTCAAAATAATCTTTACTGACTGCCATCCCACGTAGGCCGAATGCTTGTCTCGCATCGGTTGACTGCTTCTGCTGACTTGCCCGTGCGACATTAATCAACACGCGTCAATCCTTCACATCCGGGCCACTCTGGACAGTTTAGTAATTCACCTGCGTCAGGCCACAACTCACAATCAGGAGGATGTGAGTTCAATCTCCCCACTCGCCTCTGATCTCATTCTGCATGCCAAACACAGTCGTGCACGCTTCGAACCACTACGTTCATGGTTTCTCTCGCCACATATATATATATATATATGATTTGTAGTTTGAAGCATTCACTGGGAGGTTTTAAAATGTTTCCCTGTGGAAAAGAGATGAAATCTGAAGAAATGTCTGAAACATGATTATAAATGTTATGTTTTTACATACAGATAAAATACGGAAGACTGAATGATAATGCAAGACCAGGTTGTTGAAAAATTAATAAGGTTTTATTAAACACAGTGTAGAGAAAGCTTCTACCCTAAAAAATGGCTTAACTAGCTCAATTGTGCTGAGCACGTACTTCCACTCAGAACGAATGCCAATCCAAAAGTGACATGGCTGAAACTCCACTTCTGGGTTCCCAACAGCCCCCTACTGATCTTCTATTTTCTTTAGGTCTTCCTAACAATAAAACATCCAAGATGAGGATACTAGTCATTTGAATTTTTCTCTGTAAAACCTGAATGTAAAACATGAATGAATAAATAATCATAAAGTAGTTACTGATATTTCATAGTTGGATTATTGGCAACTAAACCTGTAACCCCACAGATTTTGTCTGGTGAGGAGAGTGGCTAGACACCCTACAGAATGAAAAACAAGGCCTGTAATGGGCGGAGGAAGTTCTTTGCTCAACTGCCATCGAGCACATTATTTCTAAAGTCCAATCCCTTCTCATCGCGACAGAGCTGTGTAAACTTGCTAGTGTCAGAGCCATGCTGTTGGTAACTGGTAGGTCACCCAAGGCAGATAGGTCTGGCACCCAGTGGTATTAGGGCTACAACCCAGTCAAAGTGTGAAAATCTAAAGGGTGTCTCCATTATCATCAGGAATCAACAACATTTGGTGGACTTGTCACTGAGTTTGTGGAAAATCAGCAGCAAACAAAGGTATCTGTAATGGCTGCCCCGGTCTGGATAAAGTGAAGGCATGACAATTCTTACAGATGTAATTAATTTTATTCAATTAACACCGTGAAACTGTAAGAAAACAAATAGCATGTAAATAACAGCAAATACAACAAAGAAGAACAATTTAAAAGAATCTCAAAATACAGAAACTTCAACAAATAGACATTTCAACAGATAGAAACTCACAGCTTGTTGCTTCATTCCGACCAACCTGGCAGTGATAATCTAACTAAAGGTCCCCTTTCCACTTTTTGGTTAGGGTTTGTAGCCAAATCACATTATTTATTCAATAAATCTTATTTTATGAATGTGATACTATGATTGAAGACGAACATGGTCAGAATAAATAAATAAATAAATAAAAAAAAGAATAGGTTAAAGCCAGGCATAAGTAAAAGGGGTGGGTGGTTGACCTTTTACGAATCCAAAGATTAGGCCGTAAAGTTTAAGAGACTTGTACGACCACCATGAAGTTAGGCCACTAAATGATAATATCTTAGGCACCCAGGTATTAAAAGCAAAAGGGATTTTTATGAGAAAATCTCTTTTGAAAAAAATTAATGGTCGACGTATTGAAAACGTAGTGTCTGGAAAAATATTTAATTACTTTAATTTTAAGGGTTAATGACGACTAGAAGTCTGCGATTCGATTTAAGTACTGGCCATCTGTGTGGTCTGGAGAAGATGGGTGGGGAAGGGGAATTTGACATAAATACAGCTAAACTCGAGCACTAAGGCAGTTAGAACTTGGGCCGTTGAGGTGTTAAGATAGGGATAGCCAGTAGCAACCAGTTGGATAGACAGCGAAGTCTCACACACCCCTTCTTCCATCTACGTCTTGTTTACAAACACTTGTAGTTGTTATTTGTTTGTTTTTTATCCTTGTGAGCCTGTTTCTGACTCGTGCAAATACAGCCAGTGCAGAGTGTTACAACGTTTGGGGTTCTAGACATCGTGCATTGAAGGTGCAGAGCGCAGAACAGGTCGTCTCACATGAAATTACAGGTCAATCAAAAATTTGGGATTCATATTGTTGATGTGAATCATTATTATTTAAATCAAATAATCCTGATATCAACAATCATTTTTTTAAACATTTATTTTCAGCTGTCCACCACCAGGTATGTGTAATATATATTTAACAACCCCTCAGCAAGAGCAGGATGTGACACAAGGTCAATTTCTTGTATAAGTAACATAGTCTACAGCAAGAGAACACAATAAATCATCAGAAATAGTATATATGATTTTAGAAGAACAATTATACATTTTTTCCTGTGGATAGCAAATGCATTTATCTCAACAAAATCTTTAAGGACATTCTCTAAAATATTTTCAAACAAAAAAATATCCCCGTTCCCGATACACATTGGACATCAATACATTTGACCGACACTCCAAATATCAAATTCTCTCCTAAAGTCAACCGACCGACCCCATAAAAATAAAAGTACCATGCCCTACACACCTACCCCACCCGACTTTCTCTCACCCCTTTTTGACAAACCAAGGAACCAGGTTGCTTACAGTACCTGCTGTTGCTTAAGGGATCACCCAATTAAGTATTGAACAGACCCATTGTTGCTTAACCGGTGATGCATCTAATTTGTAATGTTTACATCCAACCCCTACTTTTTTATTATTTGTGTGTGTGTGTTTACAAAAATCTGTTTTGACTTGTGTACAATCTCAACAATACAGTTAAGAAGTCAGAACCAGAAGTTAGAAGAAACCGCCCAGAACAAGAAGCCTGACAAGGCAACTCACAACCAAGAAAGAAACTACAGAGTAAGAAGTAAGTGCAGATGAAGGTAGCTCAGTCGGTAGAGTGTTTGGCTAGGAATCACAAGGTTCTTGGTTCGATACTGGCCCTCACCAACTCAGCGTATGAGCACAGAATCTGTGCGGTAAAGTGAGGAGCTGGTGGTAGGTGTGGAGCCCCACCTCAGATGCTAAAATAATCTCCTTGGTCTAGTGCCAGTGAAAAGGGGATAGTCTGGCTGATACCTACATTAGGCCACCCCAACGACTTACTCGCAAAGAAGAAGTAAGTACAGAGCACAAGAAAGAAAGTGCTACTCACAAAGTACACAAGTAAGAAGATTAAATATGGGAGACACAACCACGGGTGCCTCCCATAACATAATATAATAATAACGACTTACTCGCAAAGGAGAAGTAAGTACAGAGCACAAGAAAGAAAGTGCTACTCACAAAGTACACAAGTAAGAAGATTAAATATGGGAGACACAACCACGGGTGCCTCCCATAACATAATATAATATATAACGACTTACTCGCAAAGGAGAAGTAAGTACAGAGCACAAGAAAGAAAGTGCTACTCACAAAGTACACAAGTAAGAAGATTAAATATGGGAGACACAACCACGGGTGCCTCCCATAACATAATATAATATATAACATTCATGTAAGAAGTAGGTATATAAAAATAGGCATACATTAATAGAGAATTAACAAAATTTACTGATAAATTTGAAACCACAAAAATAAATTTTATAAATTTTTATTTCAATGAATCAAATATTAAAAGACATTTAAGGAAACTTTTATTTCACATAAATCAAAATAAAGACAATTTTTGAGTCACCTGCTCTAAATGTTGTATACCCCTTCTGGGTATATACATTACTAGCAAAAGTCCCCGATCAATGACCGGACAATATATAAAGATTGGACCATAAATAGGCGAGATATTTCGAGCTGAATGGCTTAGACTGCGATTTTGTTCACTAAAATTAAATTAAACTGCTGATATTGCTATAATAGAAAGTAGGCAGCGAACAGTATTTTATTATCAGCAACAACCAAATTGGTTGATTTTGGTTGAATTAATTGACTATATATCATAATCAGTAATAAATCAATAACCAAATTTGAGGTGTTTCTTAGAAGAATTTTTAGGGGTATGCAAGATTTTGAATCTGAGTGAGCTCCCTTTTCGGAGTTATATGTCGACACGTACATACCAAACTTCCTTTTATATACATTATGAGTGAGGGATACCTATCTGAATATCTATTCTCATATGAGGGACACCCATGGTTGTATCCTCATATTTAATTTTCTACTTTTACTTTAATCTTATTTCACATAAAACAAAGACAACCAATTTTTCAGCCACCTGCTCTAAAATTTGATGAAGGTAGAGATTTTCTAATGCAGTTAATTTATGTCTTTTATGGCAATAATATTATCAGAGTTGACTGTAGCTTTATTTAAAACAAAACATTCAGCTAAAATGTCAAGTAAATATAGTTATTTACTAGCTTAGCTTAGATGTGGCACAAGGCCAGAAGTATGGGTGCTTAAAGAGAATCAAACTCATTAACAATAGTGGACCAAGTAACCAATAAGCACCCCAACTGGGAGTTGTTTTGAAAGGAACACCTTTTGCTTTTCACTGTAAACTCCCGGTTGTTTGTTTACAAACAACAGATGATTTTTTTTGCATTAGAATTTCACTGTAAGATTTTTTTAAAGTTTGTTCATTTATATTTACAACCCAAAGGCATGTTTTTATACTAAAATAGTTTTCGATTTAAATAAAAATAATTAGTTATTTCATGTTGTTGTTGTTAATTCAATTTTTGTATATTAAAGACACATTTTTATATTAAAATAGTTTTCATTTAATCAGAAGAGAAATGCAGATATGTTTATTTAAATGAAAATCGTTTTTATTTACAAAATATTTTTATGCTTATTTAAATAAAAGGATATTGGGATTCAAATCATGCATTCTGTGAAAATGTTCAATCATATGGTTCCTTTCTAGTGTGCATTTGCATATGATTAGTTAAACCAGAACTCTGTAAAAAAATGTAGATCCACAAACTTCACAAGGAAAAGGTTTCTCCCTTTTTTGTTTTATTTTCTTATAACAATTTCTAGAAGCCAAGGGGCCCCTGCCTGCAGCTAACACTTGATTCCTTTATAAATAGTATTTGTATCCTAAGGATCATTTTAGAATGGAGCATGTTCCTTTGATAGCTGTTATTTGTACTTCACAGCAGGTTGGTTTACTTGGTATTGTTTCAAGGTATTTTTTCAAGTTTTGCTTCACCAACCCAGTTGCCCCTATCACAAATGGTAGGATATTTATTTATTTCAATGACCAAGTTGTTTTTAGGTCATTCTTGAGGTCTTGATATTTTGTAATTTTTCCCCTCCCAGCTCTATTGAGGCCATAATCATTTGAGAGACAACTACATCAATAATGAGAGCATTTTTTTTTTGTTTATCCCAGATGACAATATCTGGTTTAATGGCTTTGTCTTTTATATATCTGCCTGTCTGGATTACTTTATCATAGAACATAGTCACCTTTCCATTTGATGTTATTCGGTGGAGGCTAGGTTACTGAGATCTCTCAAGCTGCATTTCTCCACAGATTTTCCATTGGAGGTATTTGCATACTTTGTTATGGCGGACAGTGTAGTGGCCATCTGCTAAAAGGATTGGCAACTAGACATTAGATGGTTTGGACTTTCGATGGCTTAGTGGCAGAATTTGCATTGATCATTTTTTTTGTATTCCAACCATTTTTTTAAATCCATTTGTGGGTAGGCCCTGGTCTTTTCCAGCTATAATGATTCATTCCTCATCAAATGGTAGCTTGTCACACTTGAGCCATTGCAGTGAAGCTTCCTTGTCAATGTATTTCTGGTTAAGTTCTGCCATACATCTCTTATTTTGTCATCATCCTTCTTTCCTTGTCTCCATTTCCTGTTTTGAATACTCCTCCCTCAGCTTTCTTGCAATTAGGGTTGCTGGGTAGTCATTATCCTCTGTAATGTTCTTTAATGTGTCTCCATTCAAGTTTTCTGCAAGTTTTGTAGTTGAGGTCTGTTGTGATAGACATTTATTTTGATGGTCATTTACCAATGACATGTTTTATCCATTGAGCTGTTGATATACTGCCCCATGCTTAATATTGTGGCTCGGTATGCATGGTTGATTTCTATAAGACCTAAACCGCCCTCTCTTCTTGGTAGGTATATCCTGTCTATGCACTGATGTCAGTAGGCAACCTTATACAGGGTTAGCATTTTCCTAGTTTTGGTATCAAACATATTGATGTAGCATTGTGGTTAGTCAATAATACCGAAACCATGACAGGTATTGTAAGTTGGTTGATGGTAGTCATTTTGTTTTTTGATGCTAATCCTGATTTGAGGATCTTTTTAAGGTGGCTAATATTGAAGTCAGTTAGCCTACAGCAGCTAAGTAGAACTTTTACCAGTGTCCAAGACAGCTGGTAAATATAGGAATCAAGAATGATCCACTCATGAATCAGGGTGACTTGGGTCATTCCACTCCTTGAGTTCTGATTGGCTGCCTGACTGGTTGATCTGCATGACACTGTGGAGTCCTATATATACCTGTCATTCTGCAGTGTACTTTGTAGCATTTCGAGCTTGTATTGAGTTACAATCGCATGCTACCTTGTCTTCCCAGTTCGACGGTAATTGGAACTTATTCTTCACGATGGTGAGTATCATTGTTCTACAGCTAATATATTCCTTTTCTGCCTTTTCTCTCATTTGTCCATGTTCAACCATTACATTCTCTTCAATGCCAAAGTATTTGTAGGCAACATCCTCTCCCAAGTCTTCAATATAGCCATTATCCAACTTCAGATGTTCTGCTGTCACTTTTTAACTTTTTTTTATAGTGCATTTAGCACACTTTTCATATCCAAACTCCATGCATATGTCTTCTGTGAAATATTTTACTGTTTCTATCAGAGGGACAAGTTGTTTTTCTGATTCTACATAGAGTTTGAGTTTGTCCATAGAGTAGATGGATCACTTTTTTTATTCTCTCCTTTCTTTCTGCCTTTACAGAGGTTGTATCCAGCTGCAACATTTAAGGACTTTGCTAAGTGGATCTATAGTGTGTGTGTATGCATGTGTCTTTTCAAATGTGAACTGATTGAAAATCCTGATCCACATACTTCACAGGTATATGGCTTCTCACCAGTATGTGTTCGCATGTGGGTTTTCAAATGTGAATTAACTGTAAATCCTGATCCACAGACTTCACAAGTATATGGTCTCTCTCCAGTGTGTCTTCGAATATGAATTTTCAACCGAGAATGCCGTGAAAATGACGATCCACACACTTCACAAGAATATGGTTTTTCTCCAGTGTGTGTTCGCACATGTCTTTTCAAATCTGAATTCCTATGAAAAGGCATTCCACATACTTCACAAGAATATGGTTTCTCTCCTGTGTGTATTCGCATGTGACTAATTAAAGTAGAACTCTGTGAAAATGCAGATCTACACACTTTGCAAGTAAAAGGTTTCTCTCCAGTGTGTGTGTGCATGTGGCTTTTCAACTGTGAACTGACTGAAAATGCTGTTCCACATACTTCACAAGTATATGGTTTCTCTCCAGTGTGTGTTCGCATGTGGGTTTTCAAATGTGAACTTACTGTAAATACTGATCCACAGACATCACAAGTATATGGTTTCTCTCCAGTGTGTGTACGCATGTGAATTTTCAATTGAGAACACTGTGAAAATAATGATCCACACACTTTACAAGAATAAGGTTTCTCTCCAGTATGTGTTCGCAAATGTCTTTTCAAATCTGAATTCATTAAAAATGAAGATCCACACACTTCACAAGAAAATGGTTTCTCCCAGTGTGTATTTGCACATGTTTTTTTAAATTAGATTTCTCAGAAAATGATGCACCACAGATTTCACAAGAATACGGTTTCTCTCCAGTGTGTGTTCGCATGTGGCTTTTTAATTGCGAACTCTGTGAATATGCCGATACACAAAATTCACAAGAATATGGTTTCTCTCCAGTGTGTGTTCGTATGTGGATTTTTAATTTAGAATTATCTGAATATGCTGATCCACACAGTTCACAAGAATATGGTTTCTCCCCAGTATGTGTTCGCATGTGCCTTTTCAAATTTGAATTCCTAAGAAAAGTTGCTCTACACACTTCACAAGAATATGGTTTCTCACCTTTGTGTATTTGCATGTGACTAGTTAAACATGAACTCAGTGAAAATGCAGATCCACACACTTTGCAAGAAAAAGGTTTCTCTTCAGTGTGTGTGTACATATGGCTTTTTAATTGAGAACTGACTGAAAATGCTTTTCCACATACTTCACAAGTATATGGTTTCTCTCCAGTGTGTGTTTGTATGTGTCTCTTCAAATGTGAACTAACTGTAAATCCTGATCCACAAACTTCACAAGTATATGGTTTCTCTCCAGTATGTGTTCGCATATGGATTTTCAATCGAGAATGCCGTGAAAATGATGATCCACACACTTCACAAGAATATGGCTTCTCTCCAGTGTGTGTCCTCATGTGAGTTTTGAATTGAGAATGATATGAAAATGATGATCCACACACTTCACAAGAATAAGGTTTCTCTCCAGGGTGTGATCGCAAATGTCTTTTTAAATCTAGATTAGTTAAAAATGCAGATCCGCATATTTGGCAAGAAAATGGTTTCTCTTCATTGTGTATCTCCATGATTTCTGTGAAAGTGCTGATCCACACACTTCACAAGAATAACGTTTCTCTCCAGTGTGTGTTTGTATTTTATTTTTTAATTTGAATTCTGTGGAAATAATATGGTTTATTTCCTTTGTGTACCTGAATGTGTATTTTCAGTTTTAAGAGTCGGTTGATTCGTCAGTGAGTGTCTGGTTGTGTAATATATGCTTCTATGTCTTTTCAAATTTAAAAAATGATCTTCTCTCTCAAAACTGATATCTGTAAATGAAAAAGACATTATTAAAGAAAACAATAACAAAAGTCTCCTTTGTGTATTTGTTTCGTTTTATGGCATGTTAACACTTGTTGGGTTATTTAATGCTAAAGTCAGTCTTTTTTTTTCAAACAATTATATGGTTTTAATTAACTAATGATAACAATTATAGCTTCAAGTAAATTATTCTAATAATAATAATTTTTTTCAAACAATTATATGGTTTTAATTAACTAATGATAACAATTATAGCTTCAAGTAAATTATTCTAATAATAAAATTTTTTTCAAACAATTATATGGTTTTAATTAACTAATGATAACAATTATAGCTTCAAGTAAATTATTCTAATAATAATAATTTTTTTCAAACAATTATATGGTTTTAATTAACTAATGATAACAATTATAGCTGCAAGTAAATTATTCTAATAATAATAACTTGCACACAGTTATATGGTTTCAAGTAACTATTTCTATTTAATAATAATTTGTTTGCACTAAGTTATATAGATTTAAGCATTTTAACAAATGAAATTATTTTAACTACTACAACTACTAAAATGCTACTTGGGAACTTCCCAAGGATGATGCATGTTGTCCTGAACAAATCATGGAAACAACAGCCCACAAAAAGCAGTTGTATGGCCACTTACCTCCTATCACACAAACCATCCAATTAAGATAAACAAGACATGCTGGACACTACTGAAGAAGCAAAGACAAACTCATAATTGATGTTCTCCAATGGTCAACTACACATGGACACACCAATAAAGGTCGGCCGGTGTAAACCTACATCAAACAGCTCTGTACAGATTATGGATGCCATGTGTAAGACCTGATAGGGACTGGTGGAGAGATGAGAGTCATGAGAATCCATGCTGTTGACATGACTGGATGATGATGATAATGATGACTACTACTAATAATAATAATCCTTTGAAAATAATCATAGCTTCAAGTAACTATTATTAATACAACTAATTTGTACAGTTATATGGTTTCAAGTATACTTAAGTACTATTACTCCAGATCAGATCAGACCTGGAAGTATTGACAATGAAGGTGTACTCCATAGAGTTACAGATCTAGAGCTTTTGTAGTTGAGCATAATGCCCAAAACACCATTTTCTTCAGGGTCATGGTGTTTTACTTTTCCCACAGGGGACAGAGCCAGGCACCGACACTAACTTTTTTCATGACCGTCCCGAACAAAAATTATC
This sequence comes from Doryteuthis pealeii, assembly GCA_023376005.1. Lineage (NCBI taxonomy): Eukaryota > Metazoa > Mollusca > Cephalopoda > Myopsida > Loliginidae > Doryteuthis > Doryteuthis pealeii. The sequence goes on from CM042168.1 coordinate 70,996,146, forward strand.
AACCGTCCCTAATGGGGTTTGGACCGTCCCAAAATCAAAATATTTTTGTTTAATTCATTAGCATCATCTATACTTGTCAGTCATCAGTAGCATAATAACATATAATAAAACATTAAGAAAAGCTGAAGCAGTGATAATTCTGGATATTTGGACAAAAAATCCATTTCCTAGTGTGTTTTGAGCTAAAAAATACTTTTTTACTTTAAGTTACCCTGAGTAGGGTTAGTAGTACATAATTCCTTCCTTTTAAACTATCTCCCTCCACCATTATTCATTACATGGCTTTGAGAATAGACCTGCGGTGCTGTAACCTCATTTTGAGGTCAACATTCGGGTAATCACTGGACGGCCATTATTGGAATGTAGTACTAACTTTTAGGAAAAAATACCTTTCCCAGGAGTATTATCTCTACCTGAAATGCAAACAGCTTCATTCAGAATTTGAACTAAAGTTGTCAAGTCTACTTCCTTTGTGCCCTGAGCACCTTTAGATAATATATCTATTATTTATTTATATTAAGAAGGCAATTACAATGCGTATAAAAAATTAAAAAAGACACTGAACATTATTTAATTTTTTTTATATGCATTGTAATTGCCTTCTTAATATAAATAAATAATAATATACTTAACAATGCTTCAAGCAAATTATCAAATTCTATTAATATATCTATGTTAATGATTTATTCTTTTAATTCCTTTTACACAAATTATTTATTGTTTTCATTTATATAAACCTTTATCAGAACAATACAAAAGAATGGAAAAAATTATTGTCAGAACAACAACGGATGTTTTTAAAATGACGGGAATTAGGAAATTCATTTTAAAAAAAGGCTTATAACCATATTTTGGCAAGCATTCATTTTAGAGGTCAAGATGTGATTGGTGCACATGAAGATGAAATTCGTAGTTATATATATATATATATGTATGTGGAGAAAAGTAGACAAACAAGGGATGTTATGGAAACTGAATGTTTATTGTTGACGATGCAACGTTTCGGTCTATTAGACCTTCTTCAGGACTTGGATATAGTTCTTGCTATATGGACATTCTCAAAATGGTGAAAATAGTAGGTTGTCAGTAGGGGTGGTTGGGGGTGGGTAGTGGATTTTCTTCTCTCTAGATGGGGAGCGGTGGTGCAGGTGTTAGTCCAGAATGTAGGATTGTAAGGATTGGTTAGGATGAATATATATGTGTATGTGTGTGTGTGTCTGTTTTAATTGTTTTTTATATGTGTGTGTTGGGGAGCTGGATTTGTCATTAGTTGTATATGTGTGAGGTTTATTTATTTATTTTGTTTTGTCTTTAATATTTATCTGTATATCTACTTATCCGTCTGTCTATCTGTCTATTTAGCTTGAGTGTGTTCATGTCTATCAATCCGTCTGTCTTATCTATCTTTGATATGTTATTCTCTATCTGTGTGTCTGTTCATTTATTTTTTATCTTTCTGTCCACCTATCTATTATATATATATATATATATATATATATATAGAGAGAGAGAGAGAGAGAGAGAGAGAGAGAGAGGGTGTTCGGGAGAAATTTGACAGTTTCATAAGGAAAAAGAAAAAGTGCTTGGTAACTATAACATTTAATGGATTGTAAAGAAATTCAACAGGCACAGAAATTACACAACATTCAACAAGTTTTAGTTAAAATAACCGCCATTAGTGTCGATCACAGCCTCAATCCTGCTCCGGAACCTGGAGGAAGCTGATGTTACAGTTTCCCTGGGAAGGATCTTAAAAACTACCTTAATTCTGTCGATTAACTGGGCTTTTGTAGTACTGGCACGGCGTTTGGTGTCTTTTCAACAGCGCCCCATACATAATAATCCATGAGGTTAAGATCTGGGGAGTTTGAAGGCCAAACTTTGGGATTGGTGTAGTCGTAAAAATTCCCAACAACCATTTTTGACTTTTCCCAGAGGTGTAGCAGGGGGCAAAATCCTGCTGCCATACATATGGCCTACCATTGGCTACCCTTGTTATCCAGGGCTTAACTACAGTGTTTAGCAATTCCACGTAGGCATCTGAGGGTCCTTTTCGAGGAATTCTGTTGTACAAATGCAATCAGATCATCTGTTATGTTGCTTTCTTCTATCCACAGCCTCCTAGTCTCCATTGCAATTCTCTAGTTCATGCCTGATTGTTTTTACAGTGTTCAGGGAGCATTGGGCAGCAACCATAATCTCCTTATTTTGATGGCCAGCACAGATCATCATGATACAAGTTATTCTGTTCCATGATTCAGGTGGGTTCCAGTCATCCATTCTATCTGTCATCGCGTATATGAATGAAGAAGGGCCCAAGCTTTTAAATGATGCATAGTGTGCGTTAATACCTCCAACCTACGGAGAAAAATAACCAAATATAAATATGTCAAATTTATCCTGAACACACTGTATATAACTAATGTTTCTACCTTGTTAGTTGACATACAAAGAAAATAATGTTTGTGAAATTTTGTCACTTTTGTTCTTCCGTACTTTAAAAAAATACAGTGACAGCCTGTTGACTTGCATGTATTCATGAAGTGCAGTGAGAGGTGGGATAAGAAAACTGTGACGGAGAACGAGAAAGGAAAAAGAGCAAGATATTGTCTTGCCTGCCGGGATCGAACTCGCGTCCTCCCGCATGCAAAATAAATGCGTTTTGGGCACTGGACGGATGCGAGGTTCGACTGATGTGCCTGGATGTTTGGCTAATATGCCCATAGAATAACAAGTGAGTCGAGCGCTGGGCAGTCAGCAGTCAGCAACAGCAGAATCAGTCGACAACAAAGCGCTTTTCCATAAAGAAATGAATTTTAGTCGAACAGAAATAAAACTAAATAGGAAATGTGATTTTGAACTGCTAAAGATTATTTCGACTACGACGACGGATTTTCCAGCTGCTAGACGAAGAATGTGTTGACCAACAGAGGGTCTGGCTTGTTAGAAGACGGAGAATTCGCTTGTTTTTGGTTCCCCTCGGCGGGAGTTTGTTGATTCGAAGGTCTATTTCGCCCCATATATTCCCCCCCCCTCTTCTATAGAAACAAAACCCCCACACTAAACTGTTAAAAATGAGCTTTTGTTTGTATTCTATGCAGAAACTAAGTAATTTTTGTTTTTCACAATCTACTTGATTAAACTAGGGACTGGCAAAAAATTCAGCTTCTACGAGTTTTAAAAGCGAATTAAAAATAATCAAATCTATTATTTAAGGTCAAACTTTGTTTAAATCGATAAGTAGTAACATAATGACCATCATTAAAAAAGAAAAATATTATTACAATATGCAATTTATTTTTAATACATTTTATACATTAAAAATCGTCCGAATTTCAACAAAAAGTTACGTTGAATTTATTTTGATTTATCGTGTTCAATAATGGCTTTAAAATATTTTTAAAATACTTATAAACATTTCTTTTTAGAAATAATTAAAGCGTTACTTTAAATACATATTCATTAAATGTTACTGAAATTTTTCACACTCGTTTTAACTTTTAACCAAGTAAAATCCGTTTTTTGTATGTAAAAAAATCAAAAATATATTTAGTTTCATTGAAAATAAAATTTGCATATTATTTACGTTTCGTGTATGGTATTCCATAATTGCCATAATATTTTTAACTTTTTTGTGTTGTTTGATTGACGTAAAATCCGGTTTTTGACAAAATGAATTTAGCACTGTCTCCTACAGAAAATGAGCATCCCTAAAAACTCAAAAAGTAAAGAACTTTTAAGAATTTAAAAAAAAATCTGATAGATTGGTGTGTAAACGATAATAATCCATTGAAGGAAGGAAAAAAAAAATTTTTTTGTAGCGTTTCCAATATTTACGACGGGGAACTCGAAAAATAAAGAACTTTTTAGAATTTTTTTTTACAATCTGATAGATAATAATAATCCATTGAAAAAAAAAAATTAAAAACAAACATTTTAGATGGTGGGGGTTCAATATTTTCCGGCTAGACATGACAATTGCAATCTTTTTTTATTTTAGTAAAAAAAAAAAAAAAAATTGTCAATTTAAAGATAAAAAGTCAGAAACATCAATTAGAATTTGAATATTTTTAATTAAAAAGGAATAATTGAATTAAAAATAGTAATAATGAAATGAACTTACCTTAACTTATTAGATATTGAATCTTTCGGTTAAATTACTGACACAAACATTAACTCTCCTGAATAGAGAGGAAGATATTTTATGTTTTATGTATTTGGTCTTAATTGTCTTCCATACAATTAATGTTCTAACATTATGGTTTTATATTGAAAATCAATTTAATTGTTTTAAAATATGTGACTCTTGATATTAAGTTTAAAATGTTATATTTTTAGTTTCTAGAAATAAATATCTATTTAATGCAAACCTTACTTTATACTCCTCAAGTAATAAGTTTTGAAGAAAAATTCTATTTTCGCAGACAAAATATCGATGTATAATTTTTTTAAAATAAGATAATAGTCAATTAAATAATTATCGAAATGAGTAAAAAAGAAATCTCCTAAAAAATTATTTTATATTTTTTTTTTACATTTTATTTTTCGATTTTCGGTACTTATTTTCTCATAGAAGCGCAACCGTAAAAAATTTTTTTTTGTTTCTATTCATAACTTCGGTCTTTTATCTCATTATTTATACTGTAATTAGTATCAAGTTAGGGTCAACTTGAAGCAATTTTACGCCCCCAACATAAGGGTCAAAATTAAGTGACCTGAAAAAAATGAGAAAGTTTTGAAATAAAATAAATAATGCATTATAAAGATCATTCATTGATACATAAACACTGAAAATGTCATTAAAATCCGATAATTCCCTGATTTTTGGTAAATTATTTTCTGTAGGGGGGCTAAAGTCATTTTGTCAAAAACGAATTTTAGGCTCATTTTGCTAGTCCCTAGATTAAACATTAAATTAACTAATTTCCTTCAAATCAAATTTAACTAATAATCTGAGAAATAAAAACAAAAGCCTCATAACTTGTTTTTGGCTACGTTAAATTTCAATTGATTTAATGGTACGAAAATGTAAACATTGTTTTCGTTCATAATTTTCATTATTTACGTAAGGTGAATTAAAAAAAATCATCAGGAGTTTTTAAAAAAAAATATTTCTTCTTTTGAATGGTCCAAATATTTTGTAGATAATATTAACCTTTATGCAAGTTTCATTGTGTTAAATAATGGGGAGGGGGTAAATTTTATATATCAGATTGGACATCCCTATTATCACTCTAAAACGGATTTCAAGTTTGCAAAAGTATTTTGATTTTCTCTTTTTTTTTTTAACAACTAACTTCATTTCATTATTTTTCAATCAAAACCGGAGAAAAATGTTTTTTTTAATTTTGCAAAACGTTTAAAACGATGATGTCATAAGTTCGTATGCGAACCTGTCATATAATATTCGTTTGAAACTAATCAAAATAAATAAGAAAATACATTTTCCTATTAAAATACATTAATAATCTTAATGAATAAATCTTAATCAATATTCTATCTTAGATATCTTCGTTTTCAAAAAAGGTATTTCTAAAAAAATATGCATTTTTATTTCTAAAGAAAAAAATTCAAAGAGCTTTACTTACTTCTTTCTTTTTCTTTGAGCGATGAAAAAAGGAAGAAACTTATAACATTTTAAATGAACTAATGTTTTTCTGTTTGAAATTTAAAAGCAGTTGTAGTGGGACAACATTATTTGCAATCGATTCAAAATGTTTTCTAAAGAGTGAAAATCAAGGGAGATAATTAAGAAGAACTTATCAAGAAAGGTTGGAATTTTTTAAAAATTCATCACTATTATTCAGCAGAATTAAAAACCACATAATGGAAAATTGGTTGGTATGTTCAATTTTTTTCACCGAAGGAAATAAATTTCTTTTTAAAAATTTTATTTAAAAACAGTTACCAAAAATTATGAAATAGTCCAATTTTAATGAAATTTTCAACACTCATTCATTAAAGACTTAACTTTATAATGAATAGATTATTTTATAAAAATCAAAATTGTATGTTATTTTTAAAAAAAAAACTTTTGGTCATTTGAATAAAAAAAAATTCCAGTCCCTAATTTTTAGATTTCTAGAAAGATCAAAACAATGAGACCACATTAGAAAATGAAAAATAAAAAATAAAATTCAACAATAAAAAAAAAGTCATTTGAAAATGTTAAAGTTATTTTCTTAAAGCTAGCTCATAGGTACCTCCAATTTGCCCTGTGAATTTACCTCCCCCCAACCCTATATTTAACACAATGAAACTTACATAAAAGTTAATATTACCTTGAAAATTTTCGAACCATTCAAAAGAAGAAACATTTAAAAAAACTCCTGATGATTTTTAAAAAAAATTTCAGCTTAGGTAAATAATGAAAAAACCAAGAACGAGAACAATGTTTACATTTTCACATGATATTTAACGTAGCCAAAAACAATTTACGACTAGAGGCTTTTTAAACAATTCTATAAAAGATCAATTAATGGTCCGATTTTCACGAGAATTTCCATAATTACTTACTTTTTGATGAAAATATGTTTGAAATAGGTTTTTCCTAAAATATACTAGGGGAAATATTTTTACAAGGTCTCCCCCCCCCTATTTTATTTTATAGAATACGAAAAAATGAACCCGCAAAAAATTTTTTTTCTTTAAAGATAAGAGTCTAAATAATTATATCAGAAGATTTTTATAAGTTTCTATACGGGAGTTTTTTTTTTTTAACAGAATTCTGGGACCATATGACATTTAGGCATTTGTGATCTCGATTCATAAGGACATGTTTTTCGATTTACACCGTCAAAATCCGGTTGTTTGTTAACAGACGATTTTTAGAGTTTTTTAAAATTATAAAACTAACCCCTACCCCTAACCCCAACCCTAACCTAACCCCTAACAAACAACCGGATTTTGACGGTGTAAATGAAAAACGTGTCCTTATGAATCGAGATCGCAAAAAGGGTGCCTAAAGCTCATATGGTTCTTTTGAACCATGAATACAGAATTCTATTTAAAAAATATCAATAAAGAAACTGGCCCCGTTGTTTAAACAACGGACCGTTTTACTTTTCAAGATAACGGTGAGTAATTTTTCCCCAATCGGATAATTTGATCTTTGAATTAACTGTTTTTCTTTGTAACAACTCTTTATGTTTGTTATTTCTTTTTTGCGAGATTAAAAAAAAAGTTCCAAAATATTTACGTTTCTTCTTTCAATATAGCCTAAACTGATCACGTGACGTATTGTGGTGGTACCTAGTGATCTATTTCAATAAAATAAAATAAAAAAGGAAAGAAATAAGCTATTTATTAAAAAATTAAGTTCTTAATTAATAAAGTGCTGAAAATTTCATTAAAATTTAACCATACCCTTTGTTTTAAGATTCAAAAGATTTTTAATTCTTTATTATCTCCCTTGGAAATGATTGCCCATACCTACATAATGATAAATGAAATAATTTTATTTGTTAGATTCTTTGATAATGACAGTGAAGATTCAACAAAATTCCATTATTGCTTTTGAAAATTGCAAATGGTTGTTATTTGTCTGCTCTTTTTAAACACAAAGACGGACTTTTAAACGAAAGGAACGAAATTCTTATTAACACCGCTTAGTGAATTCTTTTTTTTTTTTTTGTATCTAATTTCAAACAAAATTTCTTGAAAATAATTTTTTTTTTCGTGTTTTTCCATTTCTTAATTTTGTTTTATTTTTTTTATTTTATTCTTTTCAACTTGGACATTATTGGTTGTTTTTTGTTTTTGTTTTTGTTTTTGTTTTTAATGAATTGAACAAACACACCGGAAATTATCTCGATTGGACTGGATATTAATGAGTAAAAAGTAAAAAAAGAGAAAAAAAAAAAAAGAAAAAACAAAGCAACTGACTACATTTAGAGAAAAACTCTTGAACAAAAACAATCCAATATACAAAAATCGAAGAAGAACTTAATATTTAAAAAGAGGAAGAAATCATCCAGTTTACTTCATTATTGTATTTTGTTTGTTTTTCTTCTGAAACGTAAGTAGAAAAATTCAAATAATTTAGATTTTTTTAAAAAGTCATTATTTATCATTTTCATTTGGTTGTTTTGAACAAAATAAATTTCGGGGAAAGAAATTCAGATTTAATTTCATCTTAAAAAGGAATAATAATATTATTCCTTATCGATTGAATTTGTAAAGGGAAAATAGATTTTAGCAAGCTCGTCTCACAGAATCATTATTAGCAAATAGCGAGTTCGATCCTCGGTGGATGTCCCATACTTGCAACCTTTTTACTTTTGTTAAATCCTTACCCGTGTCGAATTTACTAAGTACTAGGGATGTGCAAATGATCGCTGGCTCTATAAAAGGCTGATCACAGGAAATTCTTCTAACAATCATATAAAATAAACTAACTATCCGATTTTAATAAAACTTTCGGTATATGAAGTAATAAAAGACAAACTTTTATTGTAAATAAATGCTTACTAAATTGAAAAGGCTAATAATTTTTTTCGTTAGTTTTTGTTTCGCGCATTGATCCCCCGTACAAAGATCTTTCTTTTTTTTTTTTTTGTACATAAATAAATTTTACATTTTTGGAAAGACAATTTAATGACAGAACATATGTAAAAAAAGATAATTGATCGAATTATCTTTTTTACATATGTTCCGTCATTAAATTGTTAAATCGGTTTTGGAAATAGGGCATCTTAAACATTGAAACTTAAATCTCGTAAATAAGAAAAAATATGTATCTTTTTTTTTTTTTTCTAAATTGTTAGATTATTTTCAAAAGAATTTTATATTAAAAGTTCCTATTGTCTACATTTTTATTTTATTTTTCAGGGATTTTTAAAAATTTATAAAATGTGAAATAAATAAACAAAAGGTTTAATGTACAGAAAATCGTATTTATTTAATCAAAGAAAATATTGTATAAAAAATATCTCGCTAAAAATAATGACATAATATATATCGGTTTTTATTTTATAAATTTTTGAAAATAATGTTTGAATTAAAAATTGTCGTCATTCTTATTACGGATGGATCTAAGAGAAATAAAAACTGGGTTTTGGGGAAAACTGTTGTCGTTGTTTTCACTGTGTTCAGGGTACATAAGTTAATAGGTTCAAATCCATGACGCATGTATAATTATACTCTGTAAAAGAAAATTCAAACAGTGTTTGAAGAAATTTATTATTTTATTTGGAAACAAATAATTCTCCCGTTTATATCCAGAAAGCAGATATTACCGTTCAGTTAAAATTCTGAAGGTAAGTTAACTTTGATAGAATTTTATTATAAATAATTTCTAACATTCTAATTTTGATTTTCCCGACTCTCTTTTTCAATAATATTAAGAGTTAAATCGTGAGGCATCAAGGAAATGCTAAATTAGTAATTTGTTTTTGCTTCAGAAAATAATTTTTTATAAGTATAATCCTCCATACTAAGAAAAGGTGCACACGTCAAGATGCGATAACTGTCAACAAAGATTGGGAATTTATGGCAATTTACGGCAATTTAGGTTTTATGTAAGAGAAATTTGTTTTTTCTTTTTTATAACACATAAACTTGGAATTGTTCTTTATATTAAACATAAAAGAAAACATCAAAAAAGTTAATTTTCCATTTTTTATTGACGTTTTAAAATATCTTTTAACAATCTTCGCGCGTATTAAAAGACTGTGTTTTTCACATCCTACTAAGTACCTATATGGGCACAAACTGTGTGTGTGTGACTATTTTCAGATTTTATCCTACTAGTAAATAGAACATCCTCATTATGATCGCATCTACCAAACAAATTTTTTAAAAGTCACTCAACTGCACTTTACTGTCATCCTTCACAATTTACCCCTTGCCATAAGGTAACCTCAGACGGATTGACGTGCCATTAAAACCAATCAGTCTATTTACCACCCTATATTATCACCCATACCAAAATCATCCTCAAAGTAAAGTTCGAATGGGCTGGTTTAACTCAGTCAATAGAACACTCATCTATGAATCACAAGGTTCCTAGTTCGATACTAGTCCCTGCCAACTCAGTACATGAGTAGCAGAGATTGGGTAAGCTGATCTCTGCTGTAAAGTGGGGAGCTGGCGGTAGGTGTGGCACTTCACCTCAGCACAACAATCTCCTTAGTCTAGTGCTAGTAAAAAGGAGATAGACTCCCTCGCTGATACCAATAATAGGCCACTCAGCCATCTTAACTTTAAAACTTCTAAGTAATTCATTTTTGGATATGTTATGGTCGATTTCCTAAAATCTCAATAAATTTTTTTTCTAATTAAAAAAAAATTGTAATTCATTTATCTAACTCATTCTCCTTCCAGCTATGAGTAAATAGTAGGGCAGACATTAAGGAATTCATTTTATAATGAATAGCTTACTTTAGTAAAAAAAACTTTAAAAAAATGAAAATAAATTTTTTTTTTATAAAGTATTTTCCAAATTACTAAAGGGACATAATAAAAAGAAATTTAATTTTTCTTTTATTTAAAACAATTTCCAAAAATCAGGGAATTATCCAATTCTACATATTTCAGGGATTAATTTTTACAATTCTAGAAAGATCAAAACCACAGGAACACAATAAAAAAAATTAAAAAATTAAAAACTGTCAACACCTGGAAAAAGTTATTTAAAAATTTTAAGGTTATTTTTTTTTTAACTTTGAAAATGCTTTTTTGTAGCTTGCTTTCTCTATTTCGTAGTTTTAAAAACAATATTTTTCTTTGAATTGATGAAAAAAAAAAGTCTTTTCTCCGATTCAGTTGACCTATTTTTATTCACTTAAAAATCGTGAATTTTAAACATCTGGAAGATAGGATAATGTACACAATATATTACTTTACTGAATAAAGATTTATTTAATCTATCGGACCATATGACCTTTAGGCACCCCTTTATCGATCTCATTTCAACAGGACATTTTTTTCATTTACACTGTCAAAATCCGGTTGTTTGTTAACAGATGATTTTTAGAGTTTTTTAAATTATAAAACTAACCCCTAAGACTCCGCCCCCCCCCCACCCCCAATGGAGCCACTTGTTGGTCGTGGGTGGCAACCCATGATGCATAAAGACGGAAACCTGGTGGATGAGAAGTGCATGACATGCAACACCCAACTTTGACCCTTATTTAGGCTAGACAGGCGGTCAGAGAGGCCCCCTCTAATCAATCGACTGGTTATAAGTCCTAGCTTGTCTGAATACTATTGCCCTTATGGCAACCCTTTTTATTATATGGGTGCTAGAAGGTGGTGGTTGTGGGTCTTCATGTTCTGGTATGATGTTAAAGTCTAGCTGATGGTGAGGTTCCAGTTCTGGAGGTCTCAGCAATGTGGAGCACCCCTTCCTCACTATTGCTCCCAGGTTGGTAATGATACCAAAATAGCTTGGTACAAATAGTGGAAATGTATTCTAGTTATCACTCTTGCTGTCCATAATACTCTTCTACATGCTCCACCTGTAGAATTGGCCAGGGCTTTAGAATACACTGACTGCACCCCTGCAGAGGGGTAAAATTCCTCCAATAGAGCCACCTGTTGGTTGTGGGCAGTGACCCATGATATTTAAGGACAGAATCCTGGTGGCTGAGCAGTCCATGACATGCAACACTCCACTTTGGCCCTTACTTAGGCTAGATGGGTGGTCCAATCTATCGGTTGGTCACGTCAAGCCCTAGCACCTATATGGTTGTCCCAACCCTATTGCCCTTATGGCAAGCCCAAACATTTTTTAACATATATGTGCTAGAAGGTGGTGGCTGAGGATCGTCGTTTCATGTCCTGGGAATGATTTTAAAATGGTGAGGTTCCAATTCTGGAGGTCTGGGGAATATATAGACACAATGTTTCAAGCAAATTATAAAACTCTTTTATAAATTTTAATGTTTTTATCTATAGTAAAGTCATATTGAGCTTCACATTTCTGTTTTTATTTTTTATATCTTATTTCTTGAAATATATTTTAGATATAATTTAATTTTTTTCTTTTTTTACAGATTTTCCCAGCTTATAAGGAGAACTTGAATAGATCACCAATTTCTAGGTGAACAGAAATAAAGACAATTTGAAAAATTACTCACCAAAACATTGAGAGCATTCTTAATTCTAACACTCAACTGGAGAGAAACCATATTCTTGTGAAGTGTGTGGCTCTCTTTTTCACAAAAGTTGACTTTGTTATGGTATATGTGAACACATACTGTAGAGAAACCATTTTTTGTGAAGAGCGTGAAAGATAATTTTCACTGAAGCTATATACATACTGGGAAGAAACTGTATCCTTCTGAAGTGTGTGGCTCTGCTTTTTCACAAAAGGAAACTTTGGTATTGCATATGCAAACATACACTGGAGAGACGGCATGTTCTTGTGAAGCATGTTGATCTAGGTGTCACATATGCAAACACATGCTGGAGAGAAGTCACATGCTTGTAAATTTTGCAAAACTTTTTTTTCTATGAAGTCAAAAAAGCTGGGACATATGGAAAGACATACTAAATTGAAACTATATTCTTGTGAAGTGTGTGGTTCTTCTTTTTCACAAAAGTCATATTTGGTGGTGCATATGTGAAAACATACTGGAGAGAAACCATATTCTTGTGAAATCTGTGAATATTCTACTTCGCGAAAATCATATTTGGTGGTGCATATGAGAACTCATAGTGGAGAGAAACCATATTCTTGTAAAGTGTGTGGTTCTTCTTTTTCACAGAAGTCACAAATGGTGGTGCATATGCGATCACATACTGGAGAGAAACCATATTCTTGTGAAGTATGTGGTTCTTCTTTTACCCAAAAGGGAACGTTTGTAGTGCATATGCGAATGCACACTGGAGAGAAACCATATTCTTGTGAAGTTTGTGAATCTTCGTTTTCACATAAGTCACATGTAGTAGAGCATATGCGATCACATACTGGAGATAAACCATATTCTTGTGAAGTGTGTGAATATTCTTGTTCAAGAAAATCACATTTGGTGGTGCATATGAGAACTCATACTGGAGAGAAACCATATTCTTGCAAAGTGTGTGGCTCTTCGTTTTCACAGAAGTCACAGTTGGTGGTTCATACACGATCGCATACTGGAGAGAAACCATATTCTTGTGAAGTGTGTGGTTCTTCTTTTACTCAAAAGGGAACATTTGTGGTGCACATGCGAATACACACTGGAGAGAAACCATTTTCTTGTGAAGTGTGTGAATCTTCCTTTTCACATAAGTCACATTTGGTGGTGCATATGAGAATTCATACTGGAGAGAAACCATATTCTTGTGACGTGTGTGGCTCTTCTTTTTCACAGAAGTCAATTTTAATGGTGCATATGCAATCACATACTGGAGAAAAACCTTATACTTGTGAAGTGTGTAGCTCTTCTTTTTCAAGGAAATCAACTTTAGTATTGCATATGAGAACACACACTGGAGAGAAACCATATTCTTGTGAAGTGTGTGGATCTGCTTTCACGCAAAAGGGACTTTTTGGGTTGCATATGCGAACACACACTGGAGAGAAACCATATCATTGTGAAGTGTGTAGATCTTCTTTTTCACATAAGTCAAATTTGGTGATGCATATGAGAACACATACTGGAGAGAAACCATATTCTTGTGATGTGTGTGGCTCTTCTTTTTCAAGGAAGTCAAGTTTGGTATTGCATATGCGATCACATATGGGAGAGAAACCATATTCTTGCAAAGTGTGTGGCTCTTCATTTTCCAAAAAGTCAATGTTGGTGGTGCATATGCGAATGCATGCTGGAAAGAAACCATAATATTCTAATTTATGCAACAAAGGTCTCATTTGGTGGGACATATGCAAAAACATCCCACTTAAAATAAAATAAAAATACTTCAGAGAGAAACCATATTATTGTGAAGTGTATGGTTATTTTATTTTTTTTCGTGAAAATCATTGTTGGGATGTATATATAAACTCATACTAGAGAGAAGCCTCTTTTCAGTTTATTCAACATTATAAATGAATATATGAATACAAACCATATTCCTGTGATTCTTATTTTGCACAATGATTCAACAGATGACAAAGTGACAGATAATTGGAGTCACTGTTCAAACTCAAAATAATGAACTTGTATCTGACTGAGTCCTTCACATTATCATTGTCTATAAAAGTTCTTCAAGCAGGATTAAAGAAAGGTTTTGTCAAAGATATTTATTATTGAATATAAATTAACTTTTTGTATTTTAACTTATTGAAAAGTTTTCCACTTGTTTTAAAATTAAAAAAGCTTTTTTATATTTGGGAGAATTTTTATTCAGAGAAGAAAATCAATCAGTCCAATATTTTCAAGATTATTGTTTTCCTCCTCTTTTGACAAACACTTATTGATTTACAATATTGAAAGCTTGCTATATCTGAGAAAATTTTATTTAGGGAAGAAAATAAACCAGACCAATATTTTCAAGATAATTGTTTTTCACCTTTTTGGCAAACATTTATTAAGGGTGCATCCAACTTCTAATATGAATACAATCAATTGGATAAAATGATCCAATTCAACTCACCAATTCCATTAAGTTACTCAGATGTGCAAATTTTCAATTAAATTAACAAAAATAAATAAGAAAGTTAAATAAATTTAAAAAGATTGAAGCTACAAATATGATAATCACAAAATTTAGATATGTGTATTTAACAAACCCTCCACACAAGGTTAATCGTTCTTTGAGACACTTCTTCACTACAGATTTCACTTCCTCGTCACTGGAATAAAGTTTGCCTCTTAAACCATCTTTCGTGGGACCGAAGAGAGGCAAACATTATTCCAGTGACGAGGAAGAGAAATCTGTAGTGAAGAAGAGGCTCAAAGAACAGTCAATAGAAATTTACGGGGTAAGATGAGGTGGGACGTTGCTATTGAGAGAAACTGTGACTATGTGGAGAAGTAGGGATGCGATCCACAGAGGACCATCTTCATTTTGATGTATAGTACATGTTCCTCTGTTGGTAATTATACCTGTCCTAAACAATTGAAGTATTTTCATTTAACAAGATCAATAAATAATGCAATTTTTTTTTCATCAGCAACTGTTTGAATTTTCAGAAGTGAAAATCAATATTGAATCAAAATGAAAGAAAATGTCCACCAATAGAAGATTTGTTCGATTGTCAAAATTACATTTTTCTTTAGCAAAAAAAGAAATTCATTTCATTTAGTAATTATGACTTAATACAAAAGTTTCAATAATTCCAAAAACAGATTGTTTTATTGAAATGAAAGAAAATGTGTTATACTTCTCAGCTCTCATAAGAATTTACCATGCTAAATTCTGTTATACAAAATAAATAATTATCTCTCCTGATTCACAAATTCACTAATTCAATACACCCACTCACCAACAAAACAGAATGTTAACATTTCTGCTTAACAGGCAAAAAGAACACTGACTGGATGTTGCCTGCGCTGTGATTTTTGGAAAAAATGAAAAAATCCGTCTGTGCACATTGGGCTCTGTGCATGCTGAAATCTTGAGACGGTATTATCAAGATAAAATCAAAATCAACATTTTTTGGCCAATCCATGACCTTTGCAGAAAAATGAAGAATGACATAGATTTGATCCAGGTTTTGGCCACCTGAAAGTATAAATACCTCGATCTTCATCAACCAAGCAGTCAGTGGCAAGACAGCTAGAGAGGAAGGTGCCCAAACACCACACCAAGACAGCATACATCACTCATCACCTTCTTACCCTCTTCCATCCTCACACCTGCTGACCGTGGCTTTCCCGCCTTATCTTCTTTTTATAAGGACCATGCCACTACATCATCCAGACTTGAACTACCCTGCATTCTACCCACATCACTACCATGACACCACATCATACAGACTTGAATTTCTACCCATTCTGCAAATATAACTAACGACATAGCTAGAGTCTACAACCATTTTCCTTTCCTCAATACAAATTATTAAAACCTTAAAGTTGTGTTTGTCTTTTCCTTTGCTACCATACACTTTCTTCTGCTTGATATAACAATTCTAAGTCTGCGAATATCATTTTATTGAACTAAAAGAAAGTATTTTTAGTTACTACTTTGATCAGCTTACTTCTATGGATCTTCAAATTACAATGTAGATAGAAAAAGTAAAGGTTGATTTTTCCTTCTCCTTTTCTCCAGTGACCTACGCACAGACTTAACGGGGTGCACGTGTGGGGATTAAAATAAAATTCAAATAAAAAAAAACTCCCATGAGCCTTCACTGGAAGAACCCTCCGAGCATGTGTGGGAAAAAGGACCCACTTCCTACCCTGAAGATAATCTCTTGGCCATTCTGACTTAGGCCTTAACTCTGTCTGGACACAACCAATGGCCATGGAGATATTTTCTTGCCACGTGGTAGCAATGACCCGTGAATAAAACCTAAATCATAAAACCACTTTTTGTCTTTGTCTCTTCCTTTTTCTTTCCTTGAATTCCTTCTTCAGCATGACCACCAAATAAGAGGAGGTTAAAAGCAAACCCTAAGAACATGCACCAAGAATAACAAGCTACCTTTTAAACATAAAACCTTAAACCTCTTGCTATCCCATTGTTCTCTGGGGGGCACAGTTAAGTCTGACGTTTTTACTCTCCCAACTGACCAAGTGTTCAGTCTGAAAAATTCTCTCCCAGCAATGCTGCACTCTTCTCACCAACACTATCAAAATATCTTTTCTCTCATCCACTCGTCGCAAAAGCCAAAATGCTACTGCAAGCTTTCTCCCAGGTTTGTGAGGGCTGGTCATTATATACACAATTGCAGTGTTCATCCGGGCTCCTTACTCTGACTTGCCCGTGCAGCACATGCGACATTAATCAGCAGGCGTCAATCCTTCACATCCGGGCCACTCTGGACAGTTTAGTAATTCACCTGCGTCAGGCCACGACTCGCGATCAGGAGGCTGTGAGTTCAATCTCCCCACTCGCCTCTGATCTCATTCTGCATGCCAAACACAGTTGTGCACGCTTCAAACCACCACGTTCATGGTTTCTCTTGCCACACCCATACATTTGCAAGGGTGGTGCTAGGCAGATATATCAACTACAAAGTGTTGTAAATTAAATAGTTATTTCCTTTGATTAACCTTAACCTTAACTCCTAATTATCTCCCCTGTCTGCTATGTAATATTGTATATATATACAAAAACAGGCATTGTGTTGAACTGTTATAACTGGTGTAATTGTTTTGATATTAAAATTGTACCAATTTCAACTAATTAAAAAGGCTCTTTTCCACTTTATAGAAGAAAACTCACTTTTCTTTGGATAATATTTGGGTTCTTTTCTTTCACAGTAAAAACTTAAGAACTGAAATTCTATCAGATGAAAACTCTTTTAACCTTTCTCCTTTTGGTCAGCAGTAAATATTTCATACAACTGTCACAGAACACATTTTATATTCACATGTTACACTTGCAGTGGGAGGTAAAGTGAATTACCTAGCAAGGGTCCAGGTTGTGAGTAGTGACATCCTGTCACCCATATTTGTTGGAGTGCTTTGGATGGTGAGGAGTGTGGGGATTAAAATAAAATTTTAATTTAAAAAATAAAAAGAATAACAAACTCCCATGATCCTTCACCGGAAGAAACCTCCCATGCATGTGCAGAAAAATGACCCCCCCCTTCCAACCCCAAGAGAATCTCTCAGCCATTCGAGTTGAGGCCTTAACTGTGTCTAGACACTACTATAACTGGCCAGTGAGACATTTCCTTGGCACATGGTGGCTATGACCGGTGAATAAAGCCTAAATCACAAAACCACCTTCTGTCTTTGTCTCTTTCTTTTTGTTTCTTGAATTCCTTCCTTTTCAGCGTGACCACCAAATAAGAGGAGGTTAAAAGCAAACTGTAGGAACAAGCACCAAGAATAACCACAACCCACCTTTAAACCTTAAAACACAAAACCTCTTATAGGAGGCATAAAAGCCAAGGCACTTACACTTGGGGGTGAATTACTATTCCAAGCTGAAAGTGTAGAGGCCTTGTTGTAGGGGTTTGCAAATGATATTAAAATGACAAATAAAAATATGACACAGTTTAGGCAGAGAATATGGAGAAATGATAAAATAAATGCATATAATTATAAAATAACAAATAAATTTATTCAGAGAATAAATTTGCAATAATCAACAAAATGGGAATGTTCAAAAGAAATGTAAAAGTTTGTGTGTAGGGATACAGTTTCAAGCTCAGGAATATGATATGAATCTGAACAGATTTTATAATTCAAACCAATCTTATAATCACCACATATTCTTAAATCTCCATCTTTTTTTCGCAAAACTACAATTAGGGACGCCCAGTTACTCCCGCCGACTGGTACTGGTTCTAAATCTTCCAATTTCTTTTTTACTAAGGGTCGCAAATGGATAGGTATCCTACGAGATTCATAATAAGAGGGGGGGGGCTATTTTCTCGTATTGTGGCTTTGTAACCTCTCAACATTCCTATTTTTTGCTTTTTACTTCCTATGTTGTCGATTTTTACGGTGTAATTGAGAAAAGTATCCCCACGAGTCGAGATCGCGGAAGGTTATATGGTCCTTATTATTTTAAAACACAATATTCAACAAGCCTGTTCTTACTTGAAGGGACTTTATAAAGAATACAATGTTAAAACATAAACTAAATGCATCCGAACATAAACATTTGACATAGCGTAGTTTTTCAAAATAATGTTTAATGAAAATAGTGTTTTATTATGCTTAAAATAAATTTTTCTCATTGTTTTCGTTTCAGACTAAATTGGGCTATTTTTCATTGATGATTGGTGTCTTTTCTTTTCTTTTTTTTCATCAATTTTTATATTTTATTTTTTAAATTCTGTTTGTGTCATTCTTTTACCCCTCAAATTCAGAAAAAAAACATTCGTTTTCTCTTTCTTTTTAAATTCATAATATTAAAAAAAAAATGGCTAAATTATAACATATTACAGGGTGACCCAGAAAAAACAAAACCCAAATTATTTATTGAAAATAAATAAATAATTTGGGTTCTGTTTTAAACTAACCCTAAACTCTAACCCTACCCAGTTAAAAATAAGTTTTATTACAAAATTTGTGGGCTCTGTTTTTTCTGGGTCACACTAATTTTCCGACCGATTGGCAAGTTTAGCCAAAAAATATATATTTAAATATCTTGAATAATTAAACTGTTTGCTGCAATTAAGAATTCTTCGTAGCTTTTTTAAGAGAAGGGACGAAATTATTATTCACACCGTTTGATATTCTTGTTTTATATTTGTTGTCAGACGAAACATTGGAAATAATTTCCATTTATTAATTCTGTTTACTAAGTAAACTTTACTTTGTGTCATTCATTTCAGCTTGGACATGTTTTTGTATTTTGGTTGTTTTTTTTTTAACAATTTGAATGAACAAAACAAATTGTGTCGATTGACTGAGAAATATTAAGAAACTGACACCAAGTAAGACAAAAAAAAGCATTTGAACACAACACGCTAGGGTGGCCTAATGTCGGTGAACAAAAAACAACCATTCGTTTTTATCATATTGAATTTCCTGGTCTGAAAGGTAAGTGAAGAAAAAAAACCAACTTGTTTTTGTATTTAATACAAAAATAATGGAGTGAATAATCGTATTTTGTCTTGTCTAAATTTTATTTGGCTGATGTTAACAACTTTTAAACGAAAAAAGTAATTTCATCTTTACAGATATTTTATTAGAGGATTTCGTTTTGTTTGGTATTTTGGTTTTAGAACAATAAACGCATCTAAATTAAAAAATTGAAATACATTTAGGTGCTTTTTAAAATTGTAATTTGGGACGTCCAATCGATTTTTCACGATACATATACACGTGACGTGAAAAGTTACAAAATGTTTCTAAAAGTTATTTTGCCGTAAAAAATCTTGGTAACATTTGAAAGAAATAAGATTAAAGAAAACTCCAATATCTTTTTTTTTTTACGTTGAATTTTCACCGTTCAAAAAGAAGGAGACATAATAATGAAATTCGACCAAAATATTATTTTTAAAAAGAAATCTATTTAAAACCAGGTAAAGTTATTTTATCGTAAAAAAATCTTCGTAACATTTGAAAGAAATAAGATTAAAGAACACTTCAATATTTTTGTTCTCGTCATAAATTCCTGAAATCATGTTTTAAATTAATGTTTACGATAAATTCTGACCGTTAAAAAGAAGGGGACGTAATAATGAAATATTCGCGGAAATATATTACTTTAAAAAAAATCCATTTAGAAGAGGTACCACCAATTTTGACAACATAGACGGATTTTACAAAATAAATTTAAATGGTACCGTTATAGTATGTGGCCTATAGGTACCACCAGACCGTTTATGCCATCTTGAATAAAACGGAAATAGATATTTCCGAACTTTGTTTATCAAAAATCTCGTAAAAAAAAGATCGTACAGGGTTGTTACAAAGAAAAATAGTTAATTCAAAGATCAAATTATCCGATTGGGAAAAATTACATCGTTATCTTAAAAAATAAACAAACCTGCCCGTATTACATGCGAAAGGGTAATTTTCAGACCGTAATATAGACAGAAAAGTTACTAATTATTTCCCTTTTACGATTAACCCGTAAAAGTATGGAATGAAAATTTGAATATTTTTTCTAAGAGAAAAACTGATAAAATAATCTATTATACTTACTTTTTATTTTAATTATTGAAAAAGTTAAATAAAATAATTTTTTTCACGCTAACACTGTCAGCCTAACAGGAACAAACTTTGGTTACTTAGAAGCGTCTCGTCCCTTTGTAAAACAAATGTCAGCAATGCTCTTCCGTACATTCTAAGGATCACACATTACTATTCAACAACAAAAATTACAAATTCTTTTAAAAATATTAATCGAGCTCGTATCGGACCAATGTTTAGTGCACCTGAATTATAAAATTCATATTTTAAAAATATCCGTGAAAAATTCGATTTTTTGACGCAGGAAAAAAAAAATTAATTTATTTCACGCAGAAAATAAAAATATTTAATCACACAAAAGATTGAAAATCTCTTAAAAATTAATTTCTTTAAAAAAATTTT
Organism: Doryteuthis pealeii; assembly: GCA_023376005.1. NCBI lineage: Eukaryota > Metazoa > Mollusca > Cephalopoda > Myopsida > Loliginidae > Doryteuthis > Doryteuthis pealeii. The sequence continues at coordinate 71,017,181 of CM042168.1, forward strand.
TTTTTTGTTGACAATTTAATAGAATATAGTACATACCAATTATAAAAGCAAAAAAAAGTTTTCAAATATTAATATTATGACATTTTTTTGCACTTTTTATTTCCGATTTCATTAATTTTTCCTCAAAAAACTAGACGTCGTACATTCATACAATTTCATTGATATAGTTATTCAGACTCTTATCTTTATAGAAAAAAAGAAAAAAAATTTTTCTGACGTGTCATTTTTTTTATCTCATAAAATAAAATAGGGAGGGGGGAATAGACCTCGTAAAAAATATTTCCCCTAATATATTTTAGAAAAAAACTATTTCAGATGTATTTACATCCAATGGTAAACATTTATGCAAATTTTCGTGAAAATCAGATTATTAATTGATTTTTCATAGAATTTTTAAAAAATCCTCTTATCGTAACTTGTTTTTAGCTACGTTAAATTTCAGTTGATTTAACAGTGCAAAAATGAAAACATTGTTTTTCAATCATAATTTTCATTATTTTCGTAAGCTGATAAAAAATTTAAAAAATGATTAGGAGTTTGTTTAATGTTTTTTCTTTCGAATGGAAAAAATATTTTCAAGAAAATATTATTTTTTCTGCAAGTTTCATTGTGTTAAATGTAGGGGGGGGGGGTAAATTGCACAGGGTCAAATTGGTGGTACCTAGTGGCCTACCTTTTTGATTCTGTTATAGTATGTGGGAAAATTGGGGAAAAATAATCACCATTATATTAAAAAATAAATAAAACAGTCCATTCTATTTGCAAAAGGTAGCATTCCCAGTTGATATTTTTTTTTCATTTTTGAGTTTATTGTTATTTAATCACGTTAGTTAAGCTTTGTAAATTGAGTTCAGAACTGTTTGAATTATGCAAATATCCCCAGTAGTTCAAAGTAGAGTTCAAAGTAGGAAAATGTTTTATATTAATATATTCATATTTTTAAACTTTTATTTGTACCCAGAACATTTTTCTGAACTTTTTGATATTCATATACACTTTTACTGCAAACTCTTTTGAGCTTTTTTAATGATAAAAATGCTTATAATTTTTAAAAATAAAATTTATTTTATTTTTATCAATAAATACGCTTTTAAAAAAAATTTTTTTTTGAAAATTCCAGTACTGATCGAGAGCGTTCTGTGCCTCGTGATTAATGATATATTTATTTCGTCTTTCCGTTTACAATGTTGCTTTGATAAAGACCTCTTCATATGGTCGAAACAGATTTCTGTCAGCAAAACTTTTAACATCTTGTTTTCTACAAAACTTTCTACACATATTGTCGGATTCAATATCCATTTTACCTTTCATATATATATATATATATATATATATATGTCATAAGCAAAAGTAAGAAAAGGAGATAATGAAAGGATGGCACAAGGTCAATTTCTTAAGCAGAGTTTAACAAGTTTGAATTCAGAGATTTCCTTATACTAGACTACTTACCTAGCCAGGGTTAAAGAGCCCAGTCGGCCCTAATATTCACCCAGAGTTTGAGGCGGAGTAGTTGTATGCATACTTTTCCCATATTTATTAGCACTAAGTAAAATACTAACAGCCTCGTGCAGAATTTGAAATTGGGTATCGTCCATTTCCTATGACTCTAACCATTACACAACATACCCCAATCAAATCATGTATAATAATGATTGAATGAAATCAAATAATGCTATCTTTTCAACCAATTCTCTTTCTTAAAGTAAAAGTGAGTAAGTAAAGTCGATGGGGTGGCCTAAAGTTGGTATCAGCCAGTCAGCGAGGGAGTCTATCCCTTTTCAATAGTGCTAGACCAAGGAGATTGTTTTAGCATCTGAGGTGGAACGCCACACCTAAAGTAATGGTTGGTAAATATAAGCAATTAAAAGACGAGTAGTGGTAAGGAGGAGACTGGAGACAAGTGAAGATAAGAAAGATAGATAAATTCAACCCATAAAGATTTGCCTCAAATAATGTCTTTTAAGTGAACTAGCAAATATATGCACCCTCCGGGTGCAAGTATTTAAGTTTTAATGTAATAAAATATCGTATTAAATTAGAAAGGCTAATGAAACTAAATAAGAATGCAGATAAAAAGATTTGAAACAGAGGAGGGTATAATCGAAAAATAGAACAACTGAAACTTACTATTCGATCACTCTCGTCTTTCATTGTTGTTTTTTCTAATTTAAGTATTTAGTTAAAATAAGAAGTAAAGAATAAAATGACACTTATCTTTTCTTGTTAATGGATTTCATTTAAGATTCATTGAAGAGATTTTTGCTTATATTCATTAAAATAAAACCAAACAGTTAGAAACCAATAATACTAAGCATATATTTATTAAAATTACATTTTTAATATCAATATGCAAATTAGCCTTCCCGTTCACACTGTAAACCGCTATTTTGTTGTATATATAAATACAATTGCATGTTATTAGTATGTAGATATGGTTAACAGTATTAATAATGTAAAACAATTTTATTAATAATTGAGGTTAAAATAAGGATAAATTCATGGTGAATGTGACGTCAATTACTAAGGGAATTGTGACTTGAGTAGTGATTTAGTTTCGGTTACAGACAGAAAAACATACAATCTCCATTATAATAAGATGTTTGGATCAAGAAAACCAATATCCTGTTGATTTAATAGAAAGGCATTAGCAAGGCAGGCATCGAAGTTTGAATAATAAAAATTACTTTCTGTTGTGCTTTCACTCATAAAAAGGGATTTATTTCTTTTGTTCTTCTTCACTTTATAATAGCTGCTTTTATAATTGTCCTTTTACTTTTTGTTCTTCCTAGAGGGAATATTTCCGATCTCTCTTTTATATTCTAAATTCTGTGTAATTTAGGCTAAAAATGAATCTTCATGTTTTTTTAATAATTTTTCTTTGTTTTCTGTAGCATTCAGTGGAAGTTTTGGAGTATTTCTATTATTATCAGGGGTCACCAAATTATGTCCCTTGGAGGCATTTTATCAGGCCTGCCAACAGTACTTGAATTTGTTTGGTAAAACACACGGAATGTGAAATGTTCTGATACCAAATATCATGTTGAGCTTTCTAAATCTTCATGGACTTGATTACTGTAGGTAGGTTACAAAATTTTGTGTGAGTGAGCATTTCACGCATTACTTATGTGATCCCAAATTTACACTTGTTATGGCTGCTTGAAAAATATAGGTTCTAATCAGTGTGGGGTGGTCACAGTCAAGTCTGACACAAGGTTCCAATCGACAGTCTAAACACTCCCAACTGTATCACGCTCCAAAATCCAATATCCAAAATTATTTCTTTGTCCCGCTCGTCTCGACAACAAAATACTACTGCAGTCATTCTCCCTGGTCTGTGAGAATAAGTCCTTTAAATACACCTCAATTTCACCACATCTGGGCTCCTCACTCATAATTGTCCGTGCAGCACATGCAACACTCGTCAGCATGGTGCGACCACCTATATCTGGGCCATTATGCTATTTCTTATTTCACTGATCGTCCACAGCTCTCACATTCTGAAGGAAGCGGGTTCGACTCTAGGAGAGTCCTACACGCCAGGCAAAGCCTAGCCCGTTTCCTTCGAGAATATGGCAAGTCTTCACGCCCGCCACTCTCTCTGTCACACCGTGTTGCATGAGGTAGGTCTCCTCTCTCACTACAATTAGGTAGGTTACAAAATTTTGTGTGAGTGAGCATTTCACGCATTACTTATGCGATCCCAAATTTACACTTGTTATGACTGCTTGAAAAATATAGGTAAATTCCCAAAAGCTACTGTGAAGCAATGAATCGGTCAAAAGTTATGTGACAAACAGTTTTAGAAAGGGAAAACCCTATATTTTCAATACATTTCAGGGTAATTTATGAGGAAGTGCATCCCGGTCTCCTGCCTCAAGAGTCGCTGCCCGGTGACTATTAAAATAACGACCCAGCTCAGTCTATTCAAAACTATCCATCTTCATATCTATCTAATACTAAGATTTTTTTTTAGTCATGTTTGTTTATTAATGTCTTGTTTTTAGTTTAAATAAACAATTATGACAAAAAAAAAGAAGCGACCCCCCCCCAAATACATTTACTTGTCGAAAATATCTATCTATCTCCATTTGTTCGTATCTATCTATATTATTTTGTTTGTTTATCTATCTATCTCAGTCTATTCAAAACTATATATCCATCTTCATATCTAAACAAGAATTACGACAAATTACGATAAATAAACAAGAATTACGACAAATTACGATAAATAAACAAGAATTACGACGACCTTGGGTTGTTATTTTGATAGTCACCGGGCAGCAATTTTTGAGACAGGAGACCGGGATGCACTTCCTCATAAATTACCCATTTCAGATTTTAATGAAATTACAATTGATCAGAATATTTACTCTGAAGTGATCTGCATTGAAAGAAATAATTGTGATTTAAAGTTAAATTTCACAATAATAATTTGGCCCATGCTCTTTATTTTTTCAATTATCCAGCCCACCATGAAACAGGTTTGGTGATCCCTATATCATAAAAAGGGATTTATAATTAAAAAACAGAAGCATTTTACCCAAATATTGAATATAATCTAAGGAATTTTTTTTTTTTTTACAGATGTTCCAGTTTATAAATAATATTTGATGAATCTGAAACTTCAAATCTACCACTTGAAAAAAGTCATCTTTTTGAGAACTGTAAACCTTTCATATTTATGAAACCAACTTTGGTGCTGCATATTTGAAAATATATTCTTGTGAAGTGTATGAACCATCCTCTTTTATGAGATCATAATTGGTAGAACATGTTGCAACTCATATCGGAGAGAAATGTGTGGAATGGTGAGATCATCTTTTCTAAAGAAATATCATTTTTAAGGCAACATTTGTAAAAATGCACAAGACAAAGAAAAAAATTTTTGTTAAATGTGAGATATATCATTTTCACGGTTGTCAGGTTTGATCAAAGATTTTCAATCAAAACTGGAAAGAAATGATATTCAACTGAAGCATTTATAGAATATGTCATCATTTTAAATGATTCAGTGAATTTGAATGTTTCATCAATATTTTTACAGATGCTCCAGCTTATAAAAAAAATTTGATGAATCTGAAACTTCAAATCTACCATTTGAGAAAAGTCATGTTTTTGAGAACAGTAGACCTTTAATTTTCATGGAACAAACTTTGTTGCTGTATATTTGAAAATATACTAGAAAGAAAATATATTCTTATGAAGTGTATGTACCATCCTTTTATATGAAGTCATAATTGGTAGTACATCTTGCAACTCATATTGGAGAGAAATTAGTGGAATGCTGGGATAATCTTTTCTAAAGAAATATCATTTTTAGTTCAATATTTGCAGTCAAAACAGAAAAGAAATGATATTCAGCTGAAGCATTTTTTAAATATTTCAACTGTTTAAATGATTTGGTAAATGTTTCATCAATTTTTTTCAAGATTTAAAAACGGGAAAGATGGAAAACTATCCAGAAAAAGAAATTTTAGAATGTAAATTGACTAATCGTTCAACTTCAAAAAAATGCTTATCCAAAGGCACTAGAGAAAAACTATATTCTTGTGAAGTGTGTGGATCTTCTTTTTCAAACAAGTCACATTTGGTGAGGCATATGCATACACACACTGGAGATAAACTTCTTTCTTGTGAAATGTGTGGTTCTTCTTTTGCATGGAAGCATTCTTTGGTGAGCCATATGCGTACACACACTAGAGAGAAACCATATTCTTGTGAAGTGTGTGGTTCTTCTTTTGGACAAAAGCGTGGTTTGCTGAATCATATGCGTACACACACTGGGGAGAAACCATATACTTGTAAATTGTGTGATTCTTCTTTTTCTGATAAAACTGGTTTGGTGAGTCATATGCGTACACACACTGGAGAGAAACCATATTCTTGTGAAGTGTGTGATTCTTCTTTTGCACAGAAAACCAGTTTGGTGATCCATATGCGTAGACACACTGGAGAGAAACCATATTCTTGTGAAGTGTGTGAATCTTCTTTTTCCCAAAAGATACATTTGGTGAGACATATGCGTAGACACACTGGGGAGAAACCATATACTTGTGAAGTGTGTGGTTCTTCTTTTGCACAGAAGTCTACTTTTAACACGCATATGCAAATACACATGGGAGAGAAGACATATTCTTGTGAAGTGTGTGGTTCTTCCTTTAATCGGAAAATTAGTTTGGTCCAACATGTGAGAATGCATACTGGAGGGAAGCCATATTCTTGTGAAGTTTGTGGTTCTTCTTTTTCAAGGAAATCATATCTAGTGGGCCATATGCGTACACACACTGGAGAGAAACCATATTCTTGTGAAGTATGTTATTCTACTTTTTCACACAGGCCAAGTTTGGTGAATCATATGCGCACACATACAGGAAAGAAACCCTATATGTGTGAAATATGTGGTTCTTCATTTGCAAGTAAATCAAATTTGGGGGCACATAAACGAACACACACTGGAGAGAAGCCTTTACACAAAGGAAGAAAAGCATATTCTTGTGAAGTGTGTGGTTCTTCTTTTGCATGGAAGTATTCTTTGGTGAGCCATATGCATACACACACTGGGGAGAAACCATATTCTTGTGAAGTGTGTGGTTCTTCTTTTGGACAAAAGCGTGGTTTGCTGAATCATATGCGTACACACACTGGGGAGAAACCATATACTTGTGAATTGTGTGATTCTTCTTTTTCTGATAAAACTGGTTTGGTGAGTCATATGCGTACACACACTGGAGAGAAACCATATTCTTGTGAAGTGTGTGATTCTTCTTTTGCACAGAAAACCAGTTTGGTGATCCATATGCGTAGACACACTGGAGAGAAACCATATTCTTGTGAAGTGTGTGAATCTTCTTTTTCCCAAAAGATACATTTGGTGAGACATATGCGTAGACACACTGGGGAGAAACCATATACTTGTGAAGTGTGTGGTTCTTCTTTTGCACAGAAGTCTACTTTTAACACACATATGCAAATACACATGGGAGAGAAGACATATTCTTGTGAAGTGTGTGGTTCTTCCTTTAATCGGAAAATTAGTTTGGTCCAACATGTGAAAATGCATACTGGAGAGAAGCCATAATCTTGTGAAGTGTGTGGTTCTTCTTTTTCAAGGAAATCATATCTAGTGGGCCATATGCGTACACACACCGGAGAGAAACCATATTCTTGTGAAATCTGTGGCTATTCTTTTTTAAGGAAATTACATATGATGAGACACATATGAACACACACTGTTCCTGTAAATAATGTGACTCTTCTATTATACAGAAGTCAAATTTGGTATGCCATATGTGTAAACACACTGGAGAGAAGCCATATTCTTGTGAGGTGTGTGTTTTTTCTTTTACACAGAAGTCTCATTTGGTGAGGCATATGCGTATACACACTGGTGAGAAACCATATCATTGTGGACAGTGTGATTTTTCTTTTTTCATATAAGTCATGTTTAGTGCGACATATGCGAGCAACATACAGGAGAGAAGCCATATTCTTGTCAAGTGTGTGGCTCTTCCTTTGCAAATAAAACTCATCTTGTCCTACATGCATGCATGCACACTGGAGAGAAGCTATATTCATGTGAAGTATGTGACTCTTCTTTTGCTACTAAGGCAGCTTTGAAGAGACATATGCAAAATTCTTGTGAAGTATGTGGATCGTCCTTTTCACAGAGGGTACATTTGGTACGCCATATGCATACGCACACTGGTGAGAAACCATATTCTTGTGAAGTGTGTGGCTCTTTCTTTACAAGGAAAACTGTTTTTGTCCGACATGTACACACGCACACTGGAGAGAAGCCATGTTCATGTGAAGTATGTGACTTTTTTTTCTACCAAGTCGGCTTTGAAGAAACATATGCAAACACACACAGGAGAGAAGCCATTCTGTGAAGTATGTGACTCTTCTTTTATAAGGAAAACTGATTTTGTCCAACATGCACAAACACACAGAGGTGAGAAGCCATATTCTTATTAGGTATATGGTTCCTTTTAGTAGGAAGCGCGTGGTGTAATGGTTAAAGTCATGGGAAATGGACTCGTTGCTCCGAGTTCAAATCCTGGACGTAGTAATTGCATTTCACTTAGCGCTAATACCCTTGGGAAAGGTATGAATCCTACTCTCCCTCCAGCTATGGGTAAATAGTAGGGCAGACTGGGCTCTTTAACCTTGGTTAGGCAATCGGTCTAGGAGAAGGAAAACTCTGAATTCAAACCTGTTAAACTCCGCTTAAGAAATTGACCTTGTGTCACATCCTGCTCGTGCATATATATATGGTTCCTTTTTTTTTAAAGTAAAATCTGTATTGGCATAAGAAAACATCCACAAGATAGAAGACATAATCTTGTGAAATATGAATATCTTCTTTTTTTTTTTTGAGTTCTCACTAAATTTGAAAAATATTTTTGAGACCTGTGTAGTATTATTTGCCAGAAAGTGATCATTTGAATTATCATAGGCTTAGAAACACTGGGGAGAACTCAGGTATTTTTTAAACTAAAATTTGCTGTGATATATGCTAACACACACTGGAGAGAAATCATATTTATGTGACCATTATTGGCCAATCGTGTACCACAGTGAACCCTAACTTACAGCTGAATCTATCACAATAGTATCTCCACAGAAAACAACAATGTTTGGAATATTAAAAGTATGGCTTTTCTCTAAATGTTAACCATCTCTTTCTGTAAACAGCAGGTTTTCTACTAAATTTTTGTGACCATGTAGCTGAACACACACATACACAACCATAAAAACCTATGTAATAATGTATGGACTAAAATAGATTCATTTCTTTGAAAAAGAAAATTTTATCTTGTGCAAAATATTCATGTATACTTCTATTGATAAAATGTATGATTTTACCCTAAAATTCTTCGTTACCATTTCTTCTACTACTTTGTCAACCAGCAAGCAGCAAATGTTATCTTTCTTATGTCAGCTTTTCTTATTTTTATCTTTTTTCTTTTAAAGCTGTTTTTTACCATTCCTTCTATCATATTCCCATAAAATTATTTGTACCATTTTTTCTACTACCTTGTCAACCAGCATGCAGTACAATGTTATCAATGGCATAACTTGAAAGGTGCTAAATGTGTAAGAAAGATACACGAAAATACTGACTAGAAAATTCTGAGAAGAACAGGAGGGAAAGAAAAAGAAACTGAAGCCGTGAAGTAAAAGAAATAAGCTGAAAAGGGATAAACGGGAATGAATTATGTATAACACATATCCCCCATGTATGCGTCAGTCAACATCGTTCTGAGATTTGTTATCCATTCTTTATCAGGAGTTTTACAGAGAACATTCTCACTTTCCTCATGATGAGCTAAAAAAATATAAATTTGTAAATTATGATCTTAGTGGGAAGATAATTATGAGTGAATTACATTGTGGATGGAAGGCTATTGGAAGTATGTGGGTGTTCAAACTATGACGGAGAACGAAAAAGAGCAAGACATTGTCTTGCCTGCCAGGATCGAACCCGCATGCGAAAGCAGATGCAATTTAGGCACTGGATGGACGCGAAGTGCCAGGATGTTTCGGTAAATACGTACATAAATGGCATGTGAGTCAAGCGCTGGGCAGTGAGGAGTCAGTAGTAGCAGGTTGACTGACGCGAACGACCGAGTAAAGAAATGTGATTTTGAACTGCTAGAGATTATTTTCGACTACGGTGACGGATTTTGCAGCTGCTAGGCGAGGCCGAGGAATGTGTTGACCAGGGGAAGGTTTGGCTTGCTGGAAGACTGTGGATTCGCCTGTTTTGGCCCCCCTCTCGGCGGGAGCTTCTTGATACGAACATCTATTTCCCCCCATATATTTCCCCCGCTTCTATACAAACAAAAAAATGTTGATGGAAACATGGAAGAACACAAAGCTCGACTGTTAGTTTCTTCAAAAACATGGAATTGACTATGACAAAATATTTTGTCCAGTGCTAAGGTTCAAATCGGTGCGAACTGTTATTGCATTGGCAGCAAAACATGACTTGAACCTACATCAGTTGGACATAACCACTGCATTTCTAAATGGTGATTTGACAGAAGATATTAATATGAAGCAACCAGAAGGATTTAAAATCAAAGACAAAGAGATCCGTGTGGTTGATTCTGCTAGGTGAGACATCAGTTGGATATAACCAGTGTATTCCTAAATGGTGATGTCAAATCATCCAGAAAAAAGTAAAATTGTCACCCACCCCCTTCAATTTTTCTGAAATTGTGTACATGTGTGGACTGTGTTAAAGTTAGACATTCCCCAAAATTTGAGCTTCCAATTCCAAGAATTGGCGGAGTTATGTCCATTTTTAGCTCTCAAAATTTGGAGGGTTTCATGAAAAATGGCAATTGTTTGTAATTTATTTTTGTCTGTAAAATGAGTTCTATTGCTTCCCTACTCCTAAAATTTGGTATATAAGACCATTTTTGCCCGAGAAATAAAAAAAAAATGCTATCAGAAAAGTCTGAAAGTTAACCAATTTTAAGTTATTGATAAATTTAAATGATAACAGCATGGATTTTTTTTTCATTTAATATTTTAGATAGTAGACATTAACATTTCTTTTCAGAGTAACAAAGTCTCTCTTTTTTTTTTTACATAGGGATTTAAATGAGGCATCCCAGGAGGCTTCAACTCATGATTCAGTAATAATGGATCTGCAGGACTATCTTTTTAAAAAATCCCCTTCTACCCAGGCGACGTTGGTTAGCAGCTGCTTGTTAATAAATAAAGTAAGAAAATAACAAGAAAGAGAGAGAAAGAAAGAAAAAGAGAGAGAAAGAGAGAGAAAGAGAAGAAAGAAGATAGAAAGAAAGAAAGAGAAACAGAGAGAGAGAGAGAAACGAGAGAGAGAGAGAGAAGAGAGAGAGAAAGAGTGAAAGAAAGAAAAAGAGAAAGAAAGAGAGAGTGAAAGAAAGAAAAAGAGAGAGAGAAACAGAGAGAGAAAGAGAGAAAGAAAAAGAGAGAAACAGAGAGAGAAAGAAAGAAAGAGAGAAACACAGATGTGAACTGAACTCTTGGTTCAAGCCTAGATTAAAAATCTTGATATTTTGAAGAAAGGAGGAATAATCTATGTTCTTTTAGTGTTCTATACAGAAAATGAACTATAGTGTAGTGAGATAGAAGGGCAAAATTCACAAACCTGTGATAAGCCAACAACGGTCCGTCGATCAAAAGGCAGCGGGTGGCATGTTGCACGTGTGGGCGGAAGAACAAAACATGTGACGAGTCTGACTAGTTGTGGCGGTAAAAATCGTGAGTGTCTTTGAGGCGGCAATTTATAGTGGCAAGTCTCGTAGCTTGCGAGACGAGAGTTGTGACGTCTCGGCCAGACCGAGTATAAAAGAACAGTGGCAAGGGAGCAAAGGACGACAACCTTATTTCTTTTAAGATCTTCACAAGTGTTACAGTGTCTTTGGTAGAAGTGAATTTCGTTAGATAATTAGAATCGGGAAACCAGTTTATAATGGTCGTCAATGTATGGTGGTTGTTTATGGTTGTTCTTTTTAGGCATGAAGGCCTCTGATTGGTTCAAAATTACCATTTTTATTATTTCTATTTTTGCTTTCTACCTGTGCTGATCCTATGTGCAGATTGCTTACTTTTGTCATTTTATTTCTGTTTTCAATGCATTAACTTCCAGTTCACTTCTTATCATATCACTACAGAACTATTGTTAGTAATAATTTTTTGAATAAACAAATATATCAGAAAATATGTTGCACCAAATTGTGCAATTTCAAACTTACATTTTTGGATAGATTAAATAGAACTTGATTTATGGTGTGAATATTATCTTAGATATACAGAGTTCCCGACGTTTAAAATTTATATTAAATTTTTCAAATGAATGAAAATAAGACGATTGGATCAGAAAAATACTTTATTTTCATCAATTCAAAGAAAAATATTGGATTAAAAATGTTTGCATTTTAAGAAAATAAGTTTTCAAATCACTGTTTTCGGGTATTGAATTTTTTTCTTTTTTTTTTTAAATTTTTAAAATTTTCTTTAATGTTCTTCAGAATTTGATCTTTCTAGAATTGTAAAAAAAATTTTTTTCTTCAAAGGAACAAAGGTCAACACCCACATTCTGAATTGATTAAAAAAACAAAAAAACTTTTAAAGAACTTCTTTTTTTTTTTAATTGTTTTAACTAAATAAGCTATTCCTTATAAAAATCAAGTCATCAAGTCGTGAAAATTTCATTAAAATCGTACAATTCCCTGATTTTTGGTAATAGTTTGAAAATTTAAAAATTTAAAATAATTTTTTAATTAGCTCTGTCGAGTTTGCATATTCCTATTCCATGATGAACAAATAAAGCGTGTTGAAAACAAGAAAATACATGGAAAATAGAGGAGTTGACTCGGTTAAAATTTATTCTCGAACTGAAATACACCGTTAAAAAAAGGGCGGCAAAAAGTTGGGCGGAAATGGGTGGAGCTTTAAGCACCGGCTGATTTTATTTCAAATGTCATGAAAAGAAAGACTAGATTATAATCTCAATTACTACCCCTTACGGATATTGCCGGTACCTCCTATATAAATAAAATTAAACAAAAGAGAAATTGTGTCGTTGATGAACAAACATCTTAAATTTAGAGAAAAGGCAATTTAACGCAAAAATGAAGACAAAAAAGCTTGTTCGTTGTGTCTTTCTTTTTGAATTCATAAAGAATTTTTTAAAAATTATATTCAAATATCTTGAATAATTAAAATGTTTGCTGCAAATTAAGAATTGTTCGTAGCTTTTTTAAGAGAAGGGACGAAATTATTATTAACACCGTTTGATGCTCTTGTTTTATATTTGTTGTCAGACGAAACATTTTCTTGAAAATAATTTCATGATTTTCATCGTGTTTTTCCATTTCTTAATTCTGTTTATTTTGTGTCATTCATTTCAACTTTTTTCAACAAAAAAATTAAAAGAAATTATTAATTTCATTTTGTGCTGACCATCAGTTTCTGCGGTCCAAATTTAAACAAAAAAATAATATATATAAAAAGGCACTTGAACATAAACCCGAATTTAAAAAAAGACGATTTTTTTCACTGTTTTTCTCATACTGAATTGCCTGGTCTGAAAGGTAAGTGAAAGGAAAAGAAAAACAAACAAACAAAAAACACGATTTTGTATTTAAAACAAAAATAATTGAGAAGAAAAATCAAGAAAAAAAATCGTCTTTCACCATCATATTTAATTTTTATTTGGCTGATATTAGCAACTTTTAAATGAAAAAAATTATTTCATCTTTTCAGATAATTTATTAAAGGGTATCGTTTTTAGCTTTTAGAACAGTAAACAATAGGTACCACCAATTTTACCCTGTGAAATTTACCCCCGCCCCCTCCTACATTTAACACAATGAAACTTGCAAAAAAATTTATATTTCCTTGAAAAAATTTTTCCATTCGAAAGAAAAAAACATTAAATAAACTCCTGATGATTTAAAAAAAAAAATGTTCAGCTTACGAAAATAATGAAAATTATGATTGAAAAACAATGTTTTCATTTTTGCACTGTTAAATCAACTGAAATTTAACGTAGCTAAAAACAAGTTACGATAAGAGTTTTTTTTTTAATTTAAATTCTATGAAAAATCAATTAATGGTCCGATTTTCACGAAAATTTCCATAAATGTTTGCCATTGGATGTAAATACATGTGAAATAGTTTTTTTCTAAAATATATAAGGGGAAATATTTTTTTACGAGGTCTATCACCCCCCCCCCCTATTTTATTTTATGAGATTAAAAAAAAATGACGCGTTAGAAAAATTTTGTACTTTTTTTTCTATAAAGATAAGAGGCTGAATAACTATATCAATGAAATTGTATAACGTACTGAGCTATAGTTTTTTTTAGGAAAAGTTAATGAAATCGGAAATAAAAAGTGCAAAAAATGTCATAATATTAATATTTGAAAACTATTTTTTGCTTTTGTAATTGGTATGTACTATATTCTATTAAATTGTCCAAAAAAATTTTTCATGGATATTCAAAAATATGATTTTTAGAATTCAGGTGAACTAAAAGTTGGTCAGATCCGAGCTCTATTAATATTTTTAAAAGAATTTGTAATCTTTATTGTTGAATAGTAATGTATGGTTCTTAGAATATGCGGAAGAGCAAAACTAACATATTTGTTTTACATTACAAAGAGACGAGACGTTTCTGAGTAACCAAAGTTTGTTTTTCTTTGGTCAAAAAAGTTAAATAAAATAATTTTTTATGCTATTAGAATAAAAAGTGAGTATATATGATTATTTTATGTTTTTCTCATAGAAAAAATATTCAAATTTTCATTTCATTTCATTTTCAATCTTAAATATTAATACCAAAACCGAAGACATTTTTTAACGTTAATTTCACGGTGACATTTTAATATGAAATTTTTTCAAGTTTTTATTCATACAGTTGTCGACCAAAAAAATATGGGTGATTGATACTAAAGTAAAGTACTTTTACTTTGTGTTTTTCCTAGAGGGAATTTTCCCGATCTTTTTTATTCTAAAGCCTGAGTAATTTGGGCCTGGAATCAGTCTTCATTTTTTTTTTTTTTCTTGTAAATGCAATTTCATTCTGTTGAGGTTGTGGAGTATTTCTTTTATTAATTATAATAAAAAGGGATTTATATTTAAAATCAGATGCATATTAGCCTGTTGATAGAAATATTGAATTCTTAAGGTATTCGTTTCTTTTTTTGCAGATGTTCCAGCTTATAAAGAATATTTGATGAATCTGAAACTTCAAATCTATCACTTGAGAAAAGTCATCTTTTTGAGAACTGTAGAACTTCATTTTAATGAAACAAACTTTGGTGAAAAATATATTCTTATAAAGATGTACATACCATCCTTTTATATGAAGTCATAATTGGTAGAACATCTTGCAACTCATATTGGGAAGAAATTAGTGGAATGCTGGGATAATCTTTTAGAGAAATATCAATTTTAGGGCAACATTTGTAAAAATGCATTAGACAAAAAAAACACATTTTTGTTAAATGTGAGATATATCAGTTTTGACGGTTGTTAGGTTTGATGAAAAGATTTTCAATCAAAACTGGAAAGAAATGATATTCAACTGAAGCATTTATAAAATATTTCATCAGTTTAAATGATTACGTGAATTTGAATGTTTCATCAATATTTTCCAAGATTAAAAAAAATGGAAAAAGTGGAAAACTACCCTGAAAACAAAGATTTTGAAACTCTGGAATGTAAATTGACTAATAGTTCAACTTCAAAAAAATGCTTATCAAAAGGCATTAGAGAGAAACCATATTCATGTGAAGTGTGTGGATCTTCTTTTTCACAGAAGTCCACTTTGCACAACCATATGCAAACACATTCTGGAGAGAAGCCATATTCTTGTGAAGTGTGTGGTTGTTCTTTTTCACAGAAGCATTATTTGGTGAAACATATGCGTACACATACTGGAGAGAAACCATATTCTTGTGAAGTGTGTAGTTATTCTTTTTCACAGAAGTCCACTTTGAACAAACATATGCAAACACATTCTGGAGAGAAGCCATATTCTTGTGAAGTGTGTGGTTGTTCTTTTTCACAGAAGCATTATTTGGTGTACCATATGCGTACACATACTGGAGAGAAACCATATTCTTGTGAAGTGTGTAGTTCTTCTTTTTCACAGAAGTCCACTTTGAATAAACATATGCAAACACATTCTGGAGAGAAGCCATATTCTTGTGAAGTGTGTGGATCTTCTTTTTCACTAAAGCATCATTTGGTGGGCCACATGCGTACACACACTGGAGAGAAACCATATTCTTGTGAAGTATGTGGATATTCTTTTTCAAGAAAGCAACATTTGGTGACTCATATGCGTATTCACACTGGTGAGAAGCCATATTCTTGTGAAGTGTGTTCTTCTTCATTTTCGCAGAAGCCTACTTTGGTGAATCATATGCGAACACATACAGGAGAGAAGCCATATTCTTGTGAAGTGTGTGGCTCTTCGTTTATGTGGAAACCTGATTGGGTTCAACATGCACAAACGCACACTGGAGAGAAGCCATATTCTTGTGAAATATGTGGTTCTTCATTTCCAAGGAAATCAAATTTAGTGGCACATATACGAATACACACTGGAGAGAAGCCATATTCTTGTGAAATATGTGGGTCATCTTTTTCACAGAAGATACAGTTGGTAAAACATATGCGTACACACACTGGTGAGAAACCATATCATTGTGAAGAGTGTGGGTCTTCTTATTCAAGAATGTCACATTTGGTGCAACATATGCGAACACATACAGGAGAGAAACCATATTCATGTGAAGTATGTGGTTCATCTTTTTCACAGAAGATTACTTTGATGAATCATATGCGTAAACATACAGGAGAGAGGCCATATTCATGTGAAGTGTGTGGGTCTTCATTTATACGGAAAACTGATTTGGTTCGACATGATCGCACGCACACTGGAGAGAAGCCATATTCTTGTGAAATATGTGGTTCTTCATTTGCAAGTAAATCAAATTTGGTGGCCCATATACGAACACACACTGGAGAGAAGCCATTTGTTTGTGAAGTCTGTGACTCTTCTTTTTCTGACAAGTCTAGTTTAAACAATCATATGCGAATACATACAGGAGAGAAGCCATACTCTTGTGAAATATGTAGATCATCTTTTTCACAGAAAATACAGTTGGTAATACATATGCGTACACACACTGGTGAGAAACCATATCATTGTGAAGAGTGTGGCTCTTCTTATTCACAGAAGTCACATTTGGTGCGGCATATGCGAACACATACAAGAGAGAAGACATTCTTGTGAAGTGTGTGGCTCTTCATTTATACAGAAAACTGATTTTGTCCAGCATGTACAAACACACACTTGAGATAAACCATATTTTTGTTAAGTATGTTCTTTTTTTTTTTTTTTTTTTTTTTTTTTTTCCCAAAAAGTCAAGTTTCAATCAGCATAAGCAAACACACACAGGATAGAAGAAATATTTTTGTGAAATATGTTGCTCTTCTTTTTTATTGAGGTCACATTTGCTGAGGCATATGCTTGTACCCACTAAATTGGAAACATATTCTTGTGAGATGTGTAGTACCTTTTTTCCGGAAAATGATCATTTGAACCATTATAGTCTAAGAGACTCTGGAGGGGAACCATATAATTTTGAAATGTATACTGCATCTATTTGATGGAATTAACATTTGCTGAGGTATATGCTAACACACACTGGAGAGAAATCATATTTATGTGATCTTTTTTGACCAATCATGTACCACGGTGTGTTGTTATGTTCGTCTAAAGTTCAAGGATGTGAAACGCTGGGTTTTTCATCAGAGAGAGACAAAAAAAAATGAGAGATGAATTCATACAAATACATTGGCAAAAGAGTAATGTAAGGCAGATATATTATTTTATAAGTCAACTTTATTAATTTTCCATAATTAGGCAGGACAATAAGTGGACACTAACGGGCTGAGAGAATATGTTCATTTAGATATGATAGATATATGATTATATCATGAGCTGGCAAATATTCTTGAGAGGATGATGAGAAAGGCATCACTTTAATTTTCTTTTTAAATATACTGACTGATTCAAACGTATATATAACAATAGAAAAAACTCAATGAAGGATGATTTTAAAAGATCTCAATGATGGATAAAGGTACTTAGCCTCAGTTGGTTCCTTTTCCGTTGTATATTCTTGTGATGTGTCCGATGAAATTTCTTCATTCCACTTATCGCTCCCATCTTGTTCCCAAAATTATTTGCTATTGAAGTTGAATAAAAGAGATGAAGTCTTTCCTTTTCCATTTCATCACATAGTCTATGGAGGTTTTATCTTATTTTTCTTTAATGGGTTTCTGTTGAAACATTATTGGGATAAATATTGGGCCCTATTTTGATTGTGGGCTTTTTCTTGTGAGGGTACAATAACATCCATCTTCTTTGCGGACCCGGGTTTTCTTTGTCTGCCTTATTTTTTACTTTTTTCCTCTCCCAGTCCTCATTCCCGACCTCTGCCAGTCGAGAGAGAGAGAGATAGAGAGAGAGATCCTCCCTGCTGCCTGTGCCATCTTCAACTCTTCGCCACTACTACTGTCCTCATTCCAAGCTAACCCATAGGGATGGGGGTGGGGTTAAGGATGCACGCAGGCAACAGATTACACATATTTGACAACACATTTCTCCTTTTTTGCATTTAGTTAGATCGTCCATCTTTTGAGAACTTCTTTCAAATTGAGTTTGAGTTTGAGTTTTGTTTGACAGCATATCAACCTCTGTGGGTCATTTAATGCCAAAAAGGTTATTTTGGATTTCAGACTTTAAAGTAGTGGTTCTATGGAGATAATTGGTTATGTTCTGTTATATTTTGTTGCTTTTTTTAATAAAATTTAAAATGTTTTCAGGGTTTGTATTCTTAAAGATGTCTTTCAGGTTTCTAGCTTGATAGTAATTTGCGCGGATATGTTTAAGTCTGTTACAATTTAGAAGGATATGCTTGGTTGTAAGTTGTACTTTGCATGTTGGGCACACTGGGGTATCTTTCAAATTGATATCAGTGACATATACATGACAGTGTACAGCTGTATCTGGGACAGTAGTATATCCACAAAGAGCTCACAGAAAACAACAAAGGTTGGACTATTAAAACTATGGTTGTTCTCCAAATGTTAAACTTCTTTTTCCACAAACAACAGTTTTTGTAATAATGTTTTGTCAGCATATAGCTGAAATACACACACATATACATGCACACACAAATGTATGGACTAAAATACATTTATTTCTTTGACCAATAAAATTTGATCTTGTTCAAAACATTTATATTGCAAAATATTTATGTATACTTCCATTCATAAAATAAACCCTTTCCTCTTAAAATTGTTTGTTACCATTTCATCTATCATATTTCCATAAAATTATTTGTACCATTTCTTCTACTACTTTGCCAACCAGCAAGCAGTAAATGTTGTCTTTCTTATATCAGCTTTTCATATTTTTATCTTTTTTCTTTTAAAGATATTTTTTATCATTCCTTCTATCATATTCCCATAAAATTATTTGTACCATTTCATCTATCACCTTGTTAACCAGCAAGCAGTACATTGTTGTCTTTCTCATGTCAACCTTTCCTATTTCATTCATTTTCCTCTTTCCTTGTATTTGTTACATAGCCTATCATTTTAATGAAGAAGTGTAGTCATTTAAAATAATGATAAAACAGTGGACAATCACACTGCAATTCAAATACTAGATTGGACTAGTAAAAGTATGACTGTTCTGCAAATATTACCCTTCTTTTTCCACAAACAACAATTTTTGTAGTACATTTTTTTACCATATTGCTGAACACACATACAAACACATATACACGCACTAAGACCAAGCCAATTGTATTGACTAAAATAGATTCATTTATTCGAAAAAGGAAATTGATCTTGTGCAAAACAGACATATTGCAAAATATTCATGTATACTTACATTTCATTCTCTTTCCTCACTCAATACATTGGACAAAATAAGTCCTTAACACATCAGTTGTTTAGCAGATGATTAATGAGTGTCCTCTCATCTTTCCATTAAATGTGGTGATATATGTAAATGGGAAAAATTAGTTTTTGGTTTGTTTTGTTTTACGGCATATCAACCTCAGTGGGTCATTTAATGCCGATAAAGTTTTGAAATAAATCAATTCTTAATGGATAATACAATTTTTTTTTTAAATACAATTTTTCTATTTAACCCATAGATGGGACCCTAACAGGTGCTACCACTCTAGGTCAGAGTGGACCAGGGAGCAATGGTGATGAAGGGGTGCTCCACATTACCCAAACCTCCAAAACTGGAACCTCACAATCAGATAGAGTTTAACATCATTCCCAGGACATGTAGACCCGCAGCCACCGCCTTCTAGCACCCAAATAAAAAAAAGGGGTTGGGGCTTGCCATAAGGGGGAAAAATTAGGTCTGACAAAAATGGAGCTCCATCCCTCAAGGTTTTTTTTTATGATGAATATAAAATATGTCACAGCTGAATGAGCTGTCTATCTTTATTAAATTCTGAACTGAAGATATTACTTGATTAGTTAAAAGATAGACAATAGAAAACGACATGAGGGTAATATGTATTTCAAAAAACTAAAATAATTTATTATGAATTATTTCAATTTATTATCTAGGTATATAGATAAATTATTTATATCATATCTACACTGAATGTGTTGGTGGTAATTTTAGAGCATTTGATTATATGTCTATTGTTAACAAAAAATGTGTTGACTTAGAATATTCCACTTCAATCAAAAATATTGAGGAAATCAGAGAAGCATTAAGTACATTTTAGACAAATATACTCAAGCCATCATCAATGGGTTTTACAGAGCTAGATGTAATGTGGATGGTAAAGGTGTGGTATAATTCTGAGTTTCTGTATTAATTCTTTGTTCAGAGATTATTCTCACTTTCCCCACAAAAAAAGGTAAAAAGGGATAAACTGGTGAATGAATAAGGTATAACACATTTCCCCCCATGCCTGAATCATCATTCCCTTTGAAAAATATGGGTTAACTTCCCCTGACTCGATTCCGGAAGTTTGGTCTGCAGGAGCCAGAAATACTCAGAACAGTCAGAGCAGTGAATGAGACTGGACATGCCGACGAACAGCAACAGTAGTCTCACCAGCACTGACTAATAGAACAGACAAACAACACAGCAAGCGTATGAGCCTACAACAAAATTCTTCACCCTAAATGAACTCAAAGATAAGTGCATTACTTGTTACTATATATATGTGTATGTGACTCAAACACCGCTAAAAGCTTTAAAAGTTTTAGCAAACCCTTTGCACCAGAATTAATAAAATATCCCCTTTTATGCATAATACTTGTCTTGTCTTTATTCCTTTCTCATTGTAGAATTTATTTCTGTTATCACCTCTCTCAACCCCAGACACAGGCCTGTCAATATGGTTCCAAGATTCAGAGGTAGATGCAATGTAAATTTTTAGTTTTTATCATTTGGGCCTTCATCACTCAATATATTACATTGGACAAAATATTTCCTTAACACATCAGTTGCTTAACAGATGAATAAGGAGTGCCCTCTCATCTTTCCATTAAATATGATGAAATATATATTTACCAACCCCATGCACGAGCAGGATGCAACACAAGGTCAATTTCTTAAGCAGGGTTTAAAAAGGTTTGAATTCAGAGTTTTCCTTCCCCTAGAATGGTTACCTAGCCATGGTTAAAGAGCCAAGTCTGCCTTGCTATTTACCCATAGCTGGAGACAATTGGATTCATTCCTTTCCCAGGGGTATTAGTGCTATGTGAAAAGCAATATTTACACTTTCAATAAGAAAACTTAACAAACCATCCTTTGGCTATTATAAATTTATTTCAACCAGTAACTCAGTAAATTAACCCAATTTTCTCAGGCAGCCATTAAACTAACCCCAACCCTAACCCTAACCCCAACCCATAAGAAGCAACAAATTAAACTAGAATGGAGAAAAAAAACTTTTTTTCTTTTCTTTCTCTTTTTACAAAACCAATAGAATCTCAACTCTTCAAACACACCCACATAAAACTTTTTATAGGATGATAATAATAATGAAAAATAAAAACATTAAATACATTATACAAATAAAAGAAAACAAACAACTGTAGTTGTGTTCAGTGCTACACAGGAAATATGTAATTTCTTGAGACAATGTATCCAAAACTTCCTTCAGTCCCCCAAAATTAAATCTTGCATGTCATTGAACCCGGAATCCAGAGATAACTGTCACTTAGAACTGTCTTAACCTAACTACCTTATCCACTAGGCCATGTGTCCAATTGGACACATTGTGACAGTTCTAAGTGACAGTTATCTCTGGATTCCAGATTCCATCCTGAGTAGAGGCAGTAACATAGAAAAATAATTAACACAACTCCTACCCCAGCTATGGTTAGCGGAATGAGAACAAGTTACCCCCATGGACTGAATAAAGGGTTAGGTTCAAAGTTCCGTGATGGCTCCCGATTACAACAAGAAGGTTCCCGATTTCAAAAAGAAGGTTCCTGAGTCCGAAAAGAAGGTTCCTGAGTCCGAGAAGGTTCCCAAGTCTGACAAGAAATACTTGAAGAAGGCCGGAGGGCCTATCGGCCGAAACGTACAAATAACAATAAAGATGGGGACAATAGTCCGAATAACGCAGATAATAGCTTTTTTCATATTTTTGCATGAAAGAATATATATATATATATATATATATATAATATTATATATATATATATATATATTATGGTGTTATCAAGAAAATTTATATCATGATTTTATTAAGAAAAGTGATGAAGTATATCAACCATTTTTATTCCCACATAACTTAGTAAAACTATTACTGTCACAGTATTCACTTATCTGCTAATTAATCATTTAGATTAATTAGCAAATATGTAAATACTACCTCAGTAATAATTATGTCAAATCTTCCATGTGTAATAAAGTTGTGACAAGAAATGTAATGGTACTTAGTGATATAGCTACTGGCAAAATGAGCCTAAAATGCGTTTTTGACAAAATGACTTTAGCCCCCACTACAGAAAATAATTTACCAAAAATCAGGGAATTATCGGATTTTAATGAAATTTTCAGTGTTTATTTATCAATGAATGATCTTTATAATGCCTTATTTATTTTATTTCAAAACTCTCATTTTTTTTCAGGTCGCTTAATTTTTACCCCCCTTATGTTGGGGCGTAACATTTTGTTCAAGTTGGTCTTATATTGTACTAATAACAGTATAAATAAAGAGATAAAAGACCGAAGTTATGAATAGAAACAACAAAATTTTTTTACGGTGGCTATTCTATGAGAAAATAAGTACCGAAAATCAAAAAATAAAATGTAAAAAAATAATAAATAAATAATATTTTGAGATTTCTTTTTTACTCATTTCGATAATCATTTAATTGGCTATTATCTTATAAAAGAAAAAAATTATACATCGATATTTTTTCGGCTTAAAATGGGGAGGGGGTACATTTTCAATCGAGTTTTTCTTCAAAACTTATTACTTTATGTATCTAAAATAAGGTTTGCATTGAATAGATATTTCTAGAATCTAAAAATATAATTTTAAACTTAAAATCCGAATATTTTTATTTTAAATGAATTTTATATATTAATTTTTCATTGCAAAAATACTAAATTCAAGTTTTGAAATAAAATAACTGATGCATTATAAAATTCATTAATTGATAAATCAATACTGAAAATTTCATTAAAATCGGATAATTACCTGATTTTGGTATTTTTTTTTCTTTTTTTTTTTTTTTTTTTTCAATCGTGAATCTTATATTAAAATTGTAAACAAGCACTTAAAACCCTTGAAAAAGAGACAGAATGGCGAATCGCGTCGAAATTGACCAAAACAAATGGTTTTAAATCTTTTTAAAAAAAAAAAACTGCATATGATATTTTTCTTTTTTTAATGATGGTCATTATGTTACTACCTATCGATTTAGACAAAGTTTGACCTCAAATAATAGATTTAATTAATTTTAATTCGCTTTTAAAACTTGTAGAAGCTGATTTTTTTGCCAGTCCCTAGAGTGATATATATGGGAGACTGCAACAGTAATAATTATGTCTAACCTTACAGGTATGAAGAACCCGTGGCAAGAAATCTAATGGTACTTATTGATATTCATGGAAAATAATAATTTCAAATTTGTGCTGAGTTATATATGGATTTTAATGTTCTGTTTTGTGTACATTTTTGAGTACATGGCCGTGTAAGTTTTAACTATCATACTTTTTATCTTGTTCGTTTTGTCTTCCTTTTTAAATTCATAAAGATCTTTTTTAATTATATTTAAATAATTAAACTGTTTGCTGCAATCAAAAATTCTTAGTAGCTTTTTAAAAGAGAAGGGACGAAATTATTATTAACACCGTTTGATGTTCTCGGAAATAATTACACGATTTGTATCGTGTTTTTCCATTAAAAAAAAATTGTGTTGACTTTGTATCATTCATTTCAACTTTTAACATTAAAAAAAAAAATCAATGAACAAAACAGAAATTGAGTCGATTGACTGAAAACTCCTAAGGAACTGACACCAAATTAAAAACAAAAAACGAAACAAAACAAAATAAAATTACTTGAATGCAAACGTGAACCTAACCAAAAACAACCATTAATTTTTCACTTTGTTTTTCTCATATTGACTTTCTTGGCCTGAAAGGTAAGTGAAACAAAAAACAGTTTTGATTTTGTATTTAAAACAAAAATAATTGAGAAAAAAATCGTTTTTTCTTGTCTAATTTTTCTTTGGCTGTAGTTGGCAATTTTAAAATGAAAAAAACTAATTTCATCTTTCCAGATATTTTATTAAAGGATATCGTTTTTTACCTTTTAGAACAATAAACACATAAAATGAAGATAATTTTAAAATCAAAGAATTGAAATACATTTCCGTGCTTTTTAAATTTGTAATTTAGGGATGTCCAATCAATTTTGATAGTTGAAAAAAGATATGGAGGCTCAATGTTATTTAGAGTGACATAATTCTATTTCGTATGTTTCAAATACCCAGATTTGAACTCCGGTTAAACATTGTTGAATAATGAATTTTAAAAGTATTGCGTCAATTATGATAAAAAATAAAGATTCATTTTTAGTTTAAGAAAGAAGCGCTAAGTGTTAAAAAAACAACACGTAAAATCATTTTTTTTTTTTTTTTTGTTGTCGTCTGATTCTTGTAAACAATAAAATATCCAGCTACGCGATGGGAAAGTGCAAATTTAAACTCGCGACTTGAAAAAAAGTTTCCATCATCGTATGTCACCCTGCCAAAAGTCAAGGAATTAACCGAATTAATAAAATTTTCAGTTTATATATAAAATTAATAAAAATATATTATAATGCATTTTTTATTTCATTTAAAGACTTTTGCATTTTTTCACGTAAGTTAATCACATACCTTTCAGAAACTGTTTTACGCCTCGAAGATACGTGACAGACTTTAAAAATTGTAAAAAAGTTCTTAGATAAAATAACTGGTCCATTATCTTCTATTCATTAAATATATAAACCCTGAAAATTTCATTAAATTCTATTAATTCCCTGAGTTTTGGTATTTTTTATTTCTTTCTGCGAGGTGAAAAAAACGATGGTTAAATTTAGATTCTTTGAGTTCGATTTAACCCGAAAACGTTTTAACTTTTTAAAAATTCGGCCTAAATTAAAAATTGTAAATTGATATTTATTTAGTATTCAAAAAAAAATTATGGTTTTATACCGGAAAAACATTCCAATTACAGAATAAACGATATTAGGAAACTTTAAAAATTTCAATAGCGAATAATTTCATAAACAAAAAGAGAATTCATTTGCCAATAATTTCTGTTACGCGAATGAAAATTTACATGAAAACAGCCAAAATTTCATGCGTCTAACAAAACTTCAAGTCAAAGTTTTATTGTTTATTCGTTCTAAAATCAAACTGTAAAGAATGTGGGAGATAATCGACTCTTTTAGGCTTCCATACTTTAAATTGACGATTTTTTAAAAATCGTTTTAATTCTTTTAAAATATGTTGCCAGGTTATGCATGGTTTTTAACTTAGATTTTTTCAAAGATAAAATTCTGGGTTATCTTTGGTTAAAATTGCTAGTTAGCCCATAATAATCCTGCACATATATAATGGACCTTGAAATTTTTAAGGTAGTGAAAAACTCAGTTTAACTTAGATAGAATAATTTTTTTTACATCAATTTAAAGAAAACTATATTTTTTAACACTATGAAAAAAAAAAAAACTTTCTACATTATTTATTTTTTGAGTTTTAAGAAAATGAATTTTAAATTTATAGAATTTATTTAGAATATTGAATTTTTAAAAAAAATTTTTTCTTTTAATAATATATTCTTCAGCATATGATCTTTCAAGAAATGTAAAAATTAGGGACCGGGATTTTTTTTTTCTTCAAATGCTCAAAGGTCAACCCCCCCCCCCTATATTCTGAATTGATAAAAAAAAGGATTTTTTCAAGTTTCTTCCATAAAAAAATTAATCCTTATAAATTAAGTCGTGGGAAAATAATTTGGTGAAAATTTCATTAAAATCGGACAATTCCCTGATTTTTGTAATTGTTTTAAAATTAAGAAATTTAAAAAAACCCCCCCACTTCTCTGCACATTCCTATATATACGTGACGGGAAAAGTTACAAAACGTTTCTAAAAGTTATTTTGCCGTAAAAAATCTTGGCTTCATTTGAAAGAAATAAGATTGAAGAAAACTCTAATGTAAAAAAAAAAGAAAAAAAAAAAAAGAATTCTGATCATAGAATTCCTAAAACCGTGTCTTAAATGTTTGTTTAATTTTGTCTGATCAGATAAAAAAAAGGGGGGGGGCGTAATAATGAAATATTCGCTAAAAATATTACTTTTTTTTTTCTTAAGATATTTGTCAAAAATTTAATGAAATTTTCACTGCTTATTTGGACTATATTACTTTATTAAGGAACCCCTTTTCAATTTCGTGTCATTAGGTCATTTTTTTTTCATTTATACCCTCAATATCCGGTTGTTTGTTAACAAACAACTGGATATTGACGGTGTAAATGAAAAAAAATGACCTTAATGACACGAAATTGAAAAGGGGCCTTAAGGTAATATAGTCCGCTTATTTTAGGGACTGGCAAACAGAGGCTAAAATTCGTTTTTGACAATATGACTTTAGCCCCCCTACAGAAAATAATTTACCAAAAATCAGGGAATTATCTGATTTTAATTAAATTTTCAATGTTTATGTATCAATGAATGATCTTTATAATGCATTATTTATTTTATTTCAAAACTTTCTCATTTTTTTTCAGGTCACTTAATTTTGAACCCCCTTATGTTGGGGGCGTAAAATTGCTTCAAGTTGGTCCTAACTTGATACTAATTACAGTATAAATAAAGAGATAAAAGACCGAAGTTATGAATAGAAACAAAAAAAAATTTTTTTACGGTTGCTCTTCTATGAGAAAATAAGTATTGATTATCGAAAAATAAAATGTAAAAAAAATATAAAATAATTTTTTTGAGATTTCTTTTTTACTCATTTCGATAATTATTTAATTGACTATTAACTTATTTTTTTAAAAATTATACATCGATATTTTTTCTGCGAAAAGATAGAATTTATAGCAATTTAAACCAGTTGAGTTATTTTTCAATTTGTATATAGATTTTGTAGCGAGAGAAGAAACTTAGCTTGTGGAGCAAAGCAGGCCCGAACCTGTTTCACTTGCAGGATGACAAAGAAGAAGCCAGAGGGGAGGAAAGGTGTCTTCTTATGGGATTGTACAGATAGTCTATATCTTAAAAGAAATGTGTATGTAAGAATCAGATGTATTTTAGCATATTGTATAATTTAAGCAAGGAATGAATCTTACTATTTTTTTTACTTTCTCTTGTATATGCTATTTCCACCAATGGAGTCTGTAGAGTATTTCCCTTATTGTCTATATCATTAAAGAGACTTATTATTTATAGAAATATTGAATATAATCTTAGGAATTTCTTAAGATATTCATTTCTTTTTTTTACAGATGTTCCAGAATATTTGATGAATCTGAAACTTCAAATCTACCACTTGAGAAAAGTCATCATTTTGAGAATTGTAGGCCTTTGATTTACATGAAACAAACTTTTGTGCTGTATATTTGAAAATATACTAGAAAGAAAATATATTTTTATGAAGTGTATGTACCATCCTTTTTATAAGGTATTGGTAGAATATCTTGCAACTCACATTGGAGGGAAATGTGTGGAATGCTGGGATAATCTTTTAGAGAAATATCAATTTTAGGGCAACATTTGTAAAAAATGCATTAGACAAAGAAAAACATTTTTGTTAAATGTGAGATATATCATTTTGAAGGCTGTCAGGTTTGACGCAAGATTTTCAATCAAAATTGGAAAGGAATTATATTCAACTGTAGCATTTATAAAATATTTTATCAGTTTAAAATTATTCAGTGAATTTGAATGTTTTATTAATTTTTTCCAAAAAATAATTTTAAACTTTTCCAAGATTAAAAAATGGAAAAGATGGAAGACTTCTCAGAAAAAAAGGATTTTGAAACTTTAGAATATAAATTGACTAATCGTTCAACTTCAAAAAAATGCTTATCAAAAGACATTAGAGTGAAACCATATTCTTTTTCACAGAAAAATCCTATCCATACACACACTGGAGAAGTGTGTAGATCTTCTTTTTCACAGAAGAATAATTTGGTTAGCCATATGCGTACACACACTGGACAGAAGCCATATACTTGTGAAGTGTGTGGTTCATCTTTTTCACGGAAGCCTCATTTGGTGAGCCATATGCGTACACACACAGGAGAGAAACCATATACTTGTGAAGTGTGTGGATCTTCTTTTTCACAGAAGCCTGTTTTGGTGAACCATATGCGTAGACATACTGGAGAGAAACCATATACTTGTGAAGTGTGTAGTTCTTCTTTTGCACAGAAGCCTGGTTTGGTGAGCCATATGCGTAAACACACTGGAGAGAAACCATATACTTGTGAAGTGTGTAGTTCTTCTTTTTCACAGAAGCCTTTTTTAGTTAACCATATGCGTACACACACTGGAGAGAAGCCATATTCTTGTGAAGTGTGTGGATCTTCTTTTTCACAGAAGACTCATTTGGTGAACCATATGCGTACACACACTGGAGAGAAGCCTTATTCTTGTGAAGTGTGTGGTTCTTCTTTTTCACAGAAATCAAATTTGGTGGCACATGTACGAACACACACGGGAGAGAAGCCGTATTCTTGTGAAGTATGTGATTCTTCTTTTTCCGACAAGTCTAGTTTTAACAGTCATATACGAAGACACACAGGAGAGAAGCCTTATTCTTGTGAATTTTGTGACTCTTTTTTTTCTGACAAGTCTAGTTTGAACAAGCATATGCAAACCCACAGAGGAGAGAGGCCATATTCTTGTGAAGTATGTGGTTCTTCTTTTTCAAGGAAGATAAATTTGGTAAATCATATGCATACACACACCCAAGAGAAGCCATATACTTGTGAACTGTGTGGTTCTTCTTTTTCACAGAAGCCTCATTTGGTGAGGCATATGCGAACACACACTGGAGAGAAGCCATATTCTTGTGAAATATGTGGATCATCTTTTTCACAGAAAATACATTTGGTAAGCCATATGCGTACACACACTGGTGAAAAACCATATCATTGTGAAGAGTGTGGCACTTCTTATTCACAGAAGTCCCATTTGGTGCGGCATATTCGAACACATACAGAAGAGAAGCCATATTCTGAAAAGTCAAATTTGAATTGCCATAAGCAAACACATGCAAGATAGAAGACATAATCTTGTGAATCATTTAGCTCTTCCTTTTATGGAGGTCACATTTGCTGAGGAATAAGTTAATGCTCACTAAATTGGAAACATATTCTTGTGGAATGTGTAGTACATTTTTCCAGAAAGTGATCATTTGAACCATTATAGTCTAAAAGACACTGGAGAGAAACCATTTAATTTTTAAATGTATAGTGCATCTATTTGATGGAACTAACATTTTCTGAAGTATATGTTAACTCACACTGGAGGGAAACCATATTCATATTACCTTTTTTGGGCCAATTGTGTACTACAGTGAACCCTCACTGACAGTAGTATATCCACAAAGAGATCACAGAAAACAACAAAGGTTGGACTATTAAAACTATAGTTGTTCTCCAAATGTTAAACTTCTTTTTCCACAAACAACAGTTTTTGTAATAAATTTTTGTCAGCATATAGCTGAAATACACACACAAATGTATGACATCATTAATGCTCTACTACCATTGATAAGTTTAAATGTTGCAGCCTAACCATGCAGTTACTAGTTCCCCAATGAACCCACTATAACAGCTTAAATAATTACTGCCACTACTGCCAGGAAGAGTCCATTAAGCTGAGGAGGTATTTGACTGTTCCATTGTCCAATAGTTAACAATCTGTAACAGTCATTTCCAGACTGCAGGTTCAATCCTGGCTAAGGGTGAGAGTAACACAGAATAACAATTAACATCCACAAACAACAGTTTTTGTAATAATTTTTTGTCAGCATATAGCTGAAATACACACACATATACATGCACACACAAATGTATGGACTAAAATACATTTATTTCTTTGACCAATTAAATTTGATCTTGTGTAAAACATATTGCAAAATATTTATGTATACTTACATTTATAGAATAAACCCATTCCTCTTAAAATTGTTACCATTTCATCTATCACCTTGTTAACCAGCAAGCAGTACAATGTTGTCTTTCTTATGTCAGCCATTCTTGTTTCCCTCTTTTTTTCTCTCAGTGTTGAGCTCAAGTAGTTTCTTTACATCCATATTTTTGAAACATTACGCCCTGACTTAAAATTGTCACCATTTTATCTATCACCTTGTCAACCAGCAAGCAGTACAATGTTGTCTTTCTCATGTCAACCTTTCCTATTTCATTCTCTTTCCTCACTCAATACATCGGACAAAATATGTCCTTAGCACATCAGTTGTTTAACAGATGATTAATGAGTGTCCTCTCATCTTTCCATTAAATGTGGTGATATATGTAAATGGGAAAAATTAGGTCTGACAAAAATGGAGCTCCCTCCCTCAAGGTTTTTTTTATGATGAATATAAAATATGTCACAACTGAATGAGCTATCTTTATTAAATTCTGAACTGAAGATATTAATTGATTAGTTAAAAGATAGACAATAGAAAACGACATGAGGGTAATATGTATTTAAAAAAACTAAAATAATTTATTATGAAATATTTCAATTTATTATTTATATGCATGGAAGGAGAAAATAGAGGGAAATAGGAAAGGTTGACATCCACATTACATCTAGCTCTGTACACATGCTGTTCGTCGGCATGTCTGGTCTCATCCACTGTTCTGAGTATTTCTGGCTCCTGCAGTCCCTACTTCCGGAATCGAGGGGAAGTTAACCCATATTTTTCAAAGGGAATGATGATACAGGGATGGGGGGAAATGTGTTATACCTTATTCATTCACCAGTTTATCCCTTTTTACCTTTTTTTGTGGGGAAAGTGAGAATATTCTCTGGACAAAGAATAAATACAGAAACTCAGAATTATACCACACCTTTACCATCCACATTACATCTAGCTCTGTAAAACCCATTGATGATGGCTTGAGTATATTTGTCTAAAATGTACTTAATGCTTCTCTGATTTCCTCAATATTTTTCATTGAAGTGGAATATTCTAAGTCAACACATTTTTTGTTAACAATAGACATATAATCAAATGCTCTAAAATTACCACCAACACATTCAGTGTAGATATGATATAAATAAAGGACTATCACTCGCTTGTTAATCTGTGATAAAAAATTTTCTTATTACCTTCCATATACCAACAAATACCCTGAAGATGATCTAATTAATAGATCGAAACACTGCAGCGTCGGCCAATAAACTCACCACTTAACTCATTTAAACCTGTGTTTTTTCAATCTTTCTTAATATACTACCTACCGTCGGATTCACTTCCTTTTCTTCACACATATATATATGCAAACTTAGAGTAGTGAAGACATAAACTCAACTTAAGGATTGTCAGTTAATTCTATCTCTAATGTTTAACTTATTGATATTATATTTTAATAAATAGTATTAATAATAAATTCAAAATTAAATTCATCATCATTACAATATATCCATTACCATAAAATATTCTATTAATATTATTATTCATCATCATCATCATCATCATCACATTACCACTAGATTTATATCATAGTTATTATTACTATTAATATTACCATTATTATTATTTAAAAAATGTAATAATAAAATTAAAGCTAAATTAATCATTATTATAATATAGACACTGCCATAAAGTTTTTTTTTTAAATATTTTTGCTATTTACGATAATTAAGGTTATCATCATCACTACTATCATCATCACACCACCACATTACCATTAGTATTAAAATTAATAATAATAAATTATTATTATTATAAAATTTTTTAAATTAATACTATCAAAAATGAAAATTACTATTGTTATCACAATTAATTTTCCTATTATTAGAACATCATTAAAAGATTTTAAAGAATTTGTCCAACTATGTATGTATTTCCCAAATCTCTGCATTAGCCTTTTACAGAGTTTTGCGTGAAAGACTATATATATATATATATATATATATATATGAGATTTTATAATTTGCTTTAGAAGCATTGTTGAATAAAGTATATTAGTTGAAACAGCTGTACAATGTTCTACATGGGGCGCAATATTTGCTGAGTTCGCTTGTCATGATTATTTTCAATAATTATTTAATTTCATACAATATACGCATTGTAATTGCCTTCAAGCAAAAAATATAAATAATAATAATAATAATATATATATATATTATATATATATATAGCTCTATTCTTTATATCGAGCACTCTCCTAATACTACTGTAATTTGGCACACCATTCCAGTAAAAGCTGAAGCAGTGACTATCCCAGGCTATAGTTATATATATATATCCTTTTTCTAGATTTTTGCATGAAAGAATATATATATATATATATATATATATATATATATATATATGAAAGTCTTTTCAAGATAATATATATCATGATTTTATTAAGAAAAGTGATGAAGTATATCAAACTATTACTGTGGGCTGTATTCACTTATCTGCTAATTAATCATTTAGATTAATTAGCAAACATATAAATACTACCTCAGTAATAATTATGTCAAATCTTCCATGTGTAATAAAGTTTTGACAAGAAATGTAATGGTACTTAGTGATATTTATGGGAGACTGCAACAGTAGTAATCATGTCAAAGCTTACAGGTGTGTTAAAGTTTTGACAAGAAATATAATGGTACTTATTCATATTTATGGGAGACTGCAACAGTAATAATTATGTCAAAGTTTACAGGTGTGATAAAGTTGTGACAACAAATGTAATGATACTTATTTAGGGATGTGCAAAGGGGACATAACTCTTTAAAATTAATGAGCTGTTATCTACCTTACATTGAAATTTGTAGCAAAATATTTTGGCAAAATATTATGGTGGCCTTAAAAGATCTAATTTTTACTATCTCGTATGTTTTCACATCCGGGTATTTTGAAGTAAAAAATAAACATTGAAATTTCTATCCAATATCTTTAAAAATATTTTTCTTGGAAGTGTAGCCAAAAAGACTTTTCTTTGTTGCAATTGATATATTTATTTAAACTGCGACATAATTCGGCCCGTTTTGTCACCCACAGTTAAAAATTGACAATTTTTTTAAATCTCTGAAAATATGCAGCAGATCATAGCGTATTTTTAACTTAGATTTTTTTCAAAGATAAAATGCAGAGCTGTCTTTTGTTAAAATTTCAATTTAGTCCCGATTGCTGTTAAATTGACCTTAAAATTTTTAAGGTCGTGAAAAACTCAGTTTAACTAAGTTAAAGTATTTTTTTGTTGCATCAATTTAAAGAAAAATATTTCTTTGATATTTTTTTAATACTACGAAAAAAACATGCTACATTATTTATTTTTTGAGTTGTAAGAAAATTACTTTTGAATTTTAAAATCACTTTTTTGAAGGTATTTAATTTATTTTTATTTTTTATTTTTCTATATATTCTTCAGGATATGATCTTTCAAGAAATGTAAAAATTAGGAACCGGGAATTCTTTTTTTTTCAGATGGTCCCCACCCCCCGCACACACATTCTGAATTGATAAAAAACATATTTTTTCAATTTAAAAAAAAAATAAGATAAAGTAATCGTTAAAAAATTAAGTCGTCGGAAAATAGTTTGGTGAAAATTCCATTAAAATAGAACAATTCCCTGATTTTTGGTAATTGTTTTAAAATTAAGAATTTTTTTAAAAAAATTACCTCCTTTGGCAATTTTTGAGCCATCCTAAATTCAGAGACTAAGCAAGTGAACACAAAAATGAAGAGAAAAAAAACTTTTTAGTTTTGTCTTTCTTTTTAAATTCATAAAGATTTTTTTAATAAATCATATTTAAACATCTTGAATAATCAAACTGTTTGCAACAATCAAGAATTCTTAGTAACTTTTTTAAGAGGTGAAACTATTTAGGAATAATTTCACAATTTCCATCGTATTTGTCCATTTCTTAATTCTGTTTACGTTTTGTCATTATTTCAATTTTAACATTTCTTTTTTAATGAAATGAATGTACAAAAGAGAAATTGGGTCGATTGACTGAAAAATCACAAGTAGAACCACATTTAGACTAAAAAGAAGTATGTAAAACAAAAATAATTGGGAAAAAATCGTTTTTCACTCATTTTTTTTTTTTGTTAGTAATTTTTAAATGAAAATGGTTATAACAGTCACTAATTGACTTTTAGATAAAAGCTTTTAGAATATACACATTGAAGTGAATATTAAAATAAATAAATAAAATATATTTAGTATTGTAACATAACAGGTGCAAGAAAAATAAAACATTTATTGCAAAAACACGGACATAAATATCATCATGTCATGCAATTAGCACGGATATCCATGACAATCTCTTGCCAACCTTCTCTATTATTCATTGCCCCTAGGTGGTCCTCTGTGCAGTATCCAGTATCTGTGCAGAGCTGATCAATGTAAGTCCTTGCTGGACAGCTCACATTAGCATGTCCATGTGCTGATTTCCATGGAGAATATTGCTTATGAGTTCATCCTTGCTTCTCCAGCAGTCTCCAGCATGTCTTGTGTATCTCACTCGGATGATTTGTGAGATAGGAGGCAAATGGCCATACATACAGCAGTATTCTTGTGCAGCTCTCATCTTGCTTAAATATGTAAACATAACGTCCTTTCTCTTCCTTTCTTTCTATTTTTATTGTT
Organism: Doryteuthis pealeii; assembly: GCA_023376005.1. Classification (NCBI taxonomy): domain Eukaryota; kingdom Metazoa; phylum Mollusca; class Cephalopoda; order Myopsida; family Loliginidae; genus Doryteuthis; species Doryteuthis pealeii. The sequence goes on from CM042168.1 coordinate 71,052,098, forward strand.
TTGTCTTTTTTCTTTCTTTCTTTCCATCTTTTTTTTTTATAAACATATATTTCTCTCAGCAAGCTATTCTGTCGTTCCATCTTTTCTTCTTTCAATCACATTCATTTTTTTTTCTTTCAATCGTTCATTAATTCGCTCTGTATTTTCCTTTCATTCATTCATTCTTTCTTTCTTTCTTTTCTTTCTTTCTCTTTTTCTTTCTTTCTTTCAGTCCTTTCTTTTTTCATCTTACCTTTATTCAAGCACAGTCTTTCTTTTTTCTCTCAGTTGTTCATGAATTCGCTTTGTTTTCTTTCTTTCTTTCTTTCTTTCTTCTTTCTTTGTTATTCTTTTCGCACTATTATTTCAATATAATTATTTTGGGGAAACATTGGAAATTCTGACACATTAGGGTCCAAGTGATGCAGCCATACAGCAGCACTAACACAACTAAAGCTTCGAAGAATTGTCATTTTAACTTGTCAGTGAGATCAGATTTCCATATGACTGATAATCTGTTTATAGCAGACCATACCTTCCCTATTTGTGCATTAACATCACTTTTTGTGGATGAGATATTGCTACCTAGGTATGTAAATTGTTGTACTGGCTTTAGAGGCTTAGTGTGGAGATGCTCCCTTTCTTTTTAAAACACAGGAACTTAGTTTTATTGGAGTTCACATAGAGGCCAATATTCTTTGCTGCCTTCTCCAGGCTATGTAGTAGGGATTTGGCTTGTGCTCGTGTTTGTAAGAAGTGCTAGGTCATCTGCGTAATGTCTGTGCAGGATATCTCCTGCTTCTTGTCTATTTTAGTGTGAGGCCCTTTTCTTTTATGGTATCTAATGATGTTTGGAGTACATAGTCTAGGTATATTATAGATATATATGGTGCTAAGGTATCTCCTTGTAGAACTCCAGCAGCCATGTCAAAGAAATTAGATATGTTCAATATATTTCAAGGGAGGTAATAATAAAAATAGATTATGGGATTAACCATTTCACTTACATAAATATAAGTAACATGATGAATTCATAGAAAACCCCAAATAACAATAATGTATCTTGTAGATTTATTCAGATATGACTATTAATTAGGTATGTTCAATATATTTCAAGGGAGGTAATAATAAAAAATAAATTATGGGATTAACCATTTCACTTACATAAATATAAGTGACATGATGAATTCATAGAAAACCCCAAATAACAATAATGTATCTTGTAGATTTATTCAGATACGACTATTAATTAGGTATGTACAATATGTTTCAATGGGAGGTAATAATAAAAAATGAATTATTCAAGAATATTAGTTCTTAGTCATATCTATTTTTATTATTTCTTTTTTTGTTAGAGATTCTCATGCCCTGTCTTTTTATTAATTTTTGTTAATAGAAACAAATGAACACATTATGTACTTGGGTCATTCAATAGATAAGGAGAATTTTTTGATAAAGGGAAAAATTTCTTTTTTTAAAATTGTTCTCAATAAATGTAAATGCTACATTTTTTGGAATTGGTTTATATCAAACAAATTATTTCAAGCTTGTAAAATATTTGTTTCAAGGATAATCAAATTAAGTCAATTTTTTAAACGTATCAATCAATAATTATAAAAAAAACAAACAACAAACAAAACTGGTGAATAAGGAAGGAAAATTAAAATAAAAAAGTAAATATAAAATTCTTTAGAATTCTTACAAAAAATAAAAACAAAAACAAAGCAAACAAAAAACAAAACTGGAAGGTAAGTAAGTAAAATTAAAATAAAAAAGCAAAAGTACGATAAGATAAAAATAACATTTTATTGTGTGAAGATGAAAAATTAAATTTCAAGATAAAGTTTTGTCAAATATTTTAAAAGATGTTTTAAGGCTAATTCCATACAGTAGGCATTTTCTGGGTCACTAGCATGGCCTCAACTGAAAGACTCATGACATCAAAGATCACTTTTACATGTTTTAAAGATAATTCCATGGAGCAGGCATTTTTGAATCACTAGCATGGCCTCATCTATAAGAAGTTTAATAAGAAAGGATCATAATATCAAAAATCACTCGGTGGACAGTAAGGAAGTGTTGTTAAGTATTTCCATAATGTGTGCAAAGTCCATTTCATAAGATGAGGATTTGCCTTTTAGTAGAGTGATTATGTCTACCAGGAAATTAATTAAGAGATGAGAAGATGATCCTCATTAAGTGAAATGGACTTGAGGCTGGACATATGTAAGTGATTACTGTTCTGTTAGTTCAACTGTCTGCAATATTATTGAGTAACCTTGTATCTTTGACTGTATTTGTGAGAAGTTTATTCATTTAATTATTTATATAGGTTTCTTCTTCAATTTTCAGATGAAGTTTCCTTTATGTGTTGTACTTTTACTTCTTTGACTTCTTCTTAGAGGGATTTTTCTTGATCTTTCATTTTTATTCTAAATCCTGTGTAATTTGGAACAAGTCTTCATATTTTGTCCCGCCCTGTCGGCTGGGGCGTTAGAATGCACCGACTGCACCTCTGCAGAGGGATAAGACTCCCCCAATGGGGCCACCTGTTGGCCGTGGGTGGCGACCCGTGATGCTTAAGGATAGAGCCCAGGTGGATGAGCAGTTCATGACTTGCAATACTCCACTTTGGCCCTATCTTGGGCTAGACGGGCGGTCGGAGAGGCCCCCTCCGATCAATCGGCTGGTCACGTCAAGCCCTAGCACCTTTATGATTTTCCCAACCCTATTGCCCTTATGGCAAACCTCAACCCCTTTTTATCATATGGGTGCTAGAAGGCGGTGGCTGCGGGTCTACATGTCTTGGGAATGACGTTAAACTCTATCTGATGGTGAGGTTCCAGTTTTTGAGGCTTGGGGAATGTGGAGCACCCCTTCATCACCATTGCTCCCTGGTCCACTATGACCCGGAGTGGTAGTACCGGTTAGGGTCCCATCTATGGGTTAAATAGAAAAATGTATTTATAAAAAAAATTGTATTATCCATTAAGAATTGATTTATTTCAAAACTTTATCGGCATTAAATGACCCACTGAGGTTGATATGCCGTAAAACAAAACAAATCAAACCAAACCAATCATATTTTGTCATTTTTTCTTGTAATTACTATTTCATCCAGTTGAGATTTTGGAGTATTTCTAAAACTGCATATTCCCCTATTGATATAAATATTGAATATAATCTACAAGATTTATTAAGATATTCATTTCTTTTTTTACAGATGTTTCAGCTTATGAAGAATATTTGATGAATCCGAAACTTCAAATCTACCATCTTCTTGAGAACTGTAAACCTTTCATATTCATGAAACAAACTTTGGTGCTGCATATTTGAAAATATTCTAGAAAGAAAATATATTCTTGTGAAGTGTACATATATTTGGTGCAGCATATGCACACACACACTGGGGAGAAGCCATATTCTTGTGAAGTAGGTGAATCTTCTTTCTCACAAAAGCCACACTTGGTGAGCCAAATGCGTACACACACCAGAGAGAAGCCATATTCTTGTGAAGTGTGTTCTTCTTTTACCTGCAAGTCAAATTTGGATCAGCATATGACACACACCGGAGAGAAGCCATATTCTTGTGAAGTGTGTGGTTCTTCTTTTTCCCGGAAGCCTCATTTGGTGAGCCATATGTGTACACACACCAGAAAGAAACTATATTCTTGTGAAGTGTGTGATTCTTCTTTTACCTGCAAGTCAAATTTGGTGAGACATATGTGTACACACACTGGGGAGAAGCCATATTCTTGTGAAGTGTGTGGTTCTTCTTTTTCACGGAAGAATAATTTGTTGAGGCATACGCGTACACATACCGGAGAGAAGCCATATTCTTGTGAAGTGTGTGGTTCTTCTTTCTCAGTGAAATCTCATTTGGTGTATCATATGCATACACACACTGGAGAGAAGCCATATTCATGTGAAGTGTGTGGTTCTTCTTTTGCCGAGAAGCCTGGTTTGGTGAGACATATGCGTTCACACACTGGAGAGAAACCATATTCTTGTGATGCGTGTGATTTTTCTTTTTCACAGAAGAATCATTTGGTGAGCCATATGCGTACACACACTGGAGAGAAACCATATACTTGTGAAGTGTGTGGTTCTTCTTTTCGAAGAAGATCCTATTTGGTGAACCATATGCGTACACACACTGGAGAGAAGCCATATACTTGTGAAGTGTGTAGTTCTTCTTTTTCACGGAAGCCTCATTTGGTGAGACATATGCGTACACACACCAGAGAGAAGCCATATTCTTGTGAAGTGTGTGGTTCTTCTTTTACCTGCAAGTCAAATTTGGATCAGCATATGCGTACACACACCGGAGAGAAGCCATATTCTTGTGAAGTGTGTGGTTCTTCTTTTCATAGAAGATCCATTTTAGTGAGCCATATGTGTACACATACTGGAGAGAAACCATATACTTGTGAAGTGTGTGGTTCATCTTTTTCAACAAAATCATATTTGGTGAGTCATATGCGTACACACACCGGAGAGAAGCCATATTCTTGTGAAATGTGTGGTTCTTCTTTTATCTGCAAGTCAAATTTGGTGCAGCATATGCGTACACATACTGGGGAGAAGCCATATTCTTGTGAAGTGTGTGGTTCTTCTTTTCAAAGAAGATCCTATTTGGTTAGCCATATATGTACACACACTGAATAGAAACCATATACTTGTGAAGTGTGTGGTACTGCTTTTTCACAGAATATTTGGATCAAGACACCAATAAGCACCCCAAGTGAGACCTAGATTCAAAAGGACATGTTTGCTTTTCACTGTCAAAATCTGGTTGTTTGTTAACAGATGATTTTTAGACACACTTTTTTTAGTTATTTCATATTGAAGTTGTTACTTCAGTAGTAATTTTTTTTTAATTATAAACCAAAGACACGTTTTTATATTAAGGACACTTTTTTAAAACTTATTTCATGATTCAATAAACATTTTTTTTAATTATAAAGTTTTTAACATTAGACATGTTTTACACAGGAATGGTTAAAGTATCGTATAAGGTCATAATAATAACTCCTAACCTGTAACCCTAACCATAGCAAAATATTTTTTTAAATTAATATTTTTATTGTTGTTTTTGTTTTTGATTTTGATTTTGTTTTAATTATAAAACTTTAAATGAAAGACACGTTTTTATATTAAAATAGTTTTGATCAGAAGAGAAATGCAGATTTGTTTATTTAAATAAAAATTGTTTTTACAAAGTATTTTTAGGTTTATTTTTGAATCAGGTATAACACATTTCCCCTCATCCCTGTATCATCATTCTCCTCCCTCAACCCCAGAAATGGGCCTGTCAACATCATTCCGAGTAAGTGGATGTTCAAACAAAAATATGATGCTGGTGTAGAATTTGAAGAACACAAAGACTTCAATTTAGTCTTCATAAATATTGAAAGGTTCTTAGAAGATAATCACAAGTGAATTTCCCAGTGGATTGAAAACTATTGGTATTAAGTGAGTGGTCAAACAAAAATATTCTTATGGAGACATGGAAGAGCACAAAGCTTGATTGGTATGTGAAGGATTTCTTCAAAAACATGTTACAATAAATTTGGCAACAAAATAGAAATTGGGAAAAAAAACTAAAAATGAAAATTTGGACCATATTTATACTGTTCCTTTTAACATGAGATATTAAATTCCAATGAAAAAAATGTTTCAGTTGCACAAAACAAATGCAAGACTCATGGTTTAAAATACCAGGGCACTTATTTGTCTGAATTTTTGAGATGAGGCTTGATAATTCATATAATTTAGATTTTTCGAACAGTTGTCCTTATCTTTATTGTTATAGACATGTTTCAGCCAATGTGCCGTCTGGCTTTCTTCAGTTGTTTCTTGTCAAACGTGTAGGGAATTACAACCAATAAAGCAAAAATCCCCAATATCATCGATGAGTGAAACCCATTGGTAATTAGTTTCATCATATCCAGGAGCAAGTTTAAGTGAAAACTATTTAACTGGAATACTGTTAAAAATTAGGAGATAGTTACTGTTCAGATACCAGTCATGTATGCCAATAAGGGTGGGGGTCCTTTAAAAAATGTGATATTGTGAAACGTACCTGGTTTCTTTAAAGGCGGGGATGAGTCATTCCTAAAATGAGGTTACCAAGCAAGTACTTTGTAGTATTAGTATTTTTATAATTCAACACATGTAGTTCTTTTAGACAATATCAAAATTAATAAAATCATAATAAAGTTCTGTGTAAAGAATTACTACCAATTCACAATGAGTCATTCCTAAAATGAGGTTACCAAGCGAGTACTTGGTAGTATTAGTATTTTTATAATTCAACACATGTAGTTCTTTAGACAATATCAATATTAATAAAATCATAATAAAGTTCTGTGTAAAGAATTACTACCAATTCACAATGAGTCATTCCTAAATGAGGTTACCAAGCAAGTACTTGGTATGTAGTTCTTTTAGACAATATCAAAATTAATAAAATCATAATAAAGTTCTGTGTAAAGAATTACTACCAATTCACAATGAGTCATTCCTAAAATGAGGTTACCAAGCGAGTACTTGGTAGTATTAGTATTTTTATGGCTAGGTGCATAACCTGTTGAGGTTGGGTATTCATTTTGCAAATTTTGGAAATAATGCGTGAGAAAAAACAAGAATTCACAATAAGTAAAGAAAAAGGAGGAGATGGAGACACGAGGTTAACCCAGCAAAGATTTTTATTACAAACTGAAAAAGAATCATTACAAAAAGTGGGTAAAGATTTTTGGGCGGAAGCAACAAGCACACACACAAAATTTTGGGTGAAAATGAACAAATTAGAAAAAAAAATTACATTTAAGAATTACATAAAATTAATTTCCAGTCATAAAAAGTTTATTAAACATTTTTGGAAGCAAAAAAAAGTTTTTCGTTTAATTTGCAGTTTTACGGCTTACACTGTATGGAAATAAAGAACTATTCGAAATACTGTGTAGTCTGTATGGCTTTCTGCACACGTTAGAGTTTATGTGGACCATTTGAATGTTACAGGAAAAGACAATTGGTTAGCTGAATTCGAACAGATGATTTCGGATATCACATCTGCAACATCCTACCTTCCAGACGTTTAAAATTCATAATTAAATTTTTTAAGTGAATAAAAATAGGTCAATATAATAAGAAAAAAGTCTCTATCAAAATTTCAGAAAAATTGAGGGGATGGGTGACACTTTTACTGTGACGGCAATACCTAGGCAAGGAATGAGTAATGACAGAATCAACTGGTGAAGACACTTTTATTTGTAAAAATATGGGAGTTGTCACGTCCTCCTGTCTCACAACTGGTCTTCAATGTGAAACTACAATAGAATACAAAGGACTATGTAGTTTCTCTAATACACAACTAATAAAATCGAAAAAGGAGGAAAAGTTCCATGCAGACACTAACCTTCTTGTCTCCTTGGTTCCTGACTGTTAAAAGAATTGAAAACTAGCACCACACGCACATGTGACTTTTACCGGTGTCAAAACGGTGCTTGTACCCATGCAATAGGATGGCCGAACAAAACAAGGGAGATAATTATCTTGCATTTATATTTACTTTTTTCTGAATGATTTGACATGGAATTGCCCAGAACAGTATAAACACTTACATACTGAGCATATTCTCATGTGTCATGCAACATGAAATGCTGTGATGTTTATTGGATACATCAATTTGGTAATTAACCATTGAACCCAACAATAAACCTAAGTAATTCACCATTTCTAAATTACCACTTTCCGACCAAAGGAGAGGGGATTGTTTATAAAGAAAAATCAACATGGTCCCCATTAGAATTGCTTTCTTTCATTTTTGCCGCTGTAATAAGTGTAATATGGGCTCTGTAGCCTTGATAGGCAACTGATCTAGGAGAATAACAAATCATAACTTAATTCTTACCCATACATTGCACAAGTTAATAGAGGGCACCCGACCAGTAGGGAGACCACACCTGTGCTTTAAAGAGGTCTGCAAGAGGGATATGAAGACATGCCACATCGACATCAACACATGGAAGGCTTACGCAGATGACCGTATGACCTGGTGTCTCGTCGTCAAACAAGGAATGAAAAGGAGTGAAAAAGAGAGGAAAGAAACCATCACAGAAAAGAGTGCCATAAGGAAGGAGAGACAACAGCATCTCCAGCAAGCATAACCATTTGTTTGCAATCACTGCACCAGAGATTGCCATTCAAAAATTGTTCAGCCACTTGTGCAGTTGCAGATAAAAAAAAAAAAGTGGATACTACACCATCGTCTTTAGTAGAAGGAAGGATGTCGACAAACATTGCACAAAGGAAATACATAGATCTCTACATCTCTCAGCTCTGAATAAAATAGTTAAAGGGACTGAAAAAATATGATGCAACAAAAGAAAAAAAAATACTAAATTTCTTTTTTTAATATTTATCTACTAACTTGTACAAAGGAGCAGGATGTAACACAAGGTCCATTTTTAAGCATTTTGGCTCCCAATTATAACAAGAAGCTTCCCGAGTCTGAGAAGGTTCCTGAGACCAACAAGAAATACCTGAAGAAGGCTTGAGGGTACATCAGCAAAAACATAGTACAGATAAAAATGAAGATGAGGACAATAGTCCTAAAAACACATATGATACTAATTATCAAGCCTCATCTCAAACATTCAGAGAAATGGTGTCTAACATGTATGAATTCAAAGTTTTTGATCAACTAGACCAGTTTTCATACTAAGGTTTGTCGCGGAGGTCGATACGGGCATCGGCTCCGCGGACTTTTGTTTAAAAGCGATTGAATGACACAAACCAGGTAAAGGAGGACAAACGAGGAGATTTGGTTAACAAGAAACAGAAATCTTTATTACCGAAGTACACAAAGATGAAGGATGAAAGTTGAAGGATATTGGTCGGGTCGTTGGTATCTTAGTCCGGGAAGAGGTCGGTTGCGTCAGATGGTCGGTTGCGTAGACGATCAGGAATGTGCGCGATGGGCACTGCGGGTCGAAGGTCGATGTAGATCAGAGCTGAACGTGATGGGTCTTCCGGAGGCTGGAGATATGTTGATGATCCAATATGAAGTAATGCTGGTAGACGAAGGTAGTAGCTGGTCGCTGAAGGAAGAGTCGAATGAGAAGGCTGGTTCGAGGCTGGATCGGCGGTAGTCAGGGTCGTCGGTAGCGAGAAGTAAAAACCTGGCGGGGCCGAGTCGAGGCAGGTCTGGTCGTCGGTTAGCTGGGACGTGTGCAGTTTGCCATTACGTGGGATACTGCAGGATGCGTCGGCAGCGAGGGGCGAGAAGCGGGATACCAAGGCGTAGAGCGGTCGGTCGGTAAACTCGATACTGCGGGAATCGTCGGCGGAGAGGGTCGGAAATCGGAGCCAAGGCGTAGTCGAGCGATGGCAGCGGACTGGTCGGTGGTCAGTCGGAACGTGTATGGTTTGCCGGTGTGTTGGGATATCGTAGGAACGTGAGTACGGTTCACCAGCGGGTAGGTGATACCGTGTGAGGTCAGCGGGGAGCGTGGACCGAGACGAAACCGAACGAAAGGGCCGAGACCGAGGTAGCCACGAGCGGGTACCGAGAGACCTAGGCAGGGCCTAGGTACAGGGTCGAACCGGAGCCGAAGATGGCTAGAGAAAGGCCAGAGGCGAAGAAAAGTGAAACGACTAAGATGGTCCTGAAAAGGACCGTTGTAGAAGAAGGGGCTGGCGCATGGAGCTGGTCGAGCGGGGTCGCACTGGAAGGGCAGGCATAGGTCGTCAGAAGGACTGGAACTTCGGCGGGCAGGAACGGAGTAGTGACAGCTAGCTGGAGGCAGGAGACTGGAGGCGAGAACCGGGAGCCGAGATGTGTATGCGAGCCAAGCCGAGGTCGAAGAGAGAAGAGAGAGAGGGTTTTGCCAGGAATGGAATCTTGCCCTAAGGCTCACCAACTGGACTTGCTCTTTAGCAACTGGAGGCAACTTGGGTCGGTTTGATCGAGTCACCAAGAGGTGACAACTGCTGCAGCGAGCCCAAGTGCGCATGCCCAGTGCAGGGAAGCCGGACAGAATCCGGTCAGCCCGACCCCGTAGGGTCTCATACCCCACCTGTATGGACAACGTGGGCCCATCCACAAGCCGAAGCTAATGGTGGGAGAGAACAAAATTGCGTCGATCCCATCGGCATTCCCTAAAGAGGGTTGCCTCAGGCGCTGGGCAATAAACCCAGCCCTGCTCCAAAGGGGCAGGTATTGCCTGTGGCCCTCTGGGATCGACGCTATTAATTTAACCCCGTATAGGGTCGGTCCCGACCCCGTAGGGTCGCTGTCGTTGGCCTGAAACCCATTTCTTAACTGGAATTTCTCGCCGCCAACACGTCGTGTTTCGTGATGAAAATGCGTTTGCTGGCAGAATTAATTATACGCAAGGGGTCAGAACCGGACTTTTGCAAGGCAGAAAACAGTAACCATTCATAACCTCTCGTTGAGGTCGTTACGGCCTGGTGCAGGTTGTAATGCACAGAAAGCGCACATTCGTGCAGGAATGTGGGTATTTTGATCAGTTTAGCAACGGAAGTGGGAGAACAAAGTCTGTGAGGCGAACTTGACCTTGCTTAGAATTTGGCCGGCTGCTGACCGCGAGCTTGACCCAGTTAAGTTGGAAGTCTGAGAGAGGAAGGAGGCGAGTAGGGAAGCGAGTAATTTGGAGCATAGTAGTGGACGCGACAGGTTAAATCAATTACCAAAATCAGGGAATTGTCCAATATTAATAAAATTTTCAGCATGATATTCATTAAGGAATTAATTTCATAATGAATAGCTTATTTTATCAAGAAAGTCTTGATACAATTTTTTGTATCAATTAATATTAGAGAGATTTTGAATTGAATAAGAAAAATGTCCAGTCTCTAATTTTTACATCTCTAGATAGATCTAATCTTGAAGAACATATAAAATAATTTTTTTTTTAAATAAATAAAAGCTTCTATACCTGAAGACACTTAGGACCATATGACCTTTAGGCACCCCTTTTGCTTTGCTGATTCATAAGTACATTTTTTTCATTTACACCATCAACATCCGGTTGTTTGTTAGGGTTAGGGTCAGGGTTAGTTTTATATTTAAAAAAAAAACAACTCTAAAAATCGTCTAACAAACAACCGGATGTTGACGGTGTAAATAAAAAAAATGTACTTATGAATCAGCAAAGCAAAAAGGGTGCCTAAAGGTCATATGGTCCGACACTTATTTAAAAATCTAAAAGTAATTTTCTTAAACCTTAAAAATGATTTTGGCAGTGCAGTCAGTGGACTCAATTTAAAGATATAACAGAAACCTATTCATTATAAAATTAAGCCCATAATGAATAAATTTCATTAAAATTAGGCAATTACCTGATTTTTGGTAAGTGTTTTAAAATTTCAATTTAAAAAGAAAGTAAAAAGAAATTTAGACTTAGAAAATCACTTGAACACAAACATGAACCAAAAATAGCCATTTGTTTTTCACTTTGTTTTTCTCATATTGAATTTTCTAGTCTGAAAGTAAGTGAAAAAAAAACACTTTGATTTTGTATTAAAAAAACGTTTCCTTTTTTTTTTTTTGTCAGTCTAATTTTTTTTTAGCAACTTTAAATAAAAAAAGTAATTTCATCTTTTTCGATTTATTAAGGATATCGTTTTTAGGTTTAGAACAATAAACACATAAAATGGAGATAATTTAAAAGAATTGAAATACATTTACGTGCTTTTTAAGATTGTAATTAGGGACATTCTCTCTGGGT
>CM042168.1:71063932-71102406 GCA_023376005.1 Doryteuthis pealeii
ATAGAGGGAGGAGGATAAGCGAGAGGATGGGAGGACGCAGTGAGATATCGAAAGATAGCTCCATTCCGATATGGTGACATATTTTTATCATCGCATAAAAAAAACCCTGATGGTGGAGCTTCATTAGGTTATTGTCAGAGTGGCGTAATTTTGCCCATTTAACAAATATCCCTACTTAATGGAAAAGTGAAAGAGGACACTCAAATGGTAAATCATCTGTTAACCCACTATTGTTGCTAAGGATCAATATTTTGTCCGATGGTATTGGGAGGAGGGAAAAGAGAGCAATAGGAAAGGTTGGACAGTGAGAAAAGACAACATTGTGACGCTTGCTTTGACAGAGGGTGAGTAGATAAGATGGTGACAAATTATTAAGGTCACAGGGTTATTTCAAAGTATGGGATGTAAGAAATACTGGAGCTAAGGCAGAGAAAAAGGAGGGAAACAAGAAGGCTAATAAGACAGACAACATTGGCTGGGCTTGCGTTAACAAGGTGATAGATGAATATGGTAACAATTTTAGAGAGAATGGGTTTATTCTATAAATTAAGTATATCATAAATATTTTGGCATAATGTTTTACACAAGATCAAATTTAATTGGTCAAAGAAATAAATGTATTTTAGTCCAACAATTTTGTGTGCATGTATATGTGTGTGTATTTCAGCTATATGCTGACAAAAATTATACAAAAAGTTGTTTGTGGATGTTAATTGTTATTACTGTGTTACTCTCACCCCCTTAGCCAGGATGAACCTGCCAGTCTGGAAATGACTGTTTACAGATTGTTTAACTATTGGACAATGGAACAGTCAAATACCTCCTCAGCTTAATGGGACTCTTCCTGGCAGTAGTGGCAGTAATTATTTAAGCTGTTATAGTGGGTTCATTGGGGAACTAGTAACTGCATGGTTAGGCGCAACATTTAAACTTATCAATGGTAGTAGGGCATTAATGATGTCATACATTTGTGTGTGTATTTCAGCTATATGCTGACAAAAAATTTATTACAAAAACTGTTGTTTGTGGAAAAAGAAGTTTTAACATTTGGAGAACAACAATAGTTTTAATAGTCCAAACTTTTGTTGTTTTCTGTGATCTCTTTGGGATAATACTACTGTCAGTGAGGGTTCACTGTAGTACACATTTGGCCCAAAAAAGGTAATATGAATATGGTTTCTCTCCAGTGTGAGTTAACATATACTTCAGAAAATGTTAGTTCCATCAAATAGATGCACTATACATTTAAATTAAATGGTTTCTCTCCAGTGTCTTTTAGACTATAATGGTTCAAATGATCACTTTTTGGAAAAATGTACTACACATTCCACAAGAATATGTTTTCCAATTTAGGAGCATTAACTTATACCTCAGCAAATGTGACCTCCATAAAAGGAAGAGCTAAATATTCACAAGATTATGTCTTCTATCTTGCATGTGTTAATTTCAAATTTTTAGAAGAAGAAGAAGAAGAAAAAGGTATAGAAGAAGAAGAAGAAGAAGAAGAAGAAGAAGAAAGGTATAGCCCAAAACAGAAGAAGAAGAAGAAGAAGAAAAGGTATAGCCCAAACAGAAGAAGAAGAAGAAGAAGAAGAAGAAGAAGGTATAGCCAAACAGAAGAAGAAGAAGAAGAAGAAAAGGTATAGAAGAAGAAGAAGAAGAGAAAAGGAGAAGAAGAAGAAGAAGAAAGAAGAAGAAGAAAATAGCCCAAACAGAAGAAGAAGAAGAAGAAGGTATAGCCCAAACAGAAGAGAAGAAGAAGAAGTATAAACAGAAGAAAAGAAGAAGAAAAGGTATAGCCCAACAGAAGAAGAAGAAGAAGAAAAGTATAGCCCAAACAGAAGAAGAAGAAGAAGAAAGTATAGAAGAAGAAGAAGAAAAGAAAAGGTATAGCCCAAACAGAAGAAGAAGAAGAAGAAAAGTATAGCCCAAACAGAAGAAGAAGAAGAAGAAAAGGTATAGCCCAAACAGAAGAAAGAAGAAGAAGAAGAAGAGAAAAGAGAAGAGAGGTATAGCCCAAAAAGAAGAAGAAAGAGGAAGAAGAAGAAGAAAAGAGGTATAGCTCAAGAAGAAGAAGAAGAGAAGAAGAGGAACAACAACAACACTCTCTAAAAAAACGACATGGAACATGGTTTCCGTGATTTGGAGTACGTGTTCGTCAAAGCCGAGTTGGAAATGGTGTAGTGACAGCGCGACGGCGGGAATTAAGGGGAAAAACGCGATAAAGAGAGAGAGAGAGAGAGAGAGAGGGTGTGTGTGTGTGAGGTCATTTTACAACAGCCACAGTAAACATCTTTATATATATTTACCAACCCCTCCGCACGAGCAGGATGTGACACAAAGTCAATTTTTTAAGCGGAGTTCAACAGGTTTGAATTCAGAGTTTTCCTTCTCCTAGACCGGTTGCCTAACCAAGGTTAAAGAGCCTGGTCTGCCCTACTATTTTTCCATAGCTGGAGGGAGATTAGGATTCATACCTTTCCCAAGGGTATTAGCGCTAAGAAAAAAATTAGAAAAGAACCATATAGCTAACAAGAATATGGCTTCTCTTCTGTATGTGTTCGAATATGCCGCACCAAATGGGACTTCTGTGAATAAGAAGTGCCACACTCTTCACAATGATATGGTTTCTCACCAGTGTGTGTACGCATATGGCTTACCAAATGTATTTCTGTGAAAAAGATGATCCACATACTTCACAAAAATGGCTTCTCTCCAGTGTGTGTTTCGCATATCCTCACCAAATGAGGCTTCTGTGAAAAAGAAGAACCACACAGTTCACAAGTATATGGCTTCTCTTGGGTGTGTGTATGCATATGATTTACCAATTTATCTTCCTTGAAAAAGAAGAACCACATACTTCACAAGAATATGGCCTCTCTCCTCTGTGGGTTTGCATATGCTTGTTCAACTAGACTTGTCAGAAAAAAAAGAGTCACAAAATTCACAAGAATAAGGCTTCTCTCCTGTGTGTCTTCGTATATGACTGTTAAAACTAGACTTGTCGGAAAAAGAAGAATCACATACTTCACAAGAATATGGCTTCTCTCCCGTGTGTGTTCGTACATGTGCCACCAAATTTGATTTCTGTGAAAAAGAAGAACCACACACTTCACAAGAATAAGGCTTCTCTCCAGTGTGTGTACGCATATGGTTCACCAAATGAGTCTTCTGTGAAAAAGAAGATCCACACACTTCACAAGAATATGGCTTCTCTCCAGTGTGTGTACGCATATGGTTAACTAAAAAAGGCTTCTGTGAAAAAGAAGAACTACACACTTCACAAGTATATGGTTTCTCTCCAGTGTGTTTACGCATATGGCTCACCAAACCAGGCTTCTGTGCAAAAGAAGAACTACACACTTCACAAGTATATGGTTCTCTCCAGTATGTCTACGCATATGGTTCACCAAAACAGGCTTCTGTGAAAAAGAAGATCCACACACTTCACAAGTATATGGTTTCTCTCCTGTGTGTGTACGCATATGGCTCACCAAAATGAGGCTTCCGTGAAAAAGACGAACACAACACTTCACAAGTATATGGCTTCTGTCCAGTGTGTGTACGCATATGGCTAACCAAATTATTCTTCTGTGAAAAAAGAAGATCTACACACTTCTCCAGTGAGTGTATGGATAGGATTTCTGTGAAAAAGAATATGGTTTCACTCTAATGTCCTTTGATAAGCATTTTTTGAAGTTGAACGATTAGTCAATTTATATTCTAAAGTTTCAAATCCTTTTTTTCTGAGTAGTCTTCCATCTTTTCCATTTTTTAATCTTGGAAAATTTTAAAATTATTTTTTGGAAAAAATTAATAAAACATTCAAATTCACTGAATAATTTTAAACTGATAAAATATTTTATAAATGCTACAGTTGAATATAATTCCTTTCCAATTTTGATTGAAAATCTTGCGTCAAACCTGACAGCCTTCAAAATGATATATCTCACATTTAACAAAAATGTTTTTCTTTGTCTAATGCATTTTTACAAATGTTGCCCTAAAATTGACATTTCTATAAAAGATTATCCCAGCATTCCACACATTTCTCTCCAATGTGAGTTGCAAGATATTCTACCAATACCTTTTAAAAAGGATGGTACACACACTTCATAAAAATATATTTTCTTTCTAGTATATTTTCAAATATACAGCACAAAAGTTTGTTTCATGTAAATCAAAGGTCTACAATTCTCAAAATGATGACTTTTCTCAAGTGGTAGATTTGAAGTTTCAGATTCATCAAATATTCTTTATAAGCTGGAACATCTGTAAAAAAAGAAATGAATATCTTAAGAAATTCCTAAGATTATATTCAATATTTCTATAAATAATAAGTCTCTTTAATGATATAGACAATAAGGGAAATACTCTACAGACTCCATTGGTGGAAATAGCATATACAAGAGAAAGTAAAAAAAATAGTAAGATTCATTCCTTGCTTAAATTATACAATATGCTAAAATACATCTGATTCTTACATACACATTTCTTTTAAGATATAGACAATAATAGAAATACTCAACAACGTTCATTGGATGAAATAGCATATACGAGAGAAAGTAAAAAAAAATATGAAGACTCATTCCTTGCTTGAATTATACAATACACTAAAATACATCTGATCTTTACATACAAATTCATTTTTATGATATAGACATGTTTTGGCCAAAAAACAACGTAACACTTGGCCTTTTGATCTGATGTCAACGCCCAAGCTTGATCTCTGTATTCTACAAGGAAACACGTATCACAGGCAAATTTACTTTTTGCAACTTTGAGAAGACGAATTCTGACAAACTAATCCTGTCGTGTTCACTCTCCGCCACTGTCACTCACTCTGTCCAAACGTCTCCTTTTATACTAGCTCTGGACAAAATTTTCACACGTCACAACTCTTGTTTTGCCAGCCACGAGACTTGCAACCTACAAATCGTGGCCTCAAGGACACTCACGCTTTCACCCCCTTCATAACTTGTCTCGTGCCCGCCTCGAGCTCGTCACATTTCACCTTCTCTGCTTCCGCCCACGCACACAACATACCACTCGCTGTCTCTTTGACCAATGAACCGTTGTTGGCTCATCAAAGGTTTGTGGGTTTTGCTGTTCAATCTCGCTACAATAATAGAAATACTCCACAACCTCCATTTTATGAAATAGCATTTACAAGAGAAAAGAGAAAAATATGAAGACTCCTTCCTGGCCCAAATTACACAGGATTTAGAACAAAAAAAGAAAAATCAGAAAAAATCTCTTGAGGAAAAGCACAAAGTAAAAGCACAACAGAAAGTAATCTTCATCTGTAAATTGAAGTGATTTACACAAAGAATAAAATAGAAGTTCTCAGAAATATTGTCAAAGAAACAAGGTTCCTCAACAATTATATACAGTTTAACCTGCACCACAGTAACCTCTTACATATGTAGAGCCACCCAAGAAAAAAATTATTTCCTTCAAATCAATTCCACTTACTGAGGATCAGCTTTTCATCTCTTAATTCATTTCCTGGTAGACATAATCACTCTACTGACAGGTAAATCCTTATCCTATGAAAGGAACCTTGCACACTTTGGGGAAATACTTTAAAACCCTCCTTTACAGTCAACCCAGATATTGATCTCACAAGTCTTTCTTATAAAACTCCCTACAAATGAGGCCATGCTAGTATGACGGAGAACGAGAAAAGAAAAACAGCAAGACATTGTCTTGCCTGCCAGGATCAAACCTGCGTCCTCCCGCATGCAAAAACAAATGTGATTTAGGCACTGGGCGGACGCGAGGTTCGACTGATGTGTCCGGATGTTTGGCTAATATGCCCATAAATAACCAAAGCGAGTCGACCATCGGGTGACAAGGAGAGAAGCATTCGGCTTACGTGAGACGGATTTTCAGCTGCTGGTCGAAGACGAAGACTGTGTTGACCAAAAGAAAGTTTGGCCTGCGAGAAGACGGTGAACTCGCTTGTTTTTGGTCGCCCCCTCAGCAGGAACTTGTTGACTCAAATATCTATTTTCCCCCCCTCTATTTTTCCCCCTTCTAGAAAATGTTTTAAATAATGAAATCCATCTACCCACTTCCAGTTGGCCATTAGATGATAATAAAAATGACTACAATCTGTTTGATGTGCAGCCATTTTGATTAGCCTTTGTAATAACCTCGGCGGGTCGGAGGTCTTCTGCATGTCCTTTACTGCATTTTCTGCATTTTCTGCTTTTCTTTTCATCTTTCCAACTTTGGTTCTATTTTTTTCTGGCCGTATTCTTGTGTTGTCTGCTATACTTAGGACCTCTACTCATTGTGTCCATGACAATGACGCCTCTGGGGACCCCCGCCGAAAAGGTGGACAAAACAATCAACAAAGAGAGAAACAAATCACTAACAAGACAAAACAGGTTCACATTCAAAATGATAGAGAGGTACATGGTACTTGAATTCATTCAGTCAAGCCATTTATCTGCTGCTATCTTATGTGTCCACAGAGAGGGGGGGAACCCCCCTTCTTTGTTCACTCAGGACCTCGGCTAAGGTTGACTTTTATCTCCAATTCCAACTGTGTCTCTTAACCACTGACTCTCAACTGCTCAATTCTAACTCCCAGGCTCAAATTGCTTGGGCTGGAGCTTTGACTGAATATATGTAAAATTCCACCCCACACATCCCCATGAACCCGACCACCCAGATGCTTGGTACTTAATTTCATCTCAGACTTCTTGTCTCTGATTTCTCTTAAGACTAAAACACTAACAATCCTAGTACAACAAACAAGCAAGGTCCATGCAATTAAATTCCTACTCTAAAGAAAATGAATTAACAACAAATAAACAGAAATAAATCATCCCAGGCTTTTGCTCTCTGATTGAGAGAGCTTCACATGATTCTGCGGTGCAGAACACTTCCAGCGGGTGTGATCTGAACACTATCTAGTACTTTTATTTTGTCAATTCTGATTAGCAGGTCATAGCTGTATGTGTATACCTAACGTCGGGTATATAAACGGTGAGAGTTCACCTCACGTGATAGAGAGACAGAAAATTACTTTACAGATGGGATGATCTTACTTGATTACTTCATTTCTACTTCTGTTTCTGTATCCTTAGTCTAAGCAGAGTGTTGCATATCATGGACTGCTCATCCACAAAGATTCCACCCTTAAGCATCTAGAGGTCGATTTCTTTCTTAGTTTTTCAATCTTCTTGCTAATTCTTCCTCTGAGCTGGGTTTTACTTGCTTTTAACATTTAATGAAACTAACAAGACTTTATGTTTGCTTGATCAAACCTTTATTATTTATCTAGCCCATAATTCCACTGTAGGGATGAGATGAACCGGGGAGAGAAGAAACCTCATGTCTTTCTTCTTCCAAAGCTAGGTCGAATCTGATTTCTAAAACTAACTGTCACGTGTCTGTCATGGCACATGAAATCCGTGCCTCTGAGGGTCAAGTGTTACCAGCAGTCCTGGTACCTTTTCATGAACCTCTTGATTCTAAATCTGACAGGCCTGAATTTAATTTCTAGCTTCAGGGTCTGCTCACAATTCATTAATTCTCATGCACTACCAGAACGTCAACTGTAAGAACTGTCATCTCTTCCTGTTTGGACCGTAACCACTCTGACTCCGACTCCGCAACATGCCTTGGATGCGCCGTCGATTTTTATGATGTCCATATCATGCTTACACCGTTTAATAGTAATCACGAGTAGACAATGTGGCTCCTGCTAATATTTTTATCCACCTGTGTAACAGTTATGTTTTTTTAAATTTATTTTTCTTATAATAGAATTATTAAAATGCTGAAAATTCGCTTTATGTTATGTTTTTTTTTATTTATTTTTCTTATAATAGAATTATTAAAATGCTGAAAATTCGCTTTATGTTATGTTTTTTTTAATTTATTTTTCTTATAATAGAATATTAAAAATGCTGAAAATTTGCTTTATGTAATGTTTTTTTTAATTTTATTTTTCTTATAAGAATTATTAAAATGCTGAAAACGCTTTATGTTATGTTTTTTTTAAATTATTTTTCTATAATAGAATTATTAAAATGCTGAAAATTCGCTTATGTTATGTTTTTTTTAATATTTTTCTTATAAAGAATTATTAAAATGCTGAAAATTCGCTTTATGTTATTTTTTTTAATTTATTTTTCTTATATAGAATTATTAAAATGCTGAAAATTCGCTTTATGTATGTTTTTTTTATTATATTTTCTTATAATAGAATTATTAAAATGCTGAAAATTTGCTTTATGTAATGTTTTTTAATTTATTTTTTATAATAGAATTATTAAAATGCTGAAATTCGCTTATGTTATGTTTTTTTTTAATTTATTTTTCTTATATTATTATAAATGCTGAAATTCTTTATGTTATGTTTTTTTTAATTTATTTTTCTTATAATAGAATTATTTAAATGCTGAAAATTCGCTTATGTTATGTTTTTTTAATTTATTTTTCTTATAATAGAATTATTAAAATGCTGAAAATTCGCTTATGTTATGTTTTTTTTAATTTATTTTCTTATATAGAATTATTTAAAATGCTGAAATTTGCTTTATGTATGTTTTTAAATTTATTTTTCTTATATAGAATTATTAAAATGCTGAAAATTCGCTTTATGTTATTTTTTTTAATTTATTTTTCTTATAATAGAATTATTAAAATGCTGAAATTCGCTTTATGTTTATTTTTTTTTAATTTATTTTTCTTATAATAGAATTATTAAATGCTGAAAATTCGCTTTATGTTATGTTTTTTAATTTATTTTTCTTATAATAGAATTATTTAAAATGCTGAAATTCGCTTTATGTTTATGTTTTTTTAAATTTATTTTCTTATAATAGATTATTAAAATGCTGAAAATTCGCTTTATGTTATGTTTTTTTAATTTATTTTTTCTTATAATAGAATTATTAAAAATGCTGAAAATTCGCTTTATGTTATGTTTTTTTTAATTTATTTTTCTTATAATAGAATTATTAAAATGCTGAAAATTCGCTTTATGTTATGTTTTTTTAAATTTATTTTTCTTATAATAGAATATTAAAATGCTGAAATTCGCTTTATGTTATGTTTTTTTAATTATTTTTCTTATAATAGAATTATTAAAATGCTGAAAATTCGCTTTATGTTATTTTTTTAATTTATTTTTCTTATAATAGAATTATTAAAATGCTGAAAATTCGCTTTATGTATGTTTTTTTAAATTTATTTTCTTATAATAGAATTATTAAAATGCTGAAAATTCGCTTTATGTTATGTTTTTTTAAATTATTTTTCATAATAGAATTATTAAAATGCTGAAAATTCGCTTTATGTTATGTTTTTTTGAATTTATTTTTCTTATAATAGAATTATTAAAATGCTGAAAATTCGCTTTATATTAGATTTGCTTAAGTTCTCCAAGCTGTATGAATTTCAATACCTTACTCAAAGTGGAAGGCATCTATACCTACGTATAAATGTGTTTTTAATTTCTAAAATTGAAAGTATCAAATAATTTCAAATAATTTAAATGGTAATTTCACAGAAAACTTACAGGTGATACAATCTTAGGAGATTTGTTTTCTTGCGAAAATCTATACATATATAAAGGGTAGTTAGTATGTATGTATTTCCGGATGAAACTATGAAAATAAAACAATTAACGACAAAGTAAATATATGTACACATTAAATATCAACGGTTCCTACTTTTTGTGCAAAAATTATGAAGATTTGATTTATATTCGAAGATATTTATTATACACCGGGTATAGGTTTGCGCTATTGATCGCGAACATCCTGCGTTGATGAACATTGAATACCTGGATGCCATCTACCTGGATACCAACAACAAATTATGCAGCATTTACTGACTGACAGGAGGGGGGCAAGGTATAAGAAATATTATCTTAAACAGTTACCTCCCTTTGACCATTGCCAAAACACGGAGGCCATGAGTCCTTTGGCCAGCACCTGATGAGAAGCCCCGTGTGATTGGCTAGGGGCCTTTGACGGCGACCAATCAGAGCCTATATTACTAGGCCTAGTTTAGCCGACAATTTTTGAGGGTTGATACCATGAATCTCCCTCTTTCCCCAGCAACAGAGGTCGAGGGACAACATGCTTTTGAAGCCTGCAAGCCATAGACGTCAAGAACGACATGTTTTGAAACCTGCCCAGGGAAGGAGCCGTAGACGTCGTAAAAGTCAAACTTCTAATTACAAGAGACAGCTAAGTTTCGCAAAAGTATTATTTTGCAAACCATTACACACTATATTATTCTATTGTAACACATTGTAAACCTTGTATACACTTTGTATCTAAACTCACATATTGTATTTTGTATGTTACATGTTCTTGTGATTGATAAACACATTGTTTTGTTGTAAAGCCTTGAGTTGTGTTCATTACCTGTTATCATTATCCTTGTCTTTATCTTGTCTTCATAATTGCCAACAAAGGGTGGCAACAATACCCTGTCCCTGAATTTGTTTCCTGAACAGTTTCATGATATGTGGCCTAGCTCATTATAGCAGTAGCAATGCATTCTTCCCTGTCCTCGCTTATTTATGAATCCAGGAGATGTGCTGACTTTGACATTCACTATTTTTCCTATCTATCTATCTATACACACACATGTACGCACATGTGTGTGTATGAATTTTACTTAGAATTTAAACCATATAAAAAGTCTAATAACAAAAAAATCATATAAAAATTTAAACTATCTAAAAGAGTAATAATAACAAACCATATAAAAATTCAAAATATGTAAAAAAAAAATTTAAAAAAATAACAACAAACCATATAAAAATTCAAACTGTATAAAAAGCCTAATAACAACAAAGCATACACAAATTATGCTATATAAAAAAGCATCTTATAACAACAAACCATACAAAAATTCAAACTGTATAAAAAGCCTAATAACAACAAAGCATACACAAATTATGCTATATAAAAAAGTATCTTATAACAACAAACCATATAAAAATTCAAACTGTATAAAAAAGTCTAATAACAACAAACCATATGGCACATGGGCCTCTAAATTTGTGAATTGTCTGCAGCACTTGTAAATCACCTGAGGTACTTTCCTCTCATTAGAATGCTGCTCTGTCCGTTTTTACAGCTGATGCTGCTCTATATTACGGCTTTGGCACCTGATCACTCTAGCTCTCAACATTTGACACTTGCTGGAGGTCAGTGGAGACATCATCAGGGAACCCTGTGATGAAAGTCAGCTTTTCCAGCTTCTCCAATCAAACTACCTAGTCCCAGCGAATCCGATCAACCACCTTATCTTGTTTGTGTACACATCCATTCATTCACCTTCACACCTGACCTGAGTCAGCTTTCTGAATGCAACAAAGGAGCCATCAGTAAATTTTACTGCCTACTGGTCTTCGTAGAAAGGGATGAATGAAGCTTCTTTACTGATGTCATTAAGTTTATTTAATAAACACTGTGAAGTTGTACAAGGAAAACAAATAGCATTTAATAAATGGAAAACAGTGAATACTTTTTCTTTAAAAAATAGGAAATCCTCAAAGAAATGTGAAAGTGCTTACCGTTGTTGCCTATCCCCGACCAGTGACATAAAACTTTAAAGGATTGTGTGTGACTTCCCTTTACCCTTTTTCGGTTAGGGTTCATAGACTGCAGAAACCAGTGGTCGGCACCAAATGGTATTAAACCCATTAAACTACACTAAATTGAATACTGTGGTTGTAGTTAATTTTTATAAACAAAAATAACTATGTAAAAAATAGACTGATAAAATAATAACTGGTTGGTTTAGCGGCAGTTACAGTAAATGGTTCCTTCAGCTATCTAGGTATAGTGCAAGTGTGTCCCCCCTCCAAATACAATGGTAGCAGGCTTGCCACATCATCCACCATCTGAAGTCTCACCACCACATCATCCATACCAGTAAAATGTGATATAAAGATAAAACAAATGAAACTCCTCTTTCCTTGGGCCAGGAAAAGAAATGGTATTGAGAATTCTGAGGTATGGGGGTTATCCTCCTTTGTCTGCGAGTCTCTGTTTCAAACCAACCAATCATGAGCCAGCATACTTTGGCGGCAAAGCCGAATAAGCAAACTCATGCCTCTTCTGATTCAGCCCTCACCGGAGACAGACCTAAAAAATGGTCGCTCCTATTCTTCAACAGACTACCAGAATCGGAGTTGGACGCAAGCAGAAGTCCATCATATCCGAACTTATCAGAAGGCCGTAGCAAAGGGCTCTGTTAATAGCCCATATCTTAGGATACACCAGTTAAGTGACAAATATTATTATTTGCGCAAACGAAACTAAAGTTTGCAATTCTTTATATGTAATACAAGTCTTTTATTCATATTCTTGTCGTTTGGTTATTTCTTTGACTCTTAACCTGTCTGCCACACTCGTGGTTAACTCCATTACAAACCCCGGAGTACTACCGCCAGTGTTCTTTTCTTTATAATGGCGCCCGAAGGTCTGTACTCTTATAAAAGAAACTTAACCTTGTGTCACATCCTACTCATGTGGAGGGGTTAGTAAAGATATATATATATATATATATATATTTATCTTTCGGGTTTCAGCAATGATGGCTTCTGCACAATTGAGCAACAAAATTAAGCCTTTTTGTAGGGATGGAGACGTTATTGCGTGGTTGAAAAAGGTTTAGCTGGTTGTTAAGCTACACAATATCATAAAAGGCAGAATTTTGGTATCGTTATTCCCTAAACATTCTAAGTAATAAATGAGTCGAATTTCCTGGCAGTGGGGTGAGCGACGTGTTTGCGAACAGACAGTGAGCGACGTGATTGCGAATAGACGGTGAGTGAATTGATTGCGAGCAGACAGAACAATTTTTGAGTAGAGATTTCACATCATATCATGGTTAATCCATACTTGTGCCGTTGGGACACTTTATGAATGCTGAAATAGGTTATTATTGTTTCCTTGGTCTTTCTCTTAGGCATCATTTTTTAGTCAGAAAAAAACCCAAACTTGAACTATCCTGTATTTCACTCCTTTCTCCTCCTCTTTTTTCCCTGCTGCTTTCCTTTCTCTTCCCTTCTTCTTTTCCTTCTTTTCACTTCTTGACTGACTGACACCTGTTCACTGAATGACTTCACCTCTGGCAGGGTAAGCGGGTGTGTTTTATGTCCACTCACTTAACCACAATGCATCTGTAAAGTAAAAAAATGTCGACGGGGCGGCCTAAAGTCGGTATCAGCCAGTCAGCGAGGGAGTCTATCCCCTTTTCAATAGCACTAGACCAAGGAGATTGTTTTTTTTAGCATCTGAGGTGGAGCGCCACACCTACTATCAGCTCCTTACTTTACCGCACAGGTCCCTGTGCTACTCATAACGCTGAGTTGGCGGGGACCGGTATCGAACTAGGAACCTTGTGGTTTCTAGCCGAACGCTCTACCGACTGAGCTAACCCGGCCCCTTATGCATCTGTACAATCCCATAAGAAGACACCTTTCTTCCCCTCTGGCTTCTTCTTTGTCATCCTGCAAGTGAAACAGGTCCGGGCCTGCTTTGCTCCACAAGCTAAGTTTCCTCTCTCGCTACAAAATCTATATACAAATTGAAAAATAACTCAACTGGTTTAAATTGCTATAAATTCTATCTTTACAGGAATGTAAATTATTTGTTAAAAAAGGTAGTATCTTTTTAAAAATACTTTCCATCGAAAAATATAAAAATAATTCTAATATTTCTCCCACAAAATCTTTTTCAAAAAATCATTTATTTATAATTAAATAAGTGGACCATATTACCTCAAAGCCCCTTTTCAATTTCGTGTCATTAGGTCATTTTTTTTCCATTTACACCGTCAATATCCAATTGTTTGTTAACAAACAACCGGATATTGACGGTATAAATGAAAAAAATGACCTAATGACACGAAATTGAAAAGGGGTTCCTTAATAAGGTAATATGGTCCAAATAAGCAGTAAAAATTTAATTAAATTTTGACAAATATCTTAAGTTATATAGATTAAAGAAAAAAAAAAAGTAATATTTTTAGCGAATTTTTCATTATTACGTCCCCCTTTTTTTATTTTTTTTATCTGAGCAGACAAAATTAAACATAAACATTAAAGACACGGTTTTAGAAATTCTATGATCAGAATTCTTTTTTTCTTTTTTTTTTTACATTAGAGTTTTCTTCAATCTTATTTCTTTCAAATGATGCAAAGATTTTTTACGGCAAAATAACTTTTAGAAACGTTTTGTAACTTTTCACGTCACGTATATATCGTGCAAAATTGATTGGACATCCCTAAATAACAAATTTAAAAAATGTATTTCAATTCTTTGATTTAAAAAATTATCTTCATTTTATGTGTTTATTGTTCTAAAAGGTAAAAAACGATATCCTTTAATAAAATATCTGGAAAGATGAAATTAGTTTTTTTCATTTTAAAATTGCCAACTACAGCCAAAGAAAAATTAGACAAGAAAAAACGATTTTTTTCTCAATTATTTTTGTTTTAAATACAAAATCAAAACTGTTTTTTGTTTCACTTACCTTTCAGGCCAAGAAAGTCAATATGAGAAAAACAAAGTGAAAAATTAATGGTTGTTTTTGGTTAGGTTCACGTTTGCATTCAAGTAATTTTATTTTGTTTTGTTTCGTTTTTTGTTTTTAATTTGGTGTCAGTTCCTTAGGAGTTTTCAGTCAATCGACTCAATTTCTGTTTTGTTCATTGATTTTTTTTTTATGTTAAAAGTTGAAATGAATGATACAAAGTCAACACAATTTTTTTTTAATGGAAAAACACGATACAAATCGTGTAATTATTTCCGAGAACATCAAACGGTGTTAATAATAATTTCGTCCCTTCTCTTTTAAAAAGCTACTAAGAATTCTTGATTGCAGCAAACAGTTTAATTATTTAAATATAATTAAAAAAGATCTTTATGAATTTAAAAAGGAAGACAAAACGAACAAGATAAAAAGTATGATAGTTAAAACTTACACGGCCATGTACTCAAAAATGTACACAAAACAGAACATTAAAATCCATATATAACTCAGCACAAATTTGAAATTATTATTTTCCATGAATATCAATAAGTACCATTAGATTTCTTGCCACAGGTTCTTCATACCTGTAAGGTAGGTACCACCAGACCGTTTATGCCATCTTGAATAAAACGGAAATAGATATTTCCGAACTTTGTTTATCAAAAATCTCGTAAAAAAAAGATCGTACAGGGTTGTTACAAAGAAAAATAGTTAATTCAAAGATCAAATTATCCGACTGGGAAAAATTACATCGTTATCTTAAAAAATAAACAAACCTGCCCGTATTACATGCGAAAGGGTAATTTTCAGACCGTAATATAGACAGAAAAGTTACTAATTATTTCCCTTTTACGATAACCCGTAAAAGTATGGAATGAAAATTTGAATATTTTTTCTAAGAGTAAAAATGATAAAATAATCTATTATACTTACTTTTTATTTAATTATTGAAAAAAGTTAAATAAAATAATTTTTTTCACGCTAACACTGTCAGCCTAACAGGAACAAACTTTGGTTACTTAGAAGCGTCTCATCTCTTTGTAAAACAAATGTCAGCAATGCCCTTCCGTACATTCTAAGGATCACACATTACTATTCAACAATAAAAATTACAAATTCTTTTAAAAATATTAATCGAGCTCGTATCGGACCAATGTTTAGTGCACCTGAATTATAAAATTCATATTTTTAAATATCCGTGAAAAATTCGATTTTTTGACGCAGGAAAAAAAAAAATATTTAATTTATTTCACGCAGAAAATAAAAATATTTAATCACACAAAAGATTGAAAATCTCTTAAAAATTAATTTCTTAAACAAAAATTTTTTTTTGTTGACAATTTAATAGAATATAGTACATACCAATTATAAAAGCAAAAAAAAGTTTTCAAATATTAATATTATGACATTTTTTTGCACTTTTATTTCCGATTTCATTAATTTTTCCTCAAAAGACTAGACGTTGTACATTCATACAATTTCATTGATATAGTTATTCAGACTCTTATCTTTTTAGAAAAAAAGAAAAAAAATTTTTCTGACGCGTCATTTTTTTTATTTCATAAAATAAAATAGGGGGGGGAATAGACCTCGTAAAAAATATTTCCCCTAATATATTTTAGAAAAAAACTATTTCAGATGTATTTACATCCAATGGTAAACATTTATGGAAATTTTCGAGAAAATCAGATTATTAATTGATTTTTCATAGAATTTTTAAAAAATCCTCTTATCGTAACTTGTTTTTAGCTACGTTAAATTTCAGTTGATTTAACAGTGCAAAAATGAAAACATTGTTTTTCAATCATAATTTTCATTATTTTCCTAAGCTGATAAAAAATTTAAAAAATCATCAGGAGTTTGTTTAATGTTTTTTCTTTCGAATGGAAAAAAATTTTTCAAGAAAATATTTTTTCTGCAAGTTTCATTGTGTTAAATGTAGGGGGGTAAATTACACAGGGTCAAATTGGTGGTACCTACTGTTTACCATTGGATTTAAATACATCTGAAATAGTTTTTTTCTAAAATATATTAGGGGAAATATTTTTTTACGAGGTGTATTTTATTTTATGAGATAAAAAAAAATAACGCGTCAGAAAATTTTTGTACTTTTTCTTCTATAAAGATAAGAGTCTGAATAACTATATCAATGAAATTGTATAACATACCGTTATTAATTTAGGCCATATTGAATAACCTAAAGTAAATATTTTTTAATGTTGTTTTTTTTTTAAAATCTCCCTAAAAAAAGTAACGATTACAGAGTTGTTACAATGAAAAACAGTAGGGATAACCAAAAAACGGTCACGTGATCAGTTTAGGCCATCTTGAATAAAACGGAAATAAATATTTCCGAACTTCGTTTATCAACAATCTCGTAAAAAAAAAATTAACGATCATACAGGGTTGTTACAAAGAAAAACGGTTAATTCAAAGATCAAATTATCCGATTGGAGAAAATTACTGACCGTTAATAAAAAATTAAAAAATAAAATAATCCGTTTTACATACAAACGGGTTATTTTTTATGTGGAAATGGGGATTGTAACTTTACATATTATCTCTCTTTGACAATTATACATTTAAATGTATGGGTGGTTGTAATCGACATAATTGTTTTCTTGTGCATATTCAATAACCGATTATTGGTTTTCAATGATTTTTTTTTTTTTTTTGTGGTAGTTTCAGAATAACTCTGGAATATTTTTTAGTTGTAACTAAAGCAAAGAAAAGACAATAAGTATTACAAATGTTGTCAGTTTTGCTCTTCCGTATATCATAAGAATCAAACATTACTATTCAACAATAAGAATTACAAATACTGTAATTTAAGATAAAAAGATGAAACTCGTCTTACCTTGGGCTGGGAAGAAAATGGCGCCCGAAATTTAATTTCTTTTTATAAGAGGACAGACCGGAAATGAGGGGGTTGGTAGGAAATTTAAAAAATCATCAGGAGTTTGTTTAATGTTTTTTCTTTCGAATGGAAAAAATCTTTTCAAGAAAATATTATTTTTTCTGCAAGTTTCATTGTGTTAAATGTAGGGGGGGGGTAAATTGCACAGGGTCAAATTGGTGGTACCTACTGTAAGGTTAGACATAATTATTACCGTTGCAGTCTCCCATATATATCACTCTAGGGACTGGCAAACAAATCAGCTTCTACGAGTTTTAAAAGCGAATTAAAATTAATTAAATCTATTATTTAAGGTCAAACTTTGTCTAAATCGATAGGTAATATTATAAGAAAAATATCATTACATATGCAGTTTATTTTTAAAAGATTTAAAACCATTTGTTTTGGTCAATTTCGACGCGATTCGCCATTCTGTCTCTTTTTCAAGGGTTTTAAGCGCTTGTTTACAATTTTAATATAACATTCGCGATTGAAAAAAACAAAAAAAACCCCCCAAAAAATCAGGTAATTATACGATTTTAATGAAATTTTCAGTATTGATTTATCAATTAATGAATTTTATAATGCATCAGTTATTTTATTTCAAAACTTGAATTTAGTATTTTTGCTATGAAAAATTAATATATAAAATTCATTTAAAATAAAAATATTCGGATTTTAAGTTTAAAATTATATTTTTAGATTCTGGAAATAAATATCTATTCAATGCAAAACTTATTTTAGATACATAAAGTAATAAGTTTTGAAGAAAAACTCGATTGAAAATGTACCCCCTCCCCATTTTAAGCCGAAAAAATATCGATGTATAATTTTTTCTTTTATAAGATAATAGCCAATTAAATGATTATCGAAATGAGTAAAAAAGAAATCTCAAAAAAATTATTTATTTATTATTTTTTTACATTTTATTTTTTGATTTTCGGTACTTATTTTCTCATAGAATAGCCACCGTAAAAAATTTTTGTTGTTTCTATTCATAACTTCGGTCTTTTATCTCTTTATTTATACTGTTATTAGTACAATATAAGACCAACTTGAACAAAATGTTACGCCCCAACATAAGGGGGGTCAAAATTAAGCGACCTGAAAAAAATGAGAGTTTTGAAATAAAATAAATAAGGCATTATAAAGATCATTCATTGATAAATAAACACTGAAAATTTCATTAAAATCCGATAATTCCCTGATTTTTGGTAAATTATTTTCTGTAGTGGGGCTAAAGTCATTTGTCAAAACGCATTTTAGGCTCATTTTGCAGTAGCTATAAACAACAAGTACCATTACATTTCTTGTCACAACTTTATTACACATGGAAGATTTGACATAATTATTACTGAGGTAGTATTTACATGTTTGCTAATTAATCTTAATGATTAATTAGCAGATAAGTGAATACTGTGACAGTAATAGTTTTACCAAGTTATGTGGGAATAAAAATGGTTGATATACTTCATCACTTTTTCTAATAAAATCATGATATAATTTTCTGATAACACATAATATATATAATATAATAATATATATATATATATATATATATATATATATATTCTTTCATGCAAAAATATGAAAAAGCTATTATCTGCGTTATTCGGACTATTGTCCCCATCTTTATTGTTATTTGTACGTTTCGGCCGATAGGCCTCCGGCCTTCTTCAAGTATTTCTTGTCAGACTCGGGAACCTTCTCGGACTCAGGAACCTTCTTTCGGACTCAGGAACCTTCTTTTTGAAATCGGGAACCTTCTTGTTGTAATCGGAGCCATCATGGAACTTTGAACCTAACCCTTTATTCAGTCCATGGGTAACCTGTTCTCATTCCGCTAACCATAGCTGGGTAGGAGTTGCGTTAATTATTTTTCTATGTTACTGCTCTACTCAGGATTGAATCTGGAATCCAGAGATAACTGTCACTTAGAACTGTCACAATGTGTCCAATTGGACACATGGCCTAGTGGATAAGGTAGTTAGGTTAAGACAGTTCTAAGTGACAGTTATCTCTGGATTCTGGATTCAACATGCAAAATTTAATTTTGGGGACTGAAGGAAGTTTTGGATACATTGTCTCAAGAAATTATATATTTCCTGTGTAGCACTGAACACAACTACAGTTGTTTGTTTTCTTTTATTTGTATAATGTATTTAAATGTTTTATTTTTCATTATTATTATCATCCTATAAAAAGTTTATGGGTGTGTTTGAAGAGTTGAATTCTACTGGTTTTGTAAAAGGAGAAAAAAAGAAAAAAGTTTTTTTTTCCATTCTAGTTTAATTTGTTGCTTCTTATGGGTTGGGGTTAGGGTTAGGGTTGGGGTTAGTTTAATGGCTGCCTGAGAAAATTGGGTTAATTTACTGAGTTACTGGTTGAAATAAATTTATAATAGCCAAAGGATGGTTTGTTAAGTTTTCTTATTGAAAGTGTAAATATTGCTTTTCACATAGCACTAATACCCCTGGGAAAGGAATGAATCCAATTGTCTCCAGCTATGGGTAAATAGCAAGGCAGACTTGGCTCTTTAACCATGGCTAGGTAACTATTCTAGGAGAAGGAAAACTCTGAATTCAAACCTTTTTAAACCCTGCTTAAGAAATTGACCTTGTGTTGCATCCTGCTCGTGCATGGGGTTGGTAAATATATATTTCATCATATTTAATGGAAAGATGAGAGGGCACTCCTTATTCATCTGTTAAGCAACTGATGTGTTAAGGAAATATTTTGTCCAATGTAATATAT
Organism: Doryteuthis pealeii; assembly: GCA_023376005.1. Classification (NCBI taxonomy): domain Eukaryota; kingdom Metazoa; phylum Mollusca; class Cephalopoda; order Myopsida; family Loliginidae; genus Doryteuthis; species Doryteuthis pealeii. The sequence continues at coordinate 71,084,109 of CM042168.1, forward strand.
TGAGTGATGAAGGCCCAAATGATAAAAACTAAAAATTCCTGGTCTTTATCACCCACATTGCATCTACCTCTGAATCTTGGAACCATATTGACAGGCCTGTGTCTGGGGCTGAGGGAGGTGATAACAGAAATAAATTCTACAATGAGAAAGGAATAAAGACAAGACAAGTATTATGCATAAAAGGGGATATTTTATTAATTCCGGTGCAAAGGGTTTGCTAAAACTTTTAAAGCTTTTAGCGGTGTTTGAGTCACATACACATATATATAGTAACAAGTAATGCACTTATCTTTGAGTTCATTTAGGGTGAAGAATTTTGTTGTAGGCTCATACGTTTGCTGTGTTGTTTGTCTGTTCTATTAGTCAGTGCTGGTGAGACTACTGTTGCTGTTCGTCGGCATGTCCAGTCTCATTCACTGCTCTGACTGTTCTGAGTATTTCTGGCTCCTGCAGACCAAACTTCCGGAATCGCGTCAGGGGAAGTTAACCCATATTTTCAAAGGGAATGATGATTCAGGGATGGGGGAAATGAGTTATACCTTATTCATTCACCAGTTTATCCATTTTTACCTTTTTTGTGGGGAAAGTGAGAATATTCTCTGAACAAAGAATGAATACAGAACTCAGAATATACCACACCTTTACCATCCACATTACATCTAGCTCTGTAAATCCCATTGATGATGGCTTGAGTATATTGTCTAAATGTACTTAATGCTTCTCTGATTTCCTCAATATTTTCATTGAAGGAATATTCTAAGTCAACACATTTTGTAACAATAGACATATAATCAAATGCTCTAAATTACCACCAACACATTCAGTGTATATGATATAAATAATTTTCTATAACCTAGATAATAAATTGAAATAATTCATAATAAATTATTTTAGTTTTTTGAAATACATATTACCCTCATGTCGTTTTCTATTGTCTATCTTTTAACTAATCAAGTAATATCTTCAGTTCAGAATTTAATAAAGATAGACAGCTCATTCAGCTGTGACATATTTTATATTCATCATAAAAAAAAACCTTGAGGGATGGAGCTCCATTTTTGTCAGACCTAATTTTTCCTCCTTATGTCAAGCCCCGACCCCTTTTTATCGTATGGGTGCTAGAAGGCGGTGGCTGCGGGTCTACATGTCCTGGGAATTACGTTAAACTCTATCTGATGGTGAGGTTCCAGTTTTGGAGGTTTGGGGAATGTGGAGCACCCCTTCACCATTGCTCCCTGGTCCACTCTGACCCAGAGTGGTAGCACCTGTTAGGGTCCCATCTATGGGTTAAATAGAAAAATTGTATTTTTAAAAAAAATTGTATTATCCATTAAGAATTGATTTATTTCAAAACTTTATCGGCATTAAATGACCCACTGAGGTTGATATGCCGTAAAACAAAACAAACCAAAAACTAATTTTTCCCATTTACATATATCACCACATTTAATGGAAAGATGAAGGACACTCATTAATCATCTGCTAAACAACTGATGTGTTAAGGACATATTTTGTCCAATGTATTGAGTGAGGAAGAGAATGAAATGTAAGTATACATGAATATTTTGCATATGTCTGTTTTGCACAGATCAATTCCTTTTTCGAATAAATGAATCTATTTTTAGTCAATACAATTGGCTTGGTCTTAGTGCGTGTATATGTGTTTGTATGTGTGTTCAGCAATATGGTAAAAAAATGTACTACAAAAATTGTGTTGTGGAAAAGAAGGTAATATTGCAGAACAGTCATACTTTACTAGTCCAATCTAGTATTTGAATTGCAGTGTGATTGTCCACTGTTTTATCATTATTTTAAATGACTACACTTCTTCATTAAATGATAGGCTATGTAACAAATACAAGGAAAGAGGAAAATGAATGAAATAGGAAAGGTTGACATGAGAAAGACAACAATGTACTGCTTGCTGGTTAACAAGGTGATAGATGAAATTACAAATAATTTTATGGGAATATGATAGAAGGAATGGTAAAAATATCTTTAAAGAAAAAAGATAAAAATAGAAAAGCTGATATAAGAAAGACACATTTACTGCTTGCTGGTTGGCAAAGTAGTAGAAGAAATGGTACAAATAATTTTATGGAAATATGATAGATGAAATGGTAACAAACAATTTTAAGAGGAAAGGGTTTATTTTATGAATGGAAGTATACATAAATATTTTGCAATATAAAATGTTTGAACAAGATCAAATTTTATTGGTCAAAGAAATAAATGTATTTTAGTCCATACATTTGTGTGTGCATGTATATGTGTGTGTATTTCAGCTATATGCTGACAAACATTATTACAAAAACTGTTTTTGTGGAAAAAGAAGTTTACATTTGGAGAAACAACCATAGTTTTATAGTCCAACCTTTGTTGTTTTCTGTGAGCTCTTTGTGGATATACTACTGTCCCAGATACAGCTGTACACTGTCATGTAATGTCACTGATATCATTTGAAAGATACCCAGTGTGCCCAACATGCAAAGTACAACTTACAACAAGCATATCCTTCTAAATGTAACAGACTTAAACATATCCGCGAAATTACTATCAAGCTAGAAACCTGAAAGACATCTTTAAGAATACAAACCCTGAAAACATTTTAAATTTTATTAAAAAAAGCAACCTTTTCAACAAAATATAACAGAACATAACCAATTATCTCCATAGAACCACTACTTTAAAGTCTGAAATCCAAAATAACCTCTTTGGCATTAAATGAGCCACAGAGGTTGATATGCTGTTAAACAAAACTCAAACTCAAACTCAATTTGAAAGAAGTTCTCAAAAGATGGACGATCTAACTAAATGCAAAAAAGGAGAAATGTGACTGGGAGAGGAAAAAAGTAAAAAATAAGGCAGACAAAGAAAACCTGGGTCTGCAAAGAAGATGGACGTTATTGTACCCTCACGAGAAAAAGCCCACAATCAAAATAGGGCCCAATATTTATCCCAATAATGTTTCAACAGAAACCCATTAAAGAAAAATAAGATAAAACCTCCATAGACTATGTGATGAAATGGAAAAGGAAAGACTTCATCTCTTTTATTCAACTTCAATAGCAAATAATTTTGGGAAAGAGATTGGAGCGATAAGCGGAATGAAGATATTTCATCAGACACATCACAAGAATATACAATGGAAAAGGAACCAACTGAGGCTAAGTACCTTTATCCGTCATTGAGATTTTTAAAAATCATCCTTCATTGAGTTTTTTCTATTGTTATATATATGTTTGAATCAGCCAGTATATTTAAAAAGAAAATTAAAGCGATGCCTTTCTCATCATCCTCTCAAGAATATTTGCCAGCTCACGATATAATACAATATCATATCTAAATGAACATATTCTCTCAGCCCGTTAGTGTCCACTTAGTGTCCTGCCTAATTATGGAAAATTAATAAAATTGACTTATAAAATAATATATCTACCTTACAGTACTCTTTTGCCAATGTATTGTATGAATTCATCTCTCATTTTTTTTGTCTCTCTCTGATGAAAAAACCCAGCGTTTCACATCCTTGAACTTTAGACGAAACAACAACACACCGTGGTACATGATTGGTCAAAAAAGATCACATAAATATTGTTCTCTCCAGTGTGTGTTAGCATATACCTCAGCAAATGTTAATTCCATCAAATAGATGCAGGATACATTTCAAAATTATATGGTTTCCCTCCAGAGTCTCTTAGACTATAATGGTTCAAATGATCATTTTCCGGAAAAAAGTACTACACATGTCACAAGAATATGTTTCCAATTTAGTGGGTACAAGCATATGCCTCAGCAAATTGACCTCAATAAAAAGGAGAGCAACATATTTCACAAATATTTCTTCTATCCTGTGTGTGTTGCTTATGCTGATTGAAACTTGACTTTTTAAAAAAAAAAAAAAAAAAAAAAAGAACATACTTAACAAAAAATTGTTCTCTCAAGTGTGTGTTTGTGCATGCTGGACAAATCAGTTTTTCTGATATAAATGAAGAGCCACACACTTCACAAGAATATGTCTTCTCTCTTGTATGTGTCGCATATGCCGCACCAAATGTGACTTTCTGTGAATAAGAAGAGCCACACTTCTTCACAATGATATGGTTTCTCACCAGTGTGTGTACGTATATGTATTACCAACTGTATTTTCTGTGGAAAAGATGATCACATATTTCACAAGAGTATGGCTTCTCTCCTGTATGTATTCGCATATGATTGTTTTAAACTAGACTTGTCAGAAAAAGAGAGTCACAGACTTCACCAAACAAATGGCTCTCTCCAGTGTGTGTTCGTATATGGGCCACCAAATTTGATTACTTGCAAATGAAGAACCACAATTTCACAAGAATATGGCTTCTCTCCAGTGTGCGTGCGATCATGTCGAACCAAATCAGTTTTCCGTATAAATGAAGACCCACACACTTCACATGAAATATGGCCTCTCTCCTGTATGTTTACGCATATGATTCATCAAAGTAATCTTCTGTGAAAAAGATGAACCACATACTTCACATGAATATGGCTTCTCTCCTGTATGTGTTCGCAATGTTTGCACCAAATGTGACATTCTTGAATAAGAAGACCCACCTCTTCACAATGATATGGTTTCTCACCAGTGTGTGTACGCATATGTTTTACCAACTGTATCTTCGTGAAAAGATGACCCACATTTCACAAGAATATGGCTTCTCTCCAGTGTGTATTCGTAATGTGCCACTAAATTTGATTTCCTTGGAAATGAAGAACCACATATTTCACAAGAATATGGCTTCTCTCCAGTGTGCGTTGTGCATGTTGAACCCAATCAGGTTTCCACATAACGGAAGAGCCACACACTCACAAGAATATGGCTTCTCTCCTGTATGTGTTCGCATATGATTCATCAAAGTAGGCTTCTGCGAAAATGAAGAAGAAGAAAACACTTCACAAGAATATGGCTTCTCACCAGTGTGAATACGCATATGAGTCACCAAATGTTGCTTTCTTGAAAAAGAATATCCACATACTTCACAAGAATATGGTTTCTCTCCAGTGTGTGTACGCATTGGCCCACCAAATGATGCTTTAGTGGAAAAAGAAGATCCACACACTTCACAAGAATATGGCTTCTCTCCAGAATGTGTTTGCATATGTTTATTCAAAGTGGACTTCTGTGAAAAGAAGAACTACACACTTCACAAGAATATGGTTTCTCTCCAGTATGTGTACGCATATGTACACCAAAATATGCTTCTGTGAAAAAGAACAACCACACACTTCACAAGAATATGGCTTCTCTCCAGAATGTGTTGCATATGTTTGTTCAAAGTGGACTTCTGTGAAAAAGATAACTACACACTTCACAAAGAATATGGTTTCTCTCCAGTATGTGTACGCATATGTTTCACCAAATAATGCTTCTGTGAAAAAGAACAACCACACACTTCACAAGAATATGGCTTCTCTCCAGAATGTGTTTGCATATGGTTGTGCAAAGTGGACTTCTGTGAAAAGAAAGATCCACACACTTCACATGAATATGGTTTCTCTCTAATGCCTTTTGATAAGCATTTTTTGAAGTTGAACTATTAGTCAATTTACATTCCAGAGTTTCAAATTTTGTTTTCAGGGTAGTTTTCCACCTTTTTCCATTTTTTTAATCTTGGAAAATATTGAATGAAACATTCAAATTCACTGAATCATTTAAACTGATGAAATATTTTATAAATGCTTCAGTTGATATCATTTCTTTCCAGTTTTGATTGAAAATCTTTTCACAAACCTAACAACCGTCAAAACTGATATATCTCACATTTAACAAAAATGTGTTTTTTGTCTAATGCATTTGACAAATGTTGCCCTAAAATTGATTATTCTCTAAAAGATTATCCCAGAACTCACTCTCAAATGTAAGTTGCAAGATGTTCTACCAATTATGACTTCATATAAAAGGATGGTATGTACATCTTTATAAGAATATATTTTTCACCAAAGTTGTTTCATTAAAATGAAGTTCGACAGTTCTCAAAAGATGACTTTTCTCAAGTGGTAGATTTGAAGTTTCAGATTTATCAAATATCTTTATAAGCTGGAACATCTGCAAAAAAAGAAATGAATACCTTAAGATTCAATATTTCTATCAACAGGCTAATATGCATCTGATTTTAAATATAAATCCCTTTTTATTTAATTAATAAAAGGAAATTACCACAACCTCAACAGAATGAAATTGCATTTACAAGGAAAAAGAAAAAAAAAAAATGAAGACTGATCCAGGCCCAAATTACACAGGCTTTAGAATTAAAAAGATCGGAAAATCCCTTAGAAAAAACACAAGTAAAATACTTTACTTAGTATCAATCACCCATATTTTTTTGGTCGACAACTGATGAATAAAAAACTTGAAAAAATTAATATTAAAATGTCACGTGAAATTAACGTTAAAAAAATGTCTTCGCCTGTGGGTATTAAAATTTAAGATGAAAATGAAATGAAATGAAAATTTGATATTTCTATGAGAAAAACATAAAATAAATCAATTATACTCACTTTTTATTCTAATAGCAGCCCCCCGTAAAAATTATTTTATTAACTTTTTTGACCAAAGAAAAAACAAATTGGTTACTCAGAAACGTCTCGTCTCTTTGTAATGTAAAACAAATATGTTTAGTTTGCTTTCCGATAATTCTAAGAACCAACATTACTATTCAGGTGAACTAAAGTGGTCAGATCCGAGCTCTATTAATATTTTTAAAGAATTGGAATTTTTATTGTGAATAGTAATGTATGGTCTTAGAATATACGGGAAGAGCAAAACTAACATATTTGTTTTTACATTACAAAGAGACGAACGCTGAGAACCAAAGTTTCGTTTTTCTTTGCGTCAAAAAAGTTAATTAAAATAATTTTTTATGCTATTAGAATAAAAAGTGAGTAATAGATTATTTAGTTTTTCTCATAGAAAAAATATTCAATTTTCATTTTCATTTTCATTTTCAATCTTAAATATTTAATACCAAAACCGAAGACATTTTTTAACGTTAATTTCACGTGACATTTTAAATTAAATTTTTCAAGTTTTATTCATACAGTTGTCGACCAAAAAATATGGCTGATGATACTAAAGTAAAGACTTTTACTTTGTGTTTTTTCCTAGAGGAATTTTTCCCGATCTTTTTTATTCTAAAGCGTGTAATTTGGGCCTGGAATATCAGTCTTCATTTTTTTTTTTTTTCTTTTCTTGTAAATGCAATTTTCATTCTGGTGAGGTGTGGAGTATTCTTTATTAATTATAATAAAAAGGGATTTATATTTAAAATCAGATGCATATACCTGTGATAGAAATATTGAATTCTTAAGGTATTCATTTTCTTTTTTGCAGATGTTCCAGCTATAAGAATATTGATAAATCTGAAACTTCAAATCTACCACTTGAGAAAAGTCATCTTTTTGAGAACCTGTACAAACTCATTTAATGAAACAAACTTGGTGAAAAATATATTCTTATTAAAAGATGTACATACCATCCTTTTATAGGAAGTCATAATTGTAGAACATCTGTGCAACTTACATTTTGAGAGTGGAATCTGGATAATCTTTTAGAGAAATATCAATTTTAGTGGCAAATTTTCAAAATGCATTAGACAAAAAAAACACATTCGTTTAAGTGAGAATATCAGTTTTTTGACGGTTGTTAGGTTTGATGAAAAGATTTTCCATCAAAACTGGAAAGAAATGATATTCAACTGAAGCATTTATAAAATATTTCATCAGTTTAAATGATTCAGTGAATTTGAATGTTTCATCAATATTTCCAAGATTAAAAAAAAAATGGAAAAAGTGAAAACTACCCTGAAAAACAAAAAAGATTTTGAAACTCTGGAATGTAAAATTGACTATAGTTCAAACTTGCAAAAAAATGCTTATCAAAAGGCATAGAGAGAAACCATATTCCATGTTGAAGTGTGTGGATCTTCTTTTTACAGAAGTCCACTTTGCACAACCATATGCAAACACATTCTGAGAAGAAGCCATATTCTGTGAAGTGTGTGGTTGTTCTTTTTCACAGAAGCATAATTTGGTGAAACATTATTCGTAATATACTGGAGAAACCATATTCTTGTGAAGTGTGTAGTTATTCTTTTCACAGAAGTCCACTTTGAACAAACATATGCAAACACTTCTGGGAGAAGCCAGTATCTTGTGAAGTGTGTGGTTGTTCTTTTTCACAGAGCATTATTTGGTACCATATGCGAGCACATACTGAGAGAAACATATTCTTGTGAAGTGTGTAGTTCTTTCTTTTCACAGAAGTCCACTTTGAACTAACATATGCAAACACATTCTGGAGAGAAGCCATATTCTTGTGAAGTGTGTGGATCTTCTTCACCTAAAGCATATTGTGGGCCACATGCGTACACACACTTGGAGAGAAACCATATTCTTGTGAACGTATTGATATTCTTTTTCAGAAACAAACATTTTGGTGACTCATATGCGTATCACACTGCGTGAGAAGCCATATTCTTGTGAAGTGTGTCTTCTTCAATTTCGCAGAAGCACTGACTTTGCAGAATCATATGCGAACACATACAGGAGAGAGCCAATATTCTTTGAAGTTGTGGCTTCTTCGTTGATGTGAACCTGATTGGGTTCAACATGCACAAACGCAACACTGGAGAGAAGCCATATATCTTGTATGAAATATGTGCGTTCTTCATTTCCAAGGAATCAAAATTAGTGCACATATACCGATACACACTGAGAGAAGCCATATTCTTGTGAAATATGTGGTATCTTTTTCACGAAGATACAGTTGGTAAAACATATGGTACACACACTGGTGAGAACCATATCATTGTGAAGAGTGTGGGTCTTCTTATTCAAGAATTGTCCACATTTGGTGCAAACATATGCGAACAACATACAGGAGAGAGAGAAGCCATATCATGTAAGTATGTGTTCATCTTTTTCACAGAAGATTACTGATGAATCATATGCGTAAACATACAGAGAGAGGCCATATTCATGTGAATGTGTGGGTCTTCATTTTATACGAAAACTGATTGTTCGACATGCATCGCACGCACACTTGCGAGAGAAGCCATATTCTGGAAATATGTGTTCTTCATTTGCCAAGTAAATCAATTTGTTGGCCCATATACGAACACACACTGAGAGAGAAGCCATTGTTTGTGAATTCTGTGATCTTCTTTTCTGACAAGTCTAGTTTAAACAATCATATGCGAATACATACAGGAGAGAAGCCATACTTGCTTGTTACGAAATATGTAGATCATCTTTTCACAGAAATACAGTTGTAATACATATCGTACACACACTGGTGAGAAACCATATCATTGTGAAGAGTGTGGCTCTTCTTATTCACAGAAGTCAACATTTTGGCTGCGCATATGGACACATACAAGAGAACAACTTTCTTGTGAAGGTGCTGGCTCTTCATTATACAGAAAACTGATTTGTCAGCATATGCACAAACACACACTTGAGCGAAACCATATTTTTGTTAAGTATGTTCTTTTTTTTTTGTTTTTTTTTTTTCAAAAAAGTCAAAGTTTCAATCAGCATAAGCAACACACACAGGATAGAAGAAATATTTTGTGAAATATGTTGCTCTCCTTTTTTATGAGTCACATTTGCTGAGCATTATGCTGGGTACCACTAAATTGGAAACATATTCTTGTGACATGTTGTATTCCTTTTTTCCGGAAAATGATCATTTGAACCATTTAGGTCTAAGAGACTCTGGGGAGGCGAAACCATATAATTTTGAATTATCCTGCCATCTATTTGATGGAATACATTTGCTGAGGTATATGCTAACACACACTGGAGAGAAATCATATTTATGTGATCTTTTTTGACCAATCATGTACCACGGTTTGTGTTGTTATGTTATTCGTCTAAGGTTCAAGATGTGAAACGCTGCCGGTTTTTGCATCAGAGAGAGACAAAAAAAATGAGAGATGAATTCATCAAAATACATTGCAAAAAATACTGTAAGGTAGATATATTATTTAAAGTCAATTTATAATTTCCATAATTAGCGGTCACTAAGTGGACACTACGGCTGAGAGAATATGTTCATTAGATTAATATATTTATTATATCTGAGCTGGCAAATATCTGACGAGATGATGAGAAAGCATCGCTTTAATTTTCTTTTTAAATATACTTGCTGATTCAAACATATATATAACAATAGAAAAAACTCAAATGAAGGATGATTTTTAAAAATCTCAATGACGGATAAGGTACTTAGCCTCAGTTTGTTCCTTTCCATTATATTCTTTGCAGTGTCTGATGAAATATCTTCATCCGCTATCGCTCCATCTCTTTCCCAAAAATATTTGCTTTAAGTGAATAAAGAGATGAAGTCCTTTCCTTTTCCATTGCACACAAGTCTATGGCAGGTTTTATCTTATTTTCTTTAATGGTTCTGTTGAACATTATTGGGATAAATTTATTGGGCCTATTTGATTGTGGGCTTTTCTCGTGAGGGTTACAATAACGTCCACTCTTGCAGACCCAGGTTTCTTTGTCTGCCTTATTTTACTTTTTTCCTCTCCCATCACATTTCTCCTTTTTTGCATTAGTAGATCGTCCATCTTTGAGAACTTCTTTCAAATGAGTTTGAGTTTGAGTTTTGTTAAACGCATATCAAACCTCTGTGCTCATTTAAGCCAAAGAGGTTATTTGGATTCAGACTTTAAAGTAGTGGTCCTATGGAGATAATTGGTATGTTTTGTATATTTTGTTGAAAAAGGTTGCTTTTTTTAATAAATTTAAAATGTTTCAGGTTTGTATTGCTTAAAGATGTCTTTCAGTTTCTAGCTTGATAGTAATTTGCCCGGATATGTTTATCTGTTACAATTTAGAAGGATATTGCTTGGTTGTAAGTTACTTTGCATGTTGGCACACGTGGGTATCTTTCAAATTGATATCAGTGAACATATACATGACAGTTACAGCTGGATCTGGACATTAGTATAATCCACAAAGAGCTCACAGAAAACAAACAAAGGTTGGACTATAAAACTATGGTTGTTCTCCAAATGTTAAACTTCTTTCCACAAACAACAGTTTTTGTAATTAATGTTTGTCAGCAATAGCTGAAATTACACACACATATACATGCACACACAAATGTATGGGACTAAAATACATTTATTCTTTGACCAATAAATTTGATCTTGTTCAAAACAATTTTATATTGCCAAAATATGTTATGTTACTTCCATTCATAAATAAAACCTTTCCTCTTAAAATTGTTTGTTACCATTTCTCTATCATATTTCCATAAATTATTTGTAAACCATTTCTTCTAGACTACTTGCCAACCAGCAAGCAGTAAATGTTGTCTTTCTTATATCAGCTTTTCTTATTTTATCTTTTTTCTTTTAAAGATATTTTTTTTACCATCCTTCTATCATAGTCCCATAAAATTATTGTACCATTTCATCTATTCACCTTGTTAACCAGCAAGCAGTACATGTTGTCTTTCTCATGTCAACCTTTCCTATTTTCATTCATTTCCTCTTTCCTTGTATTTGTTACATAGACCTATCATTTTATAAGAAGTGTATCATTAAAATAATGCAAAACACGGGACCAATCACACTGCAATTCAAATACGAGATTGGACTAGTAAAAGTATGACTGTTCTGCAAAATATTACCCTGTACTTTTCACAAACAAACCAATTTTGTAGTACATTTTTACCCATATTGCTTGAACACACCATACAAACAATATACACGCCTAAGACCAAGCCAATTGTATTGACTAAAATAGATGCATTATTCGAAAAGAAATGATCTTGGGCAAAACAGACATATTGCAAAAATTCATGTATACTTACATTCATTCTCTTTCCTCACTCAATACATTGTGACAAAATATTCTTAACACACAGTTGTGTAGCAGATGATTAATAGTGTCCTCTCATCTTTCCATTAAATGTGTGATATATGTAAATGCGGAAAATTAGTTTTGTTTGTTTGTTTTACGCATACAACCTCAGTGGTCATTTAATGCCCGATAAAGTTTTTGAAAAAATCAATCTTAGAATTGGATAATACCAATTTTTTTTAAAATACAATTTTCTATTTAAACCCATAGATGGGACCCTAACAGGTGCTACCCACTCTGCTCAGATGTGGACAGGGCAATGGTGAGCGGAGTGCCTCCACATTCCCCCCCAAAACCTCCAAAACTGAACCTTCACCATCAGATAGAGTTTAACGTAATTCCCAGGACATGTAGAACCCGCAGCCACCCCTCTGAGCACCATACGATAAAAAGGGGTCGGGCTGACATAAGGAGGAAAAATTAGGTCTGACAAAAATGGAGACTCCAGCCCCTCAAGGTTTTTTTTTATTTTTGATGAATTATAAAATATTGTCACAGCTGAATGATCTGGTCTATCTTTATTTAAATTTCTGAACTTTTGAAGATATTACTTGATTTAGGTTTAAAGATGAGACAAATAGGAAAACGACATTGAGAGAGATGCAGTACCAATTCATAGGCATTACTCCAAGGTACACTCTGACTCGGATGGTAGCAACTTATTAGGGTGCCGTCTATGGTAAATTGATTAAAAATGAGTTTAAAAGATAGTGCTAAAGAGAAATTCGGTACCCAACATGAATGAATAAAAGATATGTCTTCACCATAAATAACCAAAGGGTACATGCGGCTATGAGAGACAAAGATATAATAGTATATCTCAAAAACCCCTAAAATCAATATTATAATGAATTATTTCAAAATTTATTATCTAGGCTGCCATAAATAAATACCTATTAATATACATCACTAATTACACGAATGTTGTTAAGGTGTCAATTTTAGAAGCATTTGATATTAATATTGCTATTGCTTAACCACAAAAATGTGTTATAGACTTAGAATATTCCCACTCAATGAAAAATATTGAGGAAAATCAGAGAAGCATTAAGTACATTTAGACAAATATACCTCAACCAATCATCAATGGATTTAAGAGCCTAGATTAATGTGGACATGTTAAGACTCTAACGGTAATTCTGAGTTTCGCATTCTCATTCTCCTGATCAGAAATATTCTCCACCTTTCCCCACAAAAAAAAGCGTAAAAATAGGAAAATTAACTGTGTGAATGATAAGGTATTACTCATACCCCCTATCCGGCTGTAATTCTTATCATTCCCTCTATGAGAAAATATGGCCGTTGCACTTCCTGACTCGAGTTACCGGAAGTTTGGTGCTGCAGAGCCAAAAGTGACTCAGAACATCAGAAGTAGTGAATGAGACTGTGACCAATGCCGAACGAAACAGCAAAACAGTAGTCCTCACCTAGCACTGATAATAGATACAGACAAAACAACATCAGCCAAACACGTATTGAGAGCCATACAACAAAATTCTTACCCTAAAATTGAACTCGAAAGATAGAGTGCTTATACTTAGATTAACTATACTATAGGTGTATGTGACTCAAACACGCTAAAGCTTTAATAGTTTTTAGCAACCGCTTTGCACCGGGACGATTAATAAAATATCCCCTTTCTTACATTGGGAATGAAATACTGTTCTTAGTCATTTATTCCATTTCTCATTGTAGAATATTATTTCTTTATTCACCTCCTCCAGCCCCAGAACACAGGCCATACATATGTCCAAATTCAGAGAGATAGCTGTGGAGTGATAAAGTACAGGAATTTATCGTTACATTTAGCTCATCACTCAAAATACATCTGCAGACAAATTATTTCCTTCAATTACGTAACAGGAGAAGGAGTGCCCTTCTCATCTTTTCCATTAAATATGATGAAATATATATTTACCAACCCATGCACGAGCAGTGCCAACCACCTAGGTCAATTTCTTAAGCAAGTGCTTAAAAAAGGTATGAATTTCTAGAGATTTATCTCTATCTCCTAGCACATAATACGCTAGCCATATTAAAAAGCAAGTCTGCCTTGCCGCTATTTACCCATAGCTGTGAGACAATTGGATCAGTTCCTTTCCCAGGGTATTAGTGCTATGTGAAAAAGCGAAATATTTACACTTTCCAAGAATAAATCTGTAACAAAACCATCCTTTGGTATTATAAATTGATTTCAACAGTGAACTCATAAATATAACCCAATTTTCTCAGGCAGCCATAAACTAACCCCAACCCTAACCCTACCCCAACCCATACAAGCACACAAATTAAACTTAGAATGAGAAAAAAAACTTTTTTTCTTTTCTTTCTTCCTGTTTACAAAAACCAGTAGAATCTCAACTCTTCAAACACACCCCATAAAACTTTTTAATAGGATGATAAGAAATAATGAAAAATAAAAACATTAAATACAATAGTATACCAAATAAAGAGAGAACAAACAACTGTAAGTTGTGTTCGAGTGACTACTACAGGAAAGATATAATTCTTGAGACAATGTATCCAAAACTCCCTCTTCCCCCCAAAACTAATTTTGATGTCACTTAATCCAAGAACCAGAGATAAACTGTCACTTAAAACTTGTCGTATACCTAACTACCTTAACCACTAGGCCATGGTGCCATTTCTGGACACATTGAACAGTTCCTAAGTGACAGTTATCTCTGGATTCCAGATTCAATCCTGAGTAGAGGCATAACATATAGAGAAAAATTAATTAACGCAACTCCCTAACCCCAGCTCATGGTTAGCGGATTAAAATTGAGAACAGGTTACCCATGGAACTGAATTAAAGGGTTAGGTTAAAGTTCCCTATGATAGGCTCCCTGATATCAACAAGGAATTGGTTCTGACCAATTCAAGAAGTCCTGTGAGTCCGAAAGAACGGTTACCTGAGTCGAAGAAAGATTCCCGAGTCTGGACAAGAAATAACTTGAATGATTAGGTTCCGTGATGGGTTCCTACTCCGGTCCAAAACGTCCAAATAACAATAAAGATGGAGTACAATAGTGCCCCGAAGAATAATCGCAGATAATAGTCTTTTTCTACATAAGTTTTGCATGAAAGAATAACTATACTACATATATTATATTAAGTATATATATATTTATTTAACTATATATAATATATTATGGTGTTATCAAAGAAAAATTTATATCATGATTTTATTAAGAAAAGTGGATTGTATATCAACCATTTTTATTCCCAACCAGAACTTGCGTAAAACATAATTACTGTCACAGTATTCACTTATCTGCTAATTAATCATTAAGACTTACTTAGCAACAGTGAAATACTACCTCAGTAATAATTGATGTCAAATCTTCCATGTTAATAAAAAGTTGTACAAGAAAATGTAATGGTACTTAGTTTATAGCCTACTGCCAAAATAGGCCTAAACTGCAGAAACACGTTGTATTGACAGAAAATGACTTTAGCCACCCACTACAGAAAATAATTTACCAAAAATCAGGATTATCGTGCTATTTTTAATGAAAATTTCAGTGTTTATTTATCAATGAATGATCTTATAATGCCTTATTTATTTATTTCTAAAATACTTCTCATTTTTATTCAGATCGCTTAATTTTTGACCCCCCTTTATGTTGGGACGTACATTTGTTCAAGTTTTGTCTTATATTTTACTAATAACTAGTTATAAATAAGAGATAAAACAAGACCGAAGTTAATGTTTGAAACAACAAAAAATTTTTAACGGTGGCTATTCTATAGAGAAAAATAACAAAGTACCGAAATCAAAAAATTAAATGTAAAAATAATAAATTAAATTATTTTTAATTTCTTTTTACTCATTTTCGATAATCATTTAATTGGCTATTACTACATATAAAAGAAATAAATTTATACAATCGATATTTTTTCTGCTTTAAAATCGGTAGAGGGGGTACATTTATCCATCGAGTTTTTCTTCCAAAACTTATTACTTTTATGTATCATAAATTAAGGATTTTGCACTTTCAATAGATATTCTATTTCCCAGAAAATCTAAAATACTTTTAAACTTAAAGTCCGAATTTTTCTTTAATGAATTATATATATTATAAATTTTTCATAGCAAAAATACTAAATCAAGTTTTGAAAATAAAATAACTGAACGCCATTATAAAATTCATTAATGATAATCAATAACTAGAAAATTCATTAAACATCTATATACCTTATATAGGCGGAAGTATGTATATTTTAGTTTAAATTTCAATCTTGACGAATGTATAATCATATAAGATTGATAAAAACAAGCGCTTTAAAAACCCTTACAGAAAAGAGACCAGTAATGAGCGAATCGCGCGAAATTGACCAAAACATAATGGTTTTTATCTAATCTTTTTCAAAAATAAACTGCATAAGTAATGATATTTTATCTATATAATAAATAATCCTAATCATTAGACAAGATTGAGAACCTTCAAAAATAACTAATAATATTTAATTGCGACTTATAAATCTCGCTAGAAGACTGATTTGTTGCCAGTCCCTAGAGTGATTATATATGGAGAATCATGATCCCATATTCGTAAAATTATGCTAACCTTATACAGCGTTAGGGTACCACCAATTTGACCCTGTTCCAATTTACCCCCCCCCCCTACATTTAACACAATGAAACTTGCAGAAACAATAATATTTTTCTGAAAAAGATTTATTTCCATTCGAAAGAAAATACATGTTACAAACTAAACTCCGCTATGATAGACTTTTTTAAATTCTCCCCTACCATACCCCCTCATTCCGGTCTGTCCTCTTATAAAAAAAAAATTAAATTTCGGCCCGCCATTTCTCCCAGCCCTAAGGTTAGACTAGTTCATCCTTTTTATATCCTATAATATAACAGTATTTGTAATTCTATTGTTGAATTAGTAATGTTTGAAGTCTTATGATATAGCGGCAAGAGCACAAACTGACAACCATTTCGTGTAATACTTATTGTCTTTTCTTTGCTTAGTTACAAACCTAAAAAAATATTCCAGAGTTATATCTGTAGAACACTACCACAAAAAAAAAAAAAAAAAATCATTCTGAAAACTAATATAAATACTTTTTGCGTTTTTAAGTTTTCAATTATGCACCAGAAAACAATTTATCTGTCGATTACAACCACCCATACATATAACATGCTAATAATTGTCAAAGAGAGAAATATGCTAATACAATCCCCATTTTCCACATAAAAAAATAACCCGTTGTATGTAAAACGTATTATTCTTATTTATTTAATTTTATTATTAACGGTCAGTAATTTTCTCAATCGGATATTTGATCTGTTGAATTATACCGTATTATTATCTTTGTAACCAACCCGTATGATCGAAAAGTTATTAATATTTTTTTTTACGAGCTTGTTGATAAACAACAAGTTCGGAAATATTTTTTCCGTTTTTGATCAGCATGGCCTAAACTGATCACTTACACGTTTTCATCTGCGTTTATCCCTACTGTTTTTCATTCCATGTAACAACTCTCGTAATCGATATATTCTTATTAGGAGATATTCTATTTAAAAAAAAACAACATTAAAAATAGTCCTTTACTTTTAGTCATTCAAGAAGTATGGCCTAAATTAAAAAACGGTATGTGATAACATTTCATTGAATAGTATTCATGACTCTTACCTTTATAGATAAAAAAATACAAAAATTTTCTTGACGTCGATTATATTTTTTTTATCTCATATAAACAAATAAAATACTACCATCGCTAAAAAATAGTTCCCTAATATATTTTATAGAAAAAAACATATTTCAAGATGTATTTAACAATCCAATGCGTTAGAACAGTAGCTACCTCAATGACCAGCTGCTGTAATTTACCCCGCCGACATTAACACAATGAAATACTTGCACGAAGAAAATGATTTCTCTTGAAAAATTTTTTTCACATCGATAAAGAAAAAAATCTACAAACCAAACTCCATTCACGATATTCTTTTAAATTTTATTATAAGCCTTAGCAGAAATAATGAAAATTTATGATTATGAAAAAACAATGTTTTCATTTTGCCACAGTTTTTAATCACCTGAAAAGTGATTTAAGTTCGTATTGTGCTAAACAAGTTACTATAGAGTGGATTCTTTATTAAAATCTATTGAAACTATTCCAATTAATAACTGATTTTCTCTGAAAATTCCCATAAATGTTTTATCCTTGAGGATTATAATACATCTGAAAACTAGTTTTTTATCTAAAATTTATATATTTAGGGGAATATTTTTACGAGGGTCTTAATTCCCCCCTATTGTTATTCTGAGTGCAAAATAAAAAAAAAATTGACGCGTCAATGTAACAAATTATTCTTTTTCTTTTTTCCTATGAAATAAAGGAGCTGTAATAACTATATCAAATGAAATTG
>CM042168.1:71102506-71223401 GCA_023376005.1 Doryteuthis pealeii
CCTCTAGATATGGTTCACTATGGTCCGACTACTTATTTTAATCAATCTTAAAAGTTAAATTTTCTTAAACTCTTATAAAATGATTTCGGCAGATTGCAGTCAGTGGACTCAATTTAAGATATCACTCTAGCAAACCTATTCATTTATAAATTAGAGCCCATAATGAATAATATTTCATTAAAATTAGCTATTACTCTGGATTTTTTTGGTACACGTTGTTTTATAATCAATTTTCAATTTAAAAAGAACCAGTACTTTTCCCCTTGAATAAAGTTCCATTTCCTTTCTTCTCCTTTAGTTTCTTTCTGTAATGTTTCTTTTTTTTTCTATTACATTATATGTTAACATTATTTACAACATTCTTCTTCATCTCTCACTTCATGTAACGATTTTAAATATTCTCTCTCATTTGTTACTATATCTTTTTAATTGATATTCTTAATATTATCATCGTCTATTGATTCCAGAGATATATATATCTTAGTTATCGATTTCAATTCTATCTGATTTTTTCTTTTCCTTTCTGTTTCTTTCTTCTTTCTTCCTCCGATTCTCGTTCTTGTTTTCTTTCTTTCTTTCTTTCTATCTTCTTTCCTTTCTTTCTTTTACTTCTCTTATCTTTTCGTTCTTTTCTTATTGTCTTTCTTTCTCTCTTTAATTTTCCTCACTCTTTTTTTTTTCTTTTCATCACATTCAATAAGTGTTCTTGTACATTTCTTCTCGCTTTTGTGTGTGATTCTATTCCTAGAAAATAGGGACTATATGTTAGATCTTCATACAACTCATAAAAAATTCCCAACTTTTTCCAAGTATTTCTTGATAAGGTGTTTCTTTCGATATGTATTCACATTTTTTTCAACTATTCTTCCTTTAACTGCGAATAAAATATTTGAACTTTTTATTAAAGTAGTTACTGCTTCTCTGTTCTTTTTATCTTACACACCTGTAACTTCTTTCTCAAATGAAATCTTAAATTATTCGTTCTAAAATAATAACTAATATAAATCAGATTCTATGATTCATTCCCTTGCTTTTCTGTTTCTTATTGACTTTGTCTCTATAAGTGATTGTACTCAATTGCTTCTTTGTACATTTTGTTCATTATTTGGGCAGTAAATACGTTAGTTTTATTGTATCCAAATAATAATTCATCCTTCAGCTTTTCCTAAACTGTCGTAATATTTTCAGCTACACAAGAAGTCAACGAAATGTCAGACTGATAGAGATAAGCGAAGATAAGAAGTAGTATTATTACATTCTGTTATTTATCATAATTTGTTTTTTAACATTAATAAAAATATTACGCATGTGTTCAGGAAAAGATTTTCAAGTGACAAAGAAGTGACAATAATACTTTATCCCGTATGGATATCAAAAATATATCGAAACATTTAAAAAATAAACTTATTATTTAAATAAATCTAATTCCTTATAATATTTAAATGAGGTTTTAGTTTTGCTATTATCCATGTTCATCGAGGGGGGGGGTGACATCTAAACAAAGTCTCCACCCTATCGAAATACTAGGCCAGTGCTAAGCCGATTAGATTTCCATCAAATCTTTTTAAAACTATTTTGTTATAAATAATAATTTTATTAAATACAAAACGAACCTTAACCATGATCATAGAACATTTATTAGGTATGTCTAATTTAACTAAAATGGCGTAAGAACATTTTTGTTAATTTTTTAATTTTAAAACAATTACCAATGATCAGGAAATTATCAAATTTAAATGAAATTGGCACTATTCACAGAGTTCCGTCCCGGCCTCCTGCTTTAAAATACGCGAGGTGGTGTTAGCTTTAAAAAGAATTCGATAAAAACGCCTTCAATGAAATATTTAGATATTCTTGTTTATTCAAATTTACAAGACATTAAACTAGGCATTAGCAATAATTTCGTCTGCTAGGAGTTTTAAAAGCGAATTAAAAATAATTCTATTATTTAAGGTCAAACTTTGTCTAAATCGATAAGTAGTAACATACAGACCATCAATAAAAAAGAAAAATATTATTACAATATGTAATTTATTTTTAATACATTTTATACATTAAAAATCGTCCGAATTTCGACAAAAAGTTACGTTGACTTTATTTTGATTTATCGTGTTCAATAATGGTTTTAAAATATCTTTAAAATACTTATAAATTATAGCCATGTGCAAATTCTCGCCTACTATATAAAAGGGTGATCACAGGAAATTCTTCTAAAAATCATATAAAATAAACTAACGATCCGATTCTAATAAAACTTTCTGTTTATGAAGTAATAAAAGATGAACTTTATTGTAAATAATTTTTTACTAAAAAGACTAAGAATTTTTTTCGTTAGTTTTTGTTTCGCGTATTGATCCCCCCAACAAATATCTTTTTTTTTTTTTTTGCATATAAATAAATTTTACATTTTTATAAAGACAATATAATGACATAACATATATAAAAAAAAGATAATTCGCTAATAAATCGGTTTTGGAAATAGGGCATCTTAAACATTGAAACTTAAAATCTCGTAAATAAGAAAAAATATGTATCTTTTTTTTTTTTTTTTTTTAATTGTTAGATTATTTTCAAAAGAATTTTATATTAAAAGTTCGTATTGTGTACATTTTATTTTATTTTCAGAGATTTTCAAAAATTTATAAAATGTAAAATAAATACTTTTGTTTAATGTATAACCCAAATCGTATTCATTAATCAAAGAAAATATTGTATAAAACATATCTCGCTAAAAATAATGACATAACATATGTCTATTCTTATTTTTATGAATTTTTGAAAATAATGTTTGAACTAAAAGTTGTTGTGAGAATGATTACGGAAGCCTGTAATAGAAAAAAAATGTATTTGTCATTTTCACTGATGTGTTATGGGTAAACAAGTCAAAATACCCGACGCGTACACATTTATACTCTCTATGACGTGAAAGAGAAACCAAACAGTGTTTGAAGAAATTTATTATTTTATTTGAAAACAAATAATTCTCCCGTGTATCTACAGAAAGCAGATATTACTGTTCAGTAGGTACCACCAATTTGACCCTGTGCAATTTACCCCCCCTACATTTAACACAATGAAACTTGCAGAAAAATTAATATTTTCTTGAAAAATTTTTTCCATTCGAAAGAAAAAACATTAAATAAACTCCTGATGATTTTTTAAATTTTTTATCAGCATACGAAAATAATGAAAATTATGATTGAAAAACAATGTTTTCATTTTTGCACTGTTAAATCAACTGAAATTTAACGTAGCTAAAAACAAGTTACGATAAGAGGATTTTTTAAAAATTCTATGAAAAATCAATTAATGGTCCGATTTTCACGAAAATTTCCATAAATGTTTACCATTGGATGTAAATACATCTGAAATAGTTTTTTTCTAAAATATATTAGGGGAAATATTTTTTTACGATGTCTATCACCCCCCCTATTTTATTTTATGAGATAAAAAAAAAAATGATGTGGAAAAAAAATTTGGTACTTTTTTTCTATAAAGATAAGAGCCTGAATAACTATATCAATGAAATTGTATAACTTACCGAATTATAGTTTTTTTAGGAAAAAATAATGAAATCGGAAATAAAAAGTGCAAAAAAAGTCATAATATTAATATTTGAAAACTTTTTTTTTCTTATGTAATTGGTATGTACTATATTCTATTAAATTGTCCCAAAAAAAAAAAAAATTTTTTTAAGAAATTAATTTTTACGAGATTTTCAATCTTTTGTGTGATTAAATATTTTTATTTTCTGCGTGAAATAAATTAAATTTTTTTTTTTCCTGTGGAAAAAAATCAAAATTTTCACGGATATTTAAAAACATGAATTTTAGAATTCAGGTGAACTAAAAGTTGGTCCGATCCGTGCTCGATTAATATTTTTAAAAGAATTTGTAATTTTTATTGTTGAATAGTAATGTGTGATTCTTAGAATGTATGGAAGAGCAAAACTGACATACGACGAGACGCTTCTCGGTAACTAAAGTTTGTTTTTCTGAGCGTAAAAAAATATTTTATTTAACTTTTACGACCAATTAGAATAAAAATAATATATTGAATGATTGTTTTATCAGTTTTTCTCTTAGAAAAAATATTCAAATTTTCATTTTATTTCGATTTTAAGAATTAATACTAAAACCGAAGACATTTTTTAACGTCAATTTCACTGCGAAATTTTAAGATTAAAGTTTTTCAAGTTTTTATTCATAGTAAATTGTAATATTAAAGTTTTTAAAGATTTTATTCATTTTAATAGAAAAAAATTTGGCTAAAAAAGTTTGTCCGTTACAGCCATCCGTACTTAGATGCATAACTGTAAGAGGGTAATAATATGTATTTCTTTCTCTCTAAATCGCGGCCTGAAAATTACCCTTTCGCACGTAATATGGATAGGTTTGTTTATTTTTTAAGATAACGATGTAATTTTTCCCAATCGGATAATTTGATCTTTGAATTAACTATTTTTCTTTGTAACAACCCTGTACGATCTTTTTTTAACGAGATTTTTGATAAACAAAGTTCAGAAATATCTATTTCCGTTTTATTCAAGATGACCTAAACGGTCTGGTGGTACCTACTGTTCAGTAGGTACCACCAGACCGTTTATGCCATCTTGAATAAAACGGAAATAGATATTTCTGAACTTTGTTTATCAAAAATCTCGTAAAAAAAAGATCGTACAGGGTTGTTTCAAAGATCAAATTATCCAATTGGGAAAAATTACATCGTTATCTTAAAAAATAAACAAACCTGCCCGTATTACATGCGAAAGGGTAATTTTCAGACCGTAATATAGACAGAAAAGTTACTAATTATTTCCCTTCTACAATTAACCAGTAAAAGTATGGATAACACTAATTTAACTTTTTGTCTTGTGCATATTCAATAACCGATTTTATTTGTTTTCAACGATTTTTAAGATATTCTTTTTTTTTATCTTGAAATATTATCTAGAATTTTTTTTTGTGCATTCGAAAGAAGAAATATTTTAAAAAGTCCTGATGATTTAAAAAAAAATTCAGCTTAGGAAAATAATGAAAATTATGAACGAAAAACAATGTTTTTACTATTAACATGAATAAAAACTTGAAAAAATTTAATAGTAAAATATCACCGTGAAATTGACGTTAGAAAATGTCTTCGGTTTTGGTATTACTTTTTAAAATCGAAAATGAAATGAAAATTTGAATATTTTTTCTAAGAGAAAAACTGATAAAATAATCCTGTAAACTTACTTTGTATTCTAATAGCGAAAAAATTATCTTATTTAACTTTTTTTAACAAAGAAAAACAAACTTCGGTTGTTATTAAGAAGCGTCTCGTCTCTTTGTAAAACAAATATGACGGTTATGCCCTTCCATATATTCTAAGAACCAAAAATTACTATTCAACAATAAAAATTACAAATTCTTTTAAAAATATTAATCGAGCACGGATCGGACCAACTTTTAGTTCACCTTAATTCTAAAATTCATGTTTTTAAATATCAGTGAAAATTTTGATTTTTTTTCCACAGGAAAAAAAAAAATTTAATTTATTTCACGCAGAAAATAAAAATATTTAATCACACAAAAGATTGAAAATCTCGTAAAAATTAATTTCTTAAAAAAAATTTTTTTTTTTTGACAATTTAATAGAATATAGTACATACCAATTACATAAGAAAAAAAAAAGTTTTCAAATATTAATATTATGACATTTTTTTTTGCACTTTTTATTTCCGATTTCATTATTTTTTCCTAAAAAAACTATAATTCGGTAAGTTATACAATTTCATTGATATAGTTATTCAGCCTCTTATCTTTATAGAAAAAAAGTACCAAATTTTTTTTCCACATCATTTTTTTTTATCTCATAAAATAAAATAGGGGGGGTGATAGACATCGTAAAAAAATATTTCCCCTAATATATTTTAGAAAAAAACTATTTCAGATGTATTTACATCCAATGGTAAACATTTATGGAAATTTTCGTGAAAATCGGACCATTAATTGATTTTTCATAGAATTTTTAAAAAATCCTCTTATCGTAACTTGTTTTTAGCTACGTTAAATTTCAGTTGATTTAACAGTGCAAAAATGAAAACATTGTTTTTCAATCATAATTTTCATTATTTTCGTAAGCTGATAAAAAATGTTAAAAATCATCAGGAGTTTATTTAATGTTTTTTCTTTCGAATGGAAAAAACTTTTCAAGAAAATATTAATTTTTCTGCAAGTTTCATTGTGTTAAATGTAGGGGGGGAGGGTAAATTGCACAGGGTCAAATCGGTGGTAACTACTGTTCAGTCAAAATTCTGAAGGTAAATAAACTTTTTATTTTATTTTTTTGTTTCTTTATTTTGTGTATTGTATTTTACCAAAAAAAAAAGTTTTGCCGAAGAAGTAGACTCAATAATATTAAGAGTTAAATTGTGAGGCATCAAGGAAATGCTAAATTAGTAATTTGTTTTTTGCTTCAGAAAATTTTTTTTATTCGTCTGCCCATCCATACGAAGAAAAAGTGCACACGTCAAGATCGGATAACTTGTCAACAAATGCGCGTTCTTGCGCGGACTTGAGCCGATTTACTTTAAAATGCAAAAATTTAGGTTTTATGTGAGAGAAATTTGTTTTTTCTTTTTTAAAACCCATAAACTTGGAATTGTTCTTTATATTAAACGTAAAAGAAAACAGTAAAAAGTTAATTTTCCAATTTTTATTGACGTTTTAAGATATTTTTTACAAGTAAACAAACTTTCAAAATGGCAACTGATTTGCACATGCCTACATAAACATTTCTTTTTAGAAATAAGTAAAGCGTTACTTTAAATACATATTTATTAAATATTACTGAAATTTTACTCACTCGTTTTAACTTTTAACCAAGTAAAATCTGTTTT
Organism: Doryteuthis pealeii; assembly: GCA_023376005.1. Taxonomy (NCBI): domain Eukaryota; kingdom Metazoa; phylum Mollusca; class Cephalopoda; order Myopsida; family Loliginidae; genus Doryteuthis; species Doryteuthis pealeii. The sequence continues at coordinate 71,109,387 of CM042168.1, forward strand.
TTGTATGTAAAAAAATAAAAAATATATTTTTTATGTATAGATTGTATTAAAAATAAATTGAATATGTAATGATATTTTTCTTTTTTTTAATGATTGTCAGTATGTTACTACTTATCGATTTAGACAAAGTTTTACCTTAAATAATAGATTTAATTATGTTTAATTCGTTTTTAAAACTCCTAGTAGCTGACAAAATTGGGTATGGCTACGTAAAAAAATAGGGACTGGCAAACGGAACCTAAAATTGGTTTTTGACAAAATGACTTTAGCCCTCCTACAGAAAATAATCTACCAAAAATCAGGAAATTATCGGATTTTAATGAAATTTTCAGTGTTTATGTATCAATGAATGATCTTTATAATGCATTATTTATTTTATTTCAAAACTTTCTAATTTACTTAATTTTGACCCCCCTTATGTTGGGGGTGTAAAATTGTTTCAAGTTGGTTCTTACCTGATACTAATTACAGTATAAATAAAGAGATAAAAGACCGAAGTTATGAATAGAAACAAAAAAAATTTTTACGGTGGCTTTTCTATGAGAAAATAAGTACCGAAAATCGAAAAATAAAATGTAAAAAATAATAAATAATTATAAAATAAAATTCGAAGGCAATACAATGCGTAAAAAATAAAGACAAAAAGATGTTTATATGTCTAATCGATTTCAAAGCGAAGCTTTATCGTCAGAGACTGATTTCAGAAATGACGTGCTTATGTTTTTTTTTATTTGTGTGGTTATAATTTCTCTTCTTATTTCCTTTTCCTCTCCTTTTTTTCCTCTCTTTCTTCTTCTCCTCCTTTATGAATGGGCGAATAACTGTAATTTCTTATTTCTCTCTTTCTTTTTTTTCTTTCTTAAAAGTTTGTTGAGAACAAGGCTGACATCCGGTAAGATGTTGCAATGTGTAGCAACGGTGTGAGCATGTCATAATTTCAAAAACAAAAGTGAACAAATGAATAAAAACCGTTAATAGAAAATTTTTTTTTTTTTTTTTTAACATAGCTTTTGTTTCGCTTTCACCTTTCATTTCTTATTCTTTCTCCTCTCTTTCTTTTTTTTTGTGTTATTTTTTTCTTTTTTTTTTTTTTTTTTTTTTTTTTTTTCCTTTATCCCCTTTGTTCTCTAATTTAAATTAATAAATAATTAATAAATAATTAATTTTTTGGAGATTTCTTTCTTAATTAATTAATTAATTTTTTGGAGATTTCTTTTTTACTCATTTCGATAATTATTTAATTGGCTATTATTTTATAAAAGAAAAAAATAAACATCGATGTTTTTTCTGCTTAAAAAGGGAAGGGGGTACATTTTCAATCGAGTTTTTCTTCAAAACTTATTACTTTTGGCGCCTAAAATAAGGTTTGCATTAAGTAGATATTTATTTTTAGAATCTAAAAATATAACATTTTAAACTTAACATCAGGATTTTCATATTTTAAATGAATTTTATATATTAATTTTTCATAGCAAAAATACTAAATTAAAGTTTTGAAATAAAATAACTGATGCATTATAAAATTCATTAATTGTTAAATCAATACTGAAAATTTCATTAAAATCAGATAATTACCTGATTTTTGGTAATTTTTTTTGCAATCGTGAATGTTACAGTAAAATTGTAAAAAAGCACTTAAAACCATCGAAAAAGAGGCTGAATGGCGGATATCGTCGAAATTGACCAAAACAAATAGTTTTAAATCTTTTTAAAATAAATTGCATATGTAATTATATTTTTCTTTTTTTAATGTTGGTTATTATGCTACTACTTATCGATTTAGACAAAGTTTAACCTTAAATAATAGATTTAATTATTCTTAATTTGCTTTTAAAACTCATAGTATCCGATTTTTTTTACTACTCCCTAGTAAAAAACAATTAAAGATCCTACAGGATTGTTACAAAGAAAAACAGTTAATTCAAAGATCAAATTATCCGATTGGGAAAAATTACATCGTTATCTTAAAAAATAAATAAACCTAACCATATTACATACGAAAGGGTAATTTTCAGGCCACAATTTAGACAGAAAAGTTACATTTTATTTCCCTTTTACGATTATATCACTACAAGTATGGAAATACAAGATGGACATATTTTTTTCTTGTGCATATTCAATAACCGATTATTTGTTTTCAACGATTTTTAAAATATTCTTTTTTTTTGTTGTCTTTAAATATTAACTTGACATTTTTTTGTACATTCGAAAGAAGAAACCTTTTAAAAAATCCTGATGATTTTAAAAAAAGATTTTCAGCTTAGGAAAATAATGAAAATTATGAACAAAAAACAATGTTTTCTTTTTTGCACCATTAAATCATCAGGTTGGAGTTTAGAGTTAGTGTTTAGGGTTAGTTTAATGGGAAACTAAATAAATAATTTGGGTTCTGTTATTTCTGGGTCACCCTGTAATATGTTTTAATTTTCCGAAAAGTTTGCAAGTTTAGCCAAAATTTACTATTAAAATGAATAAAATCTTTAAAAACTTTAATATTAAAATTTACTATTAGAATGAATAAAAACTTTAAAAAAATGTTTTCGGTTTTGGTATTAATTTTTAAAATTGAAAATGAAATGAAAATTTGAATAATTTTTCTAAGAGAAAAACTGATAAAATAATCAATATATACTAACTTGTTATTTTAATTGGTTTAATTGGTTGAAAAAATTAAATAAAATAATTTTTTACGCTAAGAAAAACAAACTTTGGTTACTGAGAAGCATGTCGTCTCTTTGTATAAAAACAAAACAAATATGTCAGTTTTGCTCTTCCATATATTCTAAGAATCACACATTACTATTCAACAATAGAAATTACAAATTCTTTTAAAAATATTAATATAGCGCGGATCGGACCAATTTTTAGTTCACCTGAATTCTAAAATTCATAAAATAAAAAAAAATTAAAATTCAACACGAAAACACAAAAAAATTAAAAATTATCTATTTAAAGCTTAAGAATAATTTTTATCACGTTTTCTCTTTTGAAAGAAAATATTGTTTTTAAAATTACGAAAAGACTTTTCATAATTTAAAAAACAATATTTTCTTTCAATTGATGAAAAAAAAAATTCACTGATCGATTGCCTCACTTTATTCATTAAAAATTAAATAGTGAATTCTAACCGTCTGAAAGGTGGGATATTGTAAATATTATTATCTAATCTATCCAAAAATGTATGATTAAAAGTATGTTCCTGGACCGATAAGGATGTCGATCCCAGAAATGCTGCTCCTTCACATACTACTTTTGCAACAGGACCAATTAGCATTATTACCTCATTCTGCTCTCAGACTCTCAACTCAGTCACAGCAAATGAGGATCGCATGTTGTGTCTTTGTGGCTTGTATGTGTACATTCAGCAACCACAATTATACTCCCTCTCCATAGAGGTGTTTGGCTCACTCACAGTTTTATATGTCCGTGTAAGATACATGCCTATCTGCACTCTCATGTCTTCATGGAGAAACCCTTACTATGTAGCTTCTGTGTGGCGAGAGAAACCACGAACGTAGGAGTTCGAAGCATACACGACTGTGTTTGGCATGCAGAATGAGATCAGAGGCGAGTGGGGAGATTGAACTCGCATTCTCCTGATCGTGAGTCGTGGCCCGACGCATGGGAATGGCTAAACTATCCAGAGTGGCCAGGATGTGAAGGATTGACGCGTGCTGATTAGTGTCGCACGTGCTGGTCAGAGGAAGGAGCCCAGATGAACACTGTAATTGTGTATTTATTTGACCAGCCCTCACAACAACCACAATGGGAAACATGTCAAACACCCCTGACAGTCAAACACTTATTGATGGAATGCAGATTTTTTGCTCACATCAGAAAACGTTATTTTAAAGCAAACAATATGAAGGACCTATTTGAAAATGTTAACATTGAGGATATTTTCTCCTTTTTGAGGGAAATCAAATTATACCATAGAATATAGACATGAAACAAATCAATGCCATACAGTATGATTCCCAATAGTGCTAACACATTGTTAAAACCAATTACTAAATGTATATATATGAATACACAATATGTATAACAACCCAACCGCTAGGCATGATATAACCCTGGACGGGTTGATATGCCGTTAAAATTAATAAACCAACCAACCAACCAACCAGCCCTCACAAACCGGAAAAGAAAGCTTGCAGTAGCAGTTTGGCTGTGGTGATGAGTGGACGAAAGACAAGACCTTTTGATAGTATTGGTGAGAAGAGTGCAGCATTGCTGGGAGAGTAAAATCCTCGGACTTAACTGTGCCCCCCCCCCCCGCCAGAGAACATTCTGTATGAAGTAATTACTAATCTTTTGATGTATGACTTACATTTTGTCATTAAACTCTTAACTCTGCAAGAACTCTTTTTTTTTCTTCCTTTGGACTTTCGTCATAGCAGTTTTGTATTGTTGTTAAATGTTGCTTAGACAATAAAGTCTGTATTTTTTCATGTACCCCTTTGTTGGAATCATTTGTGTATATTCACATGCGTTCAGGGTTTTTTTGAGGCCTTCTAATTTATTGTAAGGACTGGTATCAGCTAATGAATCTAAAACTCCTATAATTTTCATAGGAATATTTTGTATCAAAATGAATTAATTTATTTACTTCTTATGCTTGAATTACTCATTGAAAATATTATTATTAGTAGTAGTAATAGTAATAAGTTACTATTTTGATTTTTAAAGGGTTTTAAAGGCAAAAAATTATTCACTTGAATTTGTTTTTAAATATTATCAATAATATGTGCTGTATCTTGAAACATAAAAAAATCCATGTTCAATATCAATTAAAATGCTAAAAGAAAAATACTGGATGTTTATAAAGTCTTGCAGCAGTTTTAAATCTCAAAACTTAATAAGTCATGCTGTAAAAAATATAGAATCATTTAGTAAAAATCATATGAAAGTTCAACTTGTGTACTTTAATTTTTATATCCATTTTGATTATTGCATTTATATTAGACTACCATATTGTTGATGAGTGAATATTAGATCACATTTATCTATGCATTTCTTTTTTGGATCCTCAAAGTGAATAAATACTAAATATTGTTTCAGGTTGATTTTATTTTACATTTTTTACAATGAAAATTTTCTTACTTACATTCCACTTTTGTTGTACACAAGAAAAGTTATTTTTCTTCTGTTTCATTCAGTTTAAAATGATTAAATATTTCCCACTTGTTTTCTTTGCTAAATATCATAGCAGAATGGAATGTCCTTTTATATCTGATAAATGGCTGTCTAAGAAAAATTACAGTATATTCTATTAAATTTCATTGAATATATTTCATTATAGACAACTTGTAGATGAGATATTGTTAATGAATGCATATTAGAGCACATTTTTATATGCAGTTCTTAATAGACACTTTACATTTCTTCAGGTTTATTTTCTCATGCACTTTTTAAAAAAATAAACATTTTGTTACATTCCACTTTTTTTGCACACGAGAAGAAGTTATTTTATGTTATTTTATATATTATGTTAGAGTGGAATGAAGTATTCTTTTTATATCTAATTCTATTTTCCTCTGGCCATATATTCACTTAACCATTGTGTCACAAGTGTTGTATCTTTAAACATAAAGAATATTTGGAATTAATAAATTGACTGAGTTGAGTTAACTAAAGTTGGCTGTTCATTATCAGTAAAAAAGAAAAATATGCTAAATATTGTTGAGTGCATATTAGTACACATTTATCTATGCAGTTCTTTTTGGACCCTCAAAGTGAATATGTTACGTACTGGGGTTTTCACAGTACCAAATCAACATATATGTTGTATACCTTTTCTTACTTCTTACTCTGGTTGTATTTTCTTCTGGCCGGCTTTGGTTCTTCTATCATCTATCTTGATCTGGAATCTTCTATGGGGATTTCGGGTCTGGTTTCTGTTAGGGATCACTCCTTATCAGAAGCCCTGTGTCATTGTTAGTTTTTTAGGTAATAAACACAAGACTTCGATTTACGTTGATGTTACTTTATTTCCAAATCCCCAACCCAGACAATCTGCGCAGATGAGGCTTACATGTTACGAGCTCAGCTTCTAACTTCTAACTGACTTAAACTTACCATATCCTTAAACCGGAAGACAGGGTCTTCCATGGCTTCCGGTTCTCACGATCCATCCCCGCAAGGCAAGGTGAGAGGGAGGTCAAGTGTTGTCACTCACTCTCAAGGCCATCAGCTGCACTAATCGCCATTATGATTTCTACACTATTGCCATAATCATTAGGTATCTAATAATTATGTAACAAATAGATACATTACATTCTTTCAGGTTGATTGTATTTTACATTTTTTAATGAAGATTCTATTACTCATATTGTGGTTTTATTATACATGAGAAAATTATTTTTCCTATGTTTCATTCAGTTTAAGAATATTAACAAGAAAAGTAATTTTTTTTATATATTATGTTAAAGTGGAATGGAATGTCCTTTTATACTTGATAAATATTTGTTTAAGAAAAATTTCAATATGTTTTATTAAATTCCTTTAACTATATTTCATTATTTGATATAATGATATAATTCCAAAGAATGAATATGTCATTTGTTTTTATATGTTGAAAATAATATTTGAATTTTTATTCTTTCACAGACATCACTTATTTTGGGTAAGAAGAATTTTGAAATCTAACAGAGACCTTCAAACACCAGAGGAGAAATGTATTCTGGGTAAGAAGAATTTTGAAATCTAACAGAGACCTTCAAACACCTGAGGAGAAATGTGTTCTTGTTAAATGTGTGGATCTGCATATTGACAACTAACAATGCAATTATTTTTTTTGCAATTCAATATGTGAGTATTTCTCTAAATTCATATATCAAAGAACAACTGGGAAAATTGACAATAGTGAAACCGATTATTTCTCCTTTATACGGATCAGATTTTTTGACATCATGGAGGATTTGAAAACATGCATGCAAACATACGCTGAAATTGAAGAATTTTCTTGCAAACTTTGTGGATCAACATTTTCCCAGAATTCCACTTTAAAATCACACATGCAAACACACACTGGAGAGAAACCATTTTCTTGTAAAGTCTGTGGATCAGTATTTTCTCAAAATGCCCATTTAAAATCACACATGCAAACACACACTGGAGAGAAACCATTTTCTTGTAAAGTCTGTGGATCAGCATTTTCCCGGAATTCCTCTTTAAAATCACACATGCGAACACACACTGGAGAGAAACCATTTTCTTGTAAAGTCTGTGGATCAGCATTTTCCCACAATTCCTCTTTAATATCACACATGCGAACACACACTGGAGAGAAACCATTTTCTTGTAAAGTCTGTGGATCAGCATTTTCCAAGAATTCCGATTTGAAAAGACACATACGAACACACACTGGAGAGAAACCATTTTCTTGTAAAGTCTGTGGATCAGAATTTTCCCGGAATTCCGCTTTAAAATCACATATGCGAACACACACTGGAGAGAAACCATTTCATTGTAAAGTCTGTGGATCAGAATTTTCACATTATTGCGAGTTGAAAATACACATGCGAACACACACTGGAGAGAAACCATTTTGTTGTAAAGTCTGTGGATCAGCATTTTCACAGAGTGCCAATTTGAAAACACACATGCAAACTCACACTGGAGAGAAACCATTTTCTTGTAAAATCTGTGGATCAGAATTTTCTCAAAGTGCCAATTTAAAATCACACATGCGAATACACACTGGAGAGAAACCATTTCAGTGTAAAGTCTGTGGATCAGTATTTTCAAAGAGTTCCACTTTATGTTACCACATGCGAACGCACACTGGAGAGAAACCATTTTCTTGTAAAGTCTGTGGATCAGCATTTTCCCAGAATTCCTCTTTAAAATCACACATGAAAACACACACCGGAGAGAAACCATTTTCTTGTAAAGTCTGTGGATCAGAATTTTCTCACAGTTTCTGTTTGAAATCACACATGCGAACACACACTGGAGAGAAACCATTTTCTTGTAAAGTCTGTGGATCAGCATTTTCCGAGAATTCCGTTTTGAAAACACACATGCGAACACACACTGGAGAGAAACCATTTTCTTGTAAAGTCTGTGGATCAGAATTTTCTCAAAGTGCCAATTTAAAATCACACATGCGAACACACACAGGAGAGAAACCATTTTTGTGCAAAGTCTGTGGATCAGCATTTTCAGTGAGTTCACATTTGAAAAAGCACATGAGAACACACACTGGAGATAATTGTTGAAAAGAAAATTATTCTAGCTGGGCTTACTCACAAGAGCATTTAGGTCAAAGTTATGGTATTTAATTCAAACCAGCTAGCTGAACCCTCTTCCAGTCTGTGTTTTTGATTTCAAAAAAAAGATGATAGGACTTGGTTGAAGCTTTGTTCAGGTGGAAGAAGCTGTTATCAGTGGAAGGATTAGCATTTGTGTACACATAAGTAATAGTCAGATATCTGCTTTACAATAAAAAGATTATATATTTTTCAATGGTTTATAAAGTGTAATGGTTTATTATACTTTGATATTTTTCTTATTTTCAATGAAATTTTCTCAAAAGAGCATAATAGAATATGGTTGAAGCCATTTTCAATGGAATTTTCACACTGATTTTGATATAGAAATTTCCCACGGTTCATTTGGGTTTTATAGCCAAATGATAAACTTTTTTTATCCAGTAGGATTTGTTTTGTTTCATAATATACCTATTGTATGCAAGCCTAGAATGAAGAAATAATAAAGTTGCATTTTCTATTTCACTGTGAATTTTTATTAACAGAAATTCTCGAACCAAATCTTCCTAACAAAACACAATACATAAACAAATCACAATCCACTTTTGAATTACCAATTCTCAAACCAAATGAATTTTTATTAACAGAAATTAGAACCAAATCTTCCTAACAAAACACAATACATAAACAAATCACAATCCACTTTTGAGTTACCAATTCTCAAACCAAATGATAGTATGAGAATAAAATTCAATAACAATTGCTTCAGAATAGGATACTCCACTTTGGCCCTATCTTGGGCTAGACGGGCGGTCGGAGAGGCCCCAAGCCCTAGCACCTATATGATTTTCCCAACCCTATTGCCCTTATGGCAATCCCCAACTCTTTTTTATCATATGGGTGCTAGAAGGCGGTGACTGAGGGTCTACATGTCCTGGGAATGACGTTAAACTCTATCTGATGGTGAGGTTCCAGTTTTGGAGGTTTGGGGAATGTGGAGCACCCCATTCATCACCATTGCTCCCTGGTCCACTCTGACCCGGAGTGGTAGTACCTTTTAGGGTCTCATCTATGGGTTAAATAGAAAAATGTATTTATAAAAAAAATTGTATTATCCATTAAGAATTGATTTATTTCAAAACTTTATCGGCATTAAATGACCCACTGAGGTTGATATGCCGTAAAACAAAACAAACCAAACCAACCATCAAAGTTTAATTACTATCTGTTGTCTTGTCTACCTGAACCCACATCCATGAAGTATATATATAGATATATATATATATGCTGCAAACTTAACTACTGCTTTTGTAAAAAGACAAGGTTTAATAAAAGATTAATCTTTCAATACATGTCTTGTCTGCCTGTCTCTGCCTTACCCGACATACATACGAGAATAATAGAAATTCTTTTTCCCTCTTTTGTATGTCTTCTTTCCTTCTTCTTCCTTTCTTTCTTCTTCTTCTTCCTCCTTTCTTTCTTTCTTTATACAAAAACGCCGTGTCACTAAAGCACGCAAAAAATCGCCACACCCTCTCTGCCCAAAATGGGCCACTTTTATGGTGAAAGCAGGAGTCGCAATGCACCATGGGCCATTACCCATAGTGCCTTTCAATATCAATAAAAATGTCTTCTCTGCCCCCCTTCCAACTTTTCAACATTTCTCACTCCGACCACATTCCTTTCTTCTTCGCTACATTTTCTCCCTGCAAGCCATGCACCGGAACCGTTTTGAGTCAGGTAGGTTTGCCTCGTCATTACATTTTGATGTGATACAAAACTTATTCCTGTGTACCATTCATTCTTGGTTAGGGTACTTGGAATTGAAGAGACTCTTCTCATGACAAACCTTGCAGATATTAATTTATGCTGATGAACTATCTCGTATAGGAATGTGGTAGAACTATCTCGTATAGGAATGTGGTAGAAAGCACAAAATTAGCATTCCTTGTGGGTGAATTTTTCTTTGATTCCTGCATCCTCATCATTATGAAAGTAAAGAGCCATAACAATCATCCCTTCCATGTGGATTTAACCATATCAGCCAGAAAATTAGGGAAGTGATGTTTATTGTTCTATTTCTGACAATCAGGATCTTTCATATGCCACAGGTCTCTTCCTTTAGATCAGAGCAGCTTCTATGCCATATTCACAAGCATCATTCTCCAATAACAGGTCCTCCTGTGGATCATAATATATAAGGACTAGTAATGATTAGGTATTTCTCTGAGTTTAATGCCACTTGTTGTGAATCTGACCCCATCCATGTAGTATCTTTTCATTGTGGTTTTGAAGGGGCTTGATGTTGTTGTGAATTAACTTTCATATGCCACAGGTCTCTTCCTTTAGATCAGAGCAGCTTCTATGCCATATTCACAAGCATCATTCTCCACTAACAGGTCCTCCTGTGGATCATAATATATAAGGACTAGTAATGATTAGGTATTTCTCTGAGTTTAATGCCACTTGTTGTGAATCTGACCCCATCCATGTAGTATCTTTTCGTTGTGGTTTTGAAGGGGCTTGATGTTGTTGTGAATGAACTTAGACATATAGGTGAACATCCCCAGCAATCTGTGCAAGATTCTCATGTCTTTTGGACTAGATATATTTTGGATGGTATACAACTTATCTGGATCTACCTAAGTCCCTTTGCTGATAACCTAATGTCCCAAGAAAGTGATGGCATACAAACCCATCTCAAATTTTGCAGGATTGAGCTTCACTGTAGCTGTACTGCATCATTCATGAAGCACCTGAACATATTTGTCATAGTCTTTCTTAATTTGACCAAATGTCATCCACAAAGATGGATGTTCTCTCCATGCATCAAAAGTGTTTACATTATCTTAAAAAGTTCAAACCATTTTTTTTTGTCTCAACCAGTGAAATCACTCATAACATATGTGGAAAGTAGATCACTGGATGTGTCATCTACTTCTTCATATCATTATCACAAAGATAAATATGTCTTAGTCAATATTTTGGTATTTTTCAAGTCCTGTAGATCATCTAAGTTAGGCATGGTGTAATGTTGATGGATGTTACGTTTAACCAAACGATCAACAATTTAGAACTTTTTAGAATATTCTTATTAGACTCTCTGACGCCAAAGCTTAGGTTGAGAATCACAGAATTTGACCTCAAGTGAAAAAACTACTTAGTCATGGCTGTAGCCGGCCTGGCTGAGAAGAGGGAAGGCATACAAACGAAAAACTGATACTACACTGTTGCTTTACCCACATACGCAAAAACCTACCGAGACAGGTGACGTCATGTTGGGGGGAAGGGAAAGCGATCCCTATTGTCAGTTTTCAGTTAGTACTCGGGACCCGGTCAGCGAACATCTCGTGGGGGAGGGAAAGAAAAGAATGTCTCCCAAGAAGAAAGTTACCATGATTGAAAATGCCATATAAAGAACTAATGTCCGGAGTCGTCATTCACTCAAAAGACAAATCAACACGTAAAAAGATAAGTGCAAACTTCTTTCGTTATGAACATTTGTAAATTGATCTGAAGAAATAATTCCACCAAATGACATTATAAATCATAGCCTGTCGGCATCCGTATCATGACCCTCCAAATCTATAAATTTGAATTAAATATCATGTTATAAAAATATCTACGTTTTGTTATTTATTGCGAAATCTTATATGTATTCTCTCATCTTTCTTTGGTAATCTCTGATGGAAAGTGCTGTATAGTGTTGAACGATAGGCGTATGTAACATGCGGGCTCGTCCCGGGATATGTATGTAACAATGGAGGAGAACCTTGTTAGGTTCATGGTGATCTAAACATATTCTTGATGAACCATGTTTCTTGTTAGTAGTGACCAGCCCACTAAACCATGGTGCTGTCTTTTCCACCTATTCAATGACCCATTTTAGTTAGCTACTTCTGTTGTGTCTTCAGTTGTGGACAGAATTGAAATACCCACTCATAGCATTAGGCTTCAACTGCAGTGAAGTTACTCTGAGTAATTTACCTAGTTTTTTATCAAACGCATCGTGGAATTTCCGTTTACCAATTACAACAGTTGTGTAGAGAAAATTACTGTTTTGTGGGGGGGGGGTTCTACAACAACGTACATCTGTTCACATATTTGGAGACTTAACAGAGTGTTGATTATGAATAGTTTGTTGAGTTTATTAATTTCTCATATGGAACAAATGAATAATTCACAACAAAGTGATAACAAGGATATCTTATTGCCTGAGCAAAGTTAATAGAGACTACAGACATTACAGAAGATATAAATAAGAGCTTAAACATTGTTGCATAAGAGAAATATCCTAATAGGAAAATAGTCATTTAGTAAATAAAAGTCTTGAAGCTGTTGATAAAAGAGGATAGTATAAACACATTGAGCATTTTTAATGTGCCATGCAACATGAAATGCTGTGATGTTCATCAGAGACATAAATTTAGTCATTAGAACCCTAAATTCAACTCTAAATAATTCACCATTTTTAAATCACCACTTTCCAACCAAAGGATGGGGGATTGTCCTGTCTCTTGAAAAATCTATTAATGAATAAAAGGAGTAGAATGGAATCTGTAGTCTTGGAGGATAACAAATCATAATTATTATCCATGCACTGCACAAGGAAAATACATAGATATCTGTGGCTGCTGGTAATAGCAGTTTTCATTTATGGTCAACAGGTTTGCTTTACGCCCTTCCTCTTCCCCTACCACGTGGGTAACCTGTGACCTGGTCACCCATTGTAAGAATTCCCTTAGGAAAAATAGTTTCTTGGTTAAAAAAACCTAAAAGTAAGTGTAAATGCATTTTTTTTAGATAGGTGGAAGACTTATTTGCCTTGTGTAGCTATTTTAAAAGAGAACACTGCTGTAGGCTGTAAAAGCAAAAGGTTTTGTAGGGCTCAGATTCGGTGTAGTAATTTTAGGTCTTAGGCATGATAAGATAGACCCAGCAAGAATCTTTCTTTCCCTTTGGGTGACTGAACAGAACAGTCACAATTTTTTTGGTCTCCCAAAAATGGAGCATTTTGGAGCGGTAAAATTTGTCACTGCACTCTTGGTATAAAATTACTAAGACATAGTCTCTTCAAATCCAAATCCCTACGGTGCTAACAAGGTAAACTGTTTCCCATTCTTTTCTTGAAGCTGTATTTGCTCTGTTCATTAAAACGTGTTATTTTTCTTGTTAAATTGTAAATTGTTTTTAAATGGTAAATTATTTCCTTTACCCTAGTTAACTTACTGTTTGTGCCTTTTGAGGCAAATAAGTTAAATAACCCAAACCCCTTTGTATGCTCCTTTAATTTGTAAGTTATAGATATACTTAAATGTTTTATATTTAGAAATTTGGTAAATTACCTGTTAACTATTATTTGCCTGTGTAGCTTGTAAAAAAATAACACGTTTTAACGTAGAGAGCAAATACAGCTTCAAGAAAAGAATGGAAAACAGTTTACCTTGTTAGCACCATTGGGGTTTGGATTTGAAGAGACTATGTCTTAGTAATTTTATTATTAAATAACCTAAACCCCTTTGTATGCTCTATTGAGGATTCTGAGGTAGGGGGGTTATCGTCCTTGTCTTGTTCAAAACAACCAATCACAAGCTAGAATACTTTGGTGGTAAACCCAAAGTGTGAAACTCATCCGTTTCTGCTCGACCAGCATCGAAGACGGACCACAAATTGAACGTCTCTCATATCCAGCATTGCGACAGAGAAGCCGTAGCAGGGGATCCGATAACTCACCCTACCTCAGGAGTCAGCTAAGTTTTTTTTACAAATTATCTACATTTGTGCAGACGCACTAAAAGTTTGCAACCTTTATTGTTATATATATTCTGTAATACAAGTCTTTATTCCTATTTCAAGTTTGTTCGTTTTATTCTTAACTCTTGAACTGTCTGCCACCATTCGTGGTTAAAATCTTTATAGCTCCTTTAATTTGTAAGTTATAGATATACTTAAATATTTTATATTTAGAAATTGCTAAATTTCCTGTTAACTTTATAATAACCCTTTTTGTGTGAAATTTGTTTTTTAAATTTGTTAACCTTTTTTGTATATTTTGTGACTTATACAAAGTCTTTTGTTTAATTTGTAGTTACCATGGCTGCATTGTATGAAGAATAAAAGACTTATTAAAATCACTTTGTAGTCTGTATGGCTTATACACACTTATACAAACCAATGAAATCTAGGGAAAAGCCATTTGGCCAGCATAATTCAAACGGGGGTGGAATTGACAAGATGTACATCTCTCAGCTCTGAGTAAATTAGTATAAGGGATTGAATAAATATTATGCAGCAAAATAAAATAAAAATATACTTACCTAATTTCTTTTTGGGAAATACTTATCTACTAACCAGTCTGCACAAGTAAGATGTAATACAAAGTCCATTTTTAAGCAGTTTCTAACTGGTATGATTTCAGAGTTTTTGTTCTCTTAGACCAGTGTCTGTACTAAGGTACAATTTAAATAATGGATTACAATTTACTCATAATTGGATGGAGAATAGTTGGATTCATACCTTTCTCAAGGGTATTAGTTAGTTATGCGTAAAAAGAGAGATAACTTATGAAAAAAATCTCATAACTTATTTTAAAAAGTGGATTACAATTTGAGGCCTACATGTATGAAATTTATACAGCAAAGTAACACTGCATAGTCAAACCTATTAGAAAAAATGACAACAAAACAAGAACAGGTGTACTGAAACTGTTTTGTCTCTCTTCAGAGTGACAAAAAAGTGGATTGCTTGGGCAACACTATCGTTGTCTAGTGAACCCTGAGGGCCTGTGTTGCCAAAAGGATAATCCATGGCAACACAGGCCCTCAGGGTTCACTAGACAACGATAGTGTTGCCCAAGCAATCCTCCAATACCCAATTCAAGGCATCGGTCTATCCCCAGCACAGTTGCTGCTCCACCGCCGACTCCGGGATTCGATCCCATTGAGACCTATCCTCTACAAACCACATTTTTCTTCATTATCATTTTGTGATTCAGTGTTTTTATTTTCCAGTTCTTCATCATTATCATTTTGTGATTCAGGGTTTTTATTCATGGGATAGTCAAAGTAACTGTTTTCTTCTTCATCAGATTGTTGAGTTTCATGAAAAAGTACACATCTTATCCTTTAAATTTCTTTTCTGTCTGGAAAGTAAATAAGATAAGCTGGACTTTTTGGATCATATCCAACAAAAATTCCTTGTTGAATCCTTGGGTCCAATTTTGTTTTACTTTCGATATAAGTAAAGCATGTACTACCAAATGTAGACATATTGCTTATGTCAGGTTTTTGAGATGTGTACATTTCATAGGAAGTTTTTCCAGTTCTTCTATTGAAGCATCTATTTCTTATATAAGCTGATGTTCTGATTGCATAATTCCACAAATTTTTGGTAATTTAGATTCTATCAATTGACATCTTGCCATTTCAAAGAATGTTCTCCAAGATCTTTTCCAAGATCCATTTTGGTGTGGAGAATAAAGGGCTGAGAATTCTTGTTTTATTTTGTTTTTTACAAGAATATTTTAAAATTTTGTACAAGTGAATTCAAGAGCATTGACTGTTCTTAATCTTTTAACAGATCCATTGGGTGACATATCAGCTAAAAAATCTTTCTGTTGCATCTGCTGCTTCTGATTTATTTTTAAGAAAATAAACCACTATTAATCCTGAGTAGTCATCAACGAAAGTTATTGCATATTTTGAATCATTTATTGAAATTGGTTCAATAGGACCTGCCAAATCACAATGAATCAAATCAAGTATTTTATTTGCTTTTTTATCGGCTTTTGTATTTCTGTATTGACACATTTTCCCTTGAGTACAAGTTTTGCAATCAAATTCATTTTTATGACTTATTTTCATGCCTTTTACAGTTTGCTCTAATTTAAAACATCTTCTTTTTTACAATGTCCAAGAATACTATGCCATTCTTTTAAAGTATGAGTTTGTATAGTTTTTATGTTATTTAGGAAATATAACTAACCTTGTTTTTTAATATTGCATGTACATCCATTAGGTGTTTTGAGTTTGGCGCCATTTTTGTAAAAATGGAGGGAAGCGCCATTTTGAGTCGCTGATTGTACTGAAAAATATTTTGTTTATAAGATGGAATATATAATGCATTTTTTAATGTTGTTTCATGAATATTGCCTTTATTATCTTTTAGTAAAAATTTTGATTTGCCTTTTGCATGTACCAAACCTGTGGTTTGGGTACCGTTGGCAAGTTCAATGGTATGTTGCGAGGCATTAAAATCTTCATTAAAATGAAAAAAATTTGTTTTATCTGTAATTATGTGAGTGGTAGCTCCACAATCTACTAGCAAATTAAATGTATCATCTTCAAAAGATCTTTTAAAGTTACTTACAGTGAAAAGAAATGAATTTTTTTCATCTGTGTCTTTCAGTGAGTTGACTGAATTTTCTTTTATTATTTCGGCAATATTTTGTGTCATGTGTATTTATTTTGCAATATTCACACCATTCTTTTTTTTAAAATTTTGGCATGTTTTTACATTTAAAATTCCAGTGCCCCAGCTTCTGGCAATTGAAACATTGTATGTTTTTCATATCTTTTTGCTGAATATTGACTTTCATCGCATAATCTTCTCGTGGTCCATTTTGTCTACATTTTTCAGTCTCTTCGTAGCTTCTGAGAGCTGATTTGAACTCATTAAATTTTCATTCATCCTTTCTCTGTGTTATCACTGTCGAAAAGGGTTTAAAATCAGGGGCAGTCCTTTTAGTATCATTGCAATCAATAATGATGCAGCATTCTCCCCTCTTAACATATAATCAGTGACATTTTCATGTGCTGACATTTTTAATGATGTCAATTCTGTATAAAGAGAAATTATCCTGGGTTTACTGCTTCCAACATAATGATCTCTTAATATTTTCATTGCCAATTTTCCATTATTCCAGGCATCTCTAATAATCAGAGACTTCTATTGTTGTGACAGAGAACACGAGGTGAGTGGCGAACGTCAAGGCCTGCCGTATTCTCGAAGGAAGCGGGCTAGGCTTTGCCTGACATGTCGGACTGTAGAATCGAACCCGCTTCCTTCAGAATGCAAACATTGTCACCGAAGTCTAGAAGCTGCAGTCCCGGATGTAAGCGCCAGGTGCCCAGATGATGGCTATGATGATTCCAGCGGTCGGGTTTGGCTCGAGAATCGCGTACGTGACGTGGGACTCCGTCAACCAGCACAGATTGCTGACTGTCCACACCAGTCACTCGCCCCCGCTTGAATCGGGTGGTGCATCGACTGCCTGGGGGTTTCACCCAAATGGAATCCCCCACAGCATATGGCTCGCAAACCACTTCGTCGACAGGTGACTGCGCAACGTCAGTTCCAATTTCTCCACATCTGTGGTGGACTGGGTCGAGAAAGTGGAACTGACGTTGCGCAGTCACCTGTCGACGAAGTGGTTTGCGAGCCATATGCTGTGGGGGATTCCGTTTGGGTGAAACCCCCAGGCAGTCGATGCACCACCTGATTCAAGCGGGGGCGAGTGACTGGTGTGGTCAGTCAGCAATCTGTGCTGATTGACAGAGTCCCACGTCACGTACGCGATCTCCGCCCTGCTGTAGAGGTAGATTATTCATCTACCGATGAAGATGATGAGCCATCTGATGACGAGTTGTTATTGAATGTCGCCAATGGTCCCCACGAAGACACAACCGCTAGCCCGTCGGACGATTCAGAGGCAGAAGCCGTGGTGCATGTACTGCTTAGATGGAGCGCGAGAACAAAAAGGCCACCCCACCATGCACAGTGTGTGATCCTGAGATCAGGGGGGAGTGTGACAAAGAACACAAGGTGAGTGGCGAACGTCAAGGCCTGCCATATTCTCAAAGGAAGCGGGCTAGGCTTTGCCTGACATGTCAGACTGTAGAATCGAACCCGCTTCCTTCAGAATGCAAACATTGTCACCGAAGTCTAGAAGCTGCAGTCCCGGATGTAAGTGCCAGGTGCCCGGATGATGGCTATGATGATTCCAGCGGTCGGGTTTGGCTCAAGAATCTTGTGCGTGTGGTGCAGACACCCGGATGTTGAAAGAAAAATTGTATAAGTAGAAGTGGGGTGACGACAGCAGCAGTTGCGATTTTTCAGCTGCTTGCTGAAGATGTTTGAGTTGGTGGTTTTGCGACGATGACGACATTGTTGACCCCCCCTCTCTTCAACAAGTCGAATTTATTTTTTCCACTCTATTTTCTTTTCTTTTTCATACTAGAATTGTCTAGCATTTGTGTCATCAGAGTAAAAACCTCAGCATTTTTGTCTGGATTGATTTTGTCTGTTTCAGATTTCAAAATATGTGCTAGCTTTTGTAGACGTAGGTAGGCGATGAATTTAATTTCCCATTATTGGAATTGTTCAGGATTTCTATCGAAGTAAATTCTGTTTTTATGGCTGGGCGCATAACCTGTTGAGGTTGGGTATTCATTTTCCACAGTGGAAATAATGCGTGAGAAAAAACAAGAATTCACAATAAGTAAAGAAAAAGGGGAGATGGACACACGAGGTTAACTCGGCAAAGATTTTATTACGAACTGAAAAATAATCATTACAAAAAGCGGGAAAAGATTTCGGCGGAGCTTTAAGCTCCTGCTGATGTTATTTCAAATATATCATGAAGAGGAATATAATCTTATTATATTTTAACAGAAACATTAAAATACTCCTGATGATTTAAAAAAGAATTTTCAGTTTAAGTAAATAATGAAAATTATGATTGAAAAACAATGTTTACATTTTTGCACCATTAAATCAACTGAAATTCAACATAGCCAAAAACAAGTTATGATAAGAAGAATTTTTTTAAATTCTATGAAAAATCAATTAATGGTCTGATTTTCACAAAAATTTCCAGAATTGCTTTTCTTTTGATGAAAATATATCTGAAATATTTTTTCCTAAAATATATTTTTTTACGAAATCAACCCCCACCACCACCACCATTTTATTTTATGAGATAAGAAAAAACTTATCCGTGCTAATTGCGCGACATGATGATAATGTTGAAATTGTTTGCTGCAATCATTAATTTTTAGGAGCTTTTTAAGAGAAGGGACGAACTTATTATTAACACCGTTTGATGTTCTTGTTTTATATTTGTTGTCAGGCGAAAAATTTTCTTGGAAATAATTTCACGATTTGCATCGTGTTTTTCCAATTTTTTAAATTCTGTTTACTTCATGGCCTTCATTTCAATTTTGACATTTAATTTTTATTAAGTTTTTATGGAATGAATGAACAAAACAGAAATTGTATCGATTGACTGAAAAATCCCAAGAAACTGACACCAAATTTAGACTTAGAAAATCACTTGAACACAAACATGAACCAAAAATAGCCATTTGTTTTTCACTTTGTTTTTCTCATATTGAATTTTCTAGTCTGAAAGGTAAGTGAAAAAAAAAACACTTTTGATTTTGTATTTAAAAAAATCGTTTCTTTTTTTTTTTTTTTTTGTCATGTCTAATTTTTATTAGCAACTTTTAAATAAAAAAAAGTAATTTCATCTTTTCGATTTATTAAAGGATATCGTTTTTTTAGGTTTTAGAACAATAAACACATAAAATGGAGATAATTTTAAAGAATTGAAATACATTTACGTGCTTTTTAAGATTGTAATTAGGGACGTCCAATCGATTTTGCACGATACGTATACACGTGATGGGAAAAGTTACAAAACATTTCTAAAAGTTATTTTATCGTAAGAAATCCTGCTATCATTTGAAAGAAATGAGATTAAAGAAAACTTCAATAGTTTTATTTATCTATTTATTTATTTTTTGTCTGATCATAGAATTCCTGAAATCCTGTTTTGAATTTATATTTACGTTGAATGTTTACCGTTCAAAAAGAAGGGGACATAATAATGAAATATTTGGCAAAAAAATATTTCTTTTTAAAAAGAAATCTATCTAAAATCGGATAATTGTCCAATTGTAATGAAAATTTCACTACTTCCTTATTTATAAATAATTTATATTTTTAAATAGGTTTTGTGCGAGAAATATTATTAGGATTATTTTTTTACTTTTTTCGATAGACTCCACCCCCCACTCCCAAATATTTAAAAAAAATAGTCTCTTTTTTTTTTTTTAAGAATAATTTACATTCTTAATGTAAAATTCTTAATATAGAATTTATTAGGGATACCCAATTTTGTCGTCTGCTAGATTATTAAAATTAATTAAATCTATGTCTAAAATGATAAGTAGTAACATAATGACTATCATTAAAAAAAGAAAAATATCATTATATATGCAGTTTATTTTTAATAGATTTAAAACGATTTGTTTTGGTCAATTTCGACGCGATCCGCCTTAACGCTCTTTTTCAAGGGTTTTAAAGCACTTGTTTACAATTTGAATGTAACATTCGCGATTAAAAAAAAAAAAAATTACCAAAAATCAATTATCCGATTTTAATGAAATTTTCAGTATTGATTTATCAATTAATAAATTTTATAATGCATCAGTTATTTATTTCAAAACTTTAATTTAGTATTTTTGTTATGAAAAATTAATGTATAAAATTCATTTAAAATATGAAAAGCCTGATGTTAAGTTTAAAATGTTATATTTTTAGATTCTAAAAATAAATATCTATTTAATGCAAACCTTATTTTATTACATCAAAGTATACTTTTTGAAGAAAAACTCGATTGAAAATTTACCTCCCCTTTTTAAGCAGAAAAAATATCGATGTATAATTTTTTTCTTTTATAAGATAATAGCCAATTAAATAATTATCTAAATGAGTAAAAAAGAAATCTCCAAAAAATTAATTATTTATTATTTTTTCAGTAAAATTTTTTTAAACGCACTGTATATAAAAATTTGTATAAAAAATTCATGTCACGTGATAAGTTTAGGCATATTGAGGAAAGAAACATAAATATTTTTGAACTTTTTTTTTTAAATATCGCAAAAAAAACATAAAGAGTTGTTACAAAGGAAAACAGTTAATTCAAAGATCAAATTTCCGATTGGGGAAAAATTACTCACCGTTATCTTGAAAAATAAGTAAGACTGTTGGGTTTGTTTTTTTTTTTTATTTTGTTTTTGTTTTTTTTTTACCACAGGATCAGTTCTTTTATTGATATTTTTGCAGAATTCTGTATTCATGGTTCTTTTACTAAAAACCTTCCATATAGAAACTTATAAAAATCTTCCAATATAATTATATAATTATTTAGATTCTTATCTTTATAGAAAAAAAAGTAAAAATCGTTTTTGTGGGTTCATTTTTTCATATTTCATAAAATATAATGGTGTGGTAAAAAATATTTCTCCTGTTATATTTTAGGAAAAAAACTATTTCAACTATTTTTCCTTAAAAGGTAAGTAATTATGGAAATTTTTGTGAAAATCAGACCATTAATTGATTTTTCATAGAATTTTTTAAAAAGCCTCTAGTCATAACTTGTTTTTGGCTATGTTAAATTTCAATTGATTTAATGGAGCGAAAATGTAAATATTGTTTTCGTTCATAATTTTCATTATTTACGTAAACTGAAAAATCTTTTTTAAGAATCATTAAATTTTTTTTTTTTTATGTTTCTTCTTTTGAATGGACAAAAATGTTCACGATAATATTAACCTTTATGCAAGTTTCATTGTGTCAAATATCAAGGGGGGGGATTTCAAAAGGCAAATTGGCAGCATGTAGTGAATAGTCATTTTTTTTTGTGGAAATTTAGTGAAAAAATTTTTAAAAATGCACCATATTTAAAGAAATGTATAAAAAGTTTATTCAAACTTTTAAAATCGGTTTGATTGAAAAAAATATGCATTTTTTTTCTTTTAATTGTGATTAATTTTATGCTTTTTATTTAGTGATTGAAGTTATGAAAGTATCTATTTAAATGTTTTAAATTTTAGGGTCAAAACTGCATACATCTGTTTTGGACATCCCTAGGGAAATGTCTTAATTCGAAAATAGCATTTTAGTAGAGAAAGTCATGAGGCTGCTGGTAAAAGAGGAAAGTATAAACATTTACATGTTGAGCATATTCTCATGTGTCATGCAACATGAAATGTTGGGGGCACAAAGCTCCTTTGTCCTATAGACAGGAGACAATTGGTGTGTGTTACATCTTTCAAGAATAAAGGGTATTTTTTATGGGTTAAATAGAAAAACATGAGTTAAAAAAAAACAAATTCATTACTTTTTATTTTTCGAAAAAAGGTTTTAAAATTGGTTTTAATGAAAAAATATGCATTTTTTCTTTTAATTGTGATTAATTTTATCTAGTGATTGAAGTTATATCTTATTCATGAAAGAATTTGAATTTTAAGGACAAGATTGTTCTGGATGAGTGGCCTGTGACCTGGGTACTAAATGTGTTACCTGTAACACTCCACTTCCTCCCTTATTTGGGCTAGGTTGGCGATTAGAGAGATCTGATCTGATTAATTTGCTGGTCATGCCAACTTCTAGAAACTATTTCCCCGACTGTAATCTTCATATTGCTCTTATGACAAACACACCCCTTTTTTATCATATACGTTCTATAAGCCAGTGGCTGAGTGTCAACCATCAATATCTATTATGGATACCAATTTATTGATATACTGGATGAGTGGAATTTGATACCATTTATTGATATACATGAAGTTTATGAAAACTTCATATTGCTCTTATGACCCTTTTTTATCATATACGTTCTATAAGCCAGTGGCTGAGTGTCAACCATCAATATCTATTATGAAAATTTGATACCAATTTATTGATATACATGAAGTTTATGAAAACTTCATATTGCTCTTATGACAACACACACCCTTTTTTATCATATACGTTCTATAAGCCAGTCTGAGTGTCAACCATCAATATCTATTATGAAATTTGATACCAATTTATTGATATACATGAAGTTTATGAAAACTTCATATTGCTCTTATGACAAACACACCCTTTTTTATCATATACGTTCTATAAGCCAGTGGCTGAGTGTCAACCATCAATATCTATTATGAAATTTGATACCAATTTATTGATATACATGAAGTTTATGAAAACTTCATATTGCTCTTATGACAAACACACACCCTTTTTATCATATACGTTCTATAAGCCAGTGGCTGAGTGTCAACCATCAATATCTATTATGAAAATTTGATACCAATTTATTGATATACATGAAGTTTATGAAAACTTCATATTGCTCTTATGACAAACACACCCCCTTTTTTATCATATACGTTCTATAAGCCAGTGGCTGAGTGTCAACCATCAATATCTATTATGAAAATTTGATACCAATTTATTGATATACATGAAGTTTATGAAAACTTCATATTGCTCTTATGACAAACACACCCCTTTTTTATCATATACGTTCTATAAGCCAGTGGCTGAGTGTCACCATCAATATCTATTATGAAAATTTGTGATGAAAACTTCATAACACACCCCCTTTTTTATCATATACGTTCTATAAGCCAGTGGCTGAGTGTCAACCATCAATATCTATTATGAAAATTTGATACCAATTTATTGATATACATGAAGTTTATGAAAACTTCATATTGCTCTTATGACAAACACACCCCTTTTTTATCATATACGTTCTATAAGCCAGTGGCTGAGTGTCAACCATCAATATCTATTATGAAAATTTGATACCAATTTATTGATATACATGAAGTTTATGAAAACTTCATATTGCTCTTATGACAAACACACACCCTTTTTTATCATATACGTTCTATAAGCCAGTGGCTGAGTGTCAACCATCAATATCTATTATGAAAATTTGATACCAATTTATTGATATACATGAAGTTTATGAAAACTTCATATTGCTCTTATGACAAACACACACCCTTTTTTATCATATACGTTCTATAAGCCAGTGGCTGAGTGTCAACCATCAATATCTATTATGAAAATTTGATACCAATTTATTGATATACATGAAGTTTATGAAAACTTCATATTGCTCTTATGACAAACACACACCCTTTTTTATCATATACGTTCTATAAGCCAGTGGCTGAGTGTCAACCATCAATATCTATTATGAAAATTTGATACCAATTTATTGATATACATGAAGTTTATGAAAACTTCATATTGCTCTTATGACAAACACACACCCTTTTTTATCATATACGTTCTATAAGCCAGTGGCTGAGTGTCAACCATCAATATCTATTATGAAAATTTGATACCAATTTATTGATATACATGAAGTTTATGAAAACTTCATATTGCTCTTATGACAAACACACCCCCTTTTTTATCATATACGTTCTATAAGCCAGTGGCTGAGTGTCAACCATCAATATCTATTATGAAAATTTGATACCAATTTATTGATATACATGAAGTTTATGAAAACTTCATATTGCTCTTATGACAAACACACACCCTTTTTTATCATATACGTTCTATAAGCCAGTGGCTGAGTGTCAACCATCAATATCTATTATGAAAATTTGATACCAATTTATTGATATACATGAAGTTTATGAAAACTTCATATTGCTCTTATGACAAACACACACCCTTTTTTATCATATACGTTCTATAAGCCAGTGGCTGAGTGTCAACCATCAATATCTATTATGAAAATTTGATACCAATTTATTGATATACATGAAGTTTATGAAAACTTCATATTGCTCTTATGACAAACACACACCCTTTTTTTCATATACGTTCTATAAGCCAGTGGCTGAGTGTCAACCATCAATATCTATTATGAAAATTTGATACCAATTTATTGATATACATGAAGTTTATGAAAACTTCATATTGCTCTTATGACAAACACACCCCTTTTTTATCATATACGTTCAGCCAGTGGCTGAGTGTCAACCATCAATATCTATTATGAAAATTTGATACCAATTTATTGATATACATGAAGTTTATGAAAACTATACCAATTTCTTAAACAAAAGAAAATGTATCGAATTTTATGCGATACATGCGTTGTAAGTGCCTTCAAGTAAAAATTTAATATATACTTTATTCAGCAACATTTCCAAATAAACAAACATCCAAAAATCTTATTCACTTCGCCGAAGGGCATTCGGTCTGTTTGTTGTTATTATTCTCTCAATAACGCCCCCTTACCTATTATGGTAGAGGCATGTAGTATCGCTTGACAAGCTTAATTTCGCCAGGATGGTCAGCTGTGTACTGTGGCCGAGGCGATAAAAGTGTTTCACTAGTGTTTCACTGTGTCTGCTGAAGTCCCGGTTTCGATTTCTGTCGGAGGGAAATCGTTAGTATATACCGCTGATGAGACTTAATAATGTCGAAACAGTCTGTACGGTATTCTACACATCGAGCCATCCTTTACTGGGATTACACTTGTCAAGTTCATTTTCTATAAGAAAAAGTATCGAATTTTATGTGATACATGCGTTGTAAGTGCCTTCAAGTAAAAATTTAATATATATATATATATATATATATAAAACAAGATTTGGCATTAGATAACCCACAAAGTTTGATATACCATTTGTTGGGTTACCTAACTATAAGATGTACACCAAATCACCATTCATATTTATGAACTTTCCCAATATCAGCAGTAGGCATTTTTGATAGAAATTGGCCAATGAGAAACAAATACAGAATGCATTTAAAATCGTAGTCAGCTGTCCTCGAATCATTTGATAATTGGACTTTCTGCAAAGAGGAGATCTATTGATACTACACTCTTTCTACCAAGTAACACTACAGACTAGAATTACAAGAGGTATCTACTGCATTCACCTGTCCATGAGCACCCCTACTTGTAATTCAAAAAGTGTAAAATGAAAGAAACGTATTTGTGAGAACTTCATTCATTTCATTCTTAGTGTAGATATTAGTTCTTCAGTTTACAAGTGAAAGTTCCTTTATGTGTTGAGCTTTTACTTCTTTGAGTTCTTCTTTGAGGAAATTTGCCTGAGTAATTTGGGCTATGAATTAGTCTTCATATTTTTTTTATTTCTTCTTGTAAATGATGTTGACGTTCTAGAGTATTTCTCTTATTGTCTATATCATAAAAAGGGATTTATATCTAAAATCAGATGCATATACCTTTTTTTGTTGGGAGGCTATACATATATATATATATATATAAGAGATTACTGTTCTATTGGCTCAACTGTCTGTATGTAATATTTTTGAAGAACCCTGTTCCTTTGACAATATTTGTGAGAACTTCATTTTTATTCTTAGTGTAGGTCTCTTTTTCAGTTAATAATAGCTACCATCACCTACTGGTTTGACTGTATGGAATATTGTTGAAGAACCTTGTTCCTTTTGCACTATGTGAGAACTTCATTTATATTATTAGTGTAGATCTCTTCTTCAGTTAATAATAGCTACCATCACCTATTAGGTTTGCCAATTGTTTTGACTGGAATATTGTTGAGAAACCTTGTTCCTTTTGCAGTATTTGTGAGAACTTCATTTATATTCTTAGTGTAGGTCTCTTCTTCAGTTAATAATATCTACCATCACCTATTAGGTTTGCCAATTGTTTTGACTATATGTAATATTGTTGATGAACCTTGTTCCTTTGCAGTATTTGTGAGAACTTCATTTATATTCTTAGTGTAGGTCTCTTCTTTAATAGCTGCCATCACCTAAGTTTGCCAATTTGTTTGACTCTTCTTCAGTTTACATGAAGGTCACTTTATATGTTGTGCTTTAACTTGTTTTTAATTTTTCTAGAGGGAAGTTTCCTGTTCTTTGTATTTTTATTTTAAATCCTGTGTAATTTGTGTCTGGAATGAGTCTTCATATTTTTTTGTGAATACTATTTCATCCAATTGAGGGTGTGGAGTATTTCTATTAATGTATATCATAAAAAGGGTTTATAATTAAAAATCAAATTAGCCCATTGATAGAAATAATGAATATAATCTCATGAATTTCTTAAGATAGTTTTTTATTTTTTTACAGATGTTCCAGCTTATAAAGAATATTTGGTGAATTTGAAACTTCGAATCTACCAGTTGAGAAAAGTCATCTTTTTGAGAACTGTAAACCTTTCATATTCATGAAACAAACTTTAGTGCTGCATATTTGAAAATATTCTAGAAAGAAAATATATTCTTGTGAAGTGTATATATTATAATTTTTTATAAGGTCATAATGCAAACACATGCAGAAGAGAAACCAAATTCTTGTGAAGAGTGTGGCTCCTCCTTTATACGGAAAACAGATTTTGTCCGACATGTGCGAACACATACTGGAGAGAAACCATATTCTTGTGAAGTGTGTAGATCTTCTTTTTCAAGAAAGTCACATTTGGTGAGTCATATGCGTATACACACTGGTGAGAAGCCATATACTTGCAAAGTATGTGGTTCTTCTTTTTCACAGAACCATAATTTGGTGAGCCATCTGCGTACACACACTGGAGAGAAACCATATTCTTGTGAAATGTGTGACTTTTCTTTTTCCCACAAATCACATTTGGTGCATCATATGCGAACACACACTGGAGAGAAGCCATATTCTTGTGAAGTTTGTGGTTCTTCTTTTTCAAGGAAATCAAGTTTGGTACTTCATATACGAACACACACTGGAGAGAAGCCATATTCTTGTGAAGTATGTGACTCTTCCTTTTCCTACAAGTCACATTTGGTGACACATATGAAAACACATGCTAGAGGGAAGCCATATTCTTGTGAAGTCTGTGATTCTTCTTTTCCAAAGAAATCAACTTTGGTATGTCATATGCGAACACACACTGGGGAGAAATTGTATTCTTGTGAAGTATGTGACTCTTCTTTTTCCGACAAGTCTGCTTTGACGAGGCATATGCGAACACACACAGGAGAGAAGCCATATTCTTGTGAAATATGTGGATCATCTTTTTCACAGAAGGTACATTTGGTAAACCATATGCGTATACACACTGGTGAGAAACCATATCATTGTGAAGAGTGTGTCTCTTCTTTTTCACAGAAGTCATATTTGGTGCAGCATATGCGAAAACATACAAGAGAGAAGCCATATTCTTGTGAAGTGTGTGGCTCTTCATTTATACAGAAAACTGATTTTGTCCAACACGCACAAACACATACTGCAGAGAAATCATATACTTGTTAAGTATATGGTTCTTTTTTTTTCCAAAAGATTAAATTTGAATTGTCATAAGCAAACACATGCAAAATAGAAGACACAATATTATGAAACATTTAGCTCTTCATTTTATGGAGGTCACATTTTCACCATTCAACCCTGCCCTCTTTTTCTCGTTCTTGAATGATTCATTATGAGAGTAGAATCTTATATAGAGAGAGGGTAGAATCTTATATATATATATATATATATATAAATATAAGGAATGAAAGAACAAAACTCATACAAAAATGTGTAGTATATTTTGCTGGAGTATTGAACTCGGCTTCATTAGCTTTTATTGAATCATTAGGATCATACAAGTGTTTTATAGAAGGGAGAAGTAGGTAGGTGGGTAAGTTTTGTGATGAGGGAAAGATTTGATTGATTAAAGGGGAAATCTTTGGGGAAGATGAGAAGGAAAATCAGATGGGAAGAGAGTTGAGGGAGGGAGGGAGGTAGAAAAAATGAATGGTGAGAAATACTGGATAGGGGAGGGGAGTAGCCTTTCTTGGAGAGAGGAAATAGCATACTTCCCCCTTCTATAAAACACTTGTATGATCTGAATAAATCAATAAAAGCTGATGAAGCCGGGTTCAATATCCCAGCGAAATACACTACACATTTTTGTATGAGTTTTGTTCTTTCATTCCTTCCGATTCATTCCAACCCCCTTTTCCTTATATATTTATATATTTATATATATATATATATGATGGCGAAAGTGTGTAGTACATTTTTCCAGAAAGTGATCTGTAGCGAGAGAAACCACGAACGTAGTAGTTCGAAGCGTGCATGACTGTGTTTGGCATGCAAAATGAGATCAGAGGCGAGTGGGGAGATTGAAATCGCATTCTCCTGATCGTGAGTTGTGGCCTGACACATGGGAATGGCTAAACTATCCAGAGTGGCCCGTATGTGAAGGATTGACGCGTGCTGATTAGTGTCGCACATGCTGGTCAGAGTAAGGAGCCCGGATGAACACTGTAATTGTGTATTTATTGACTAGCCCTCACAAACCGAGGAGAAAAGCTTGCAGTAGCATTTTGGCTGTGATGATGAGTGGATGAGAGACAAGATATTTTGATAGTGTTGGTGAGAAGAGTGCAGCATTGCTGGGAGAGTAAAAGCGTCGGACTTAACTGTGTCCCCCCAGAGAACATTCTTATTAGATGATCATTGGAGAGAAACTATCTAATTTTGAAATGTATAGTGCATCTATTTGATGGAACTAACATTTTCTAAGGTATTTGCAAACACACTGGAGAGACACTATACTCTTCTGAAGTGTTTAGTTCTTCTTTTTCAATGAAGTCAAATTTTGTGACACATACACACACTGGAGAGAAGCCACATTCTTGCTAAATGTGTGGCTCTTCATTTTCAGATAATTCAGTTCTGTTGATGCATATGCAAATACACAGTGGAGAGAAGCCATACTCTTGTGAATTGTGGCGGTTCTTCTTTTTCAAGAAAGTCAGATTTTGTGAGTCATATGCAAACACACACTGGAGAAGACACAATCTTGTGAAATATGTAGCTCTTCGTTTTTACTGAGGTCACATTTGCTAAGGCATATGCTAGTACCCACTAAATTAGAAACATTCTTGTGAAGTGTATAGTACCTTTTTTGCAGAATATATTTTTTTATTTTTTTGTTATTATTACCAGAAAAATTAGAAAAATACAATTAGTGGTTTTAGTAATTTAGTTTTGGCTAGTTTAATGTCTTGCCAAAGACATCCGTTTTTTTTACCCCTCTGCAGGGAAACAGTCGGCGTATTCTGCAGTCCACACTAACAGGGCGAAATTACTAGCTTATTTAAGATTGGGTCCCTATGATATTATTTTTAAGAGTATTCAGTTTTATTTTACTCACTGGTTTTGTAAATAGATCCACAATATTATTTTCTGATTCAATATACTCCAAGAATATTAACCCCTTTTTAATTTCGTCCCTAATAAATTGATATTTTATCTCACTATGTTTTGATCGTTGTTGGATTACGGGGTTTTTTGCCAGTACGATGCTCGATTTGATCATTTGAACTGTTATAGTCTAAGAGATACTGGAGAGAAAGCATTTATTTTTTAAGTGTATAGTGCATCTTTTTCATGGAACTAACATTTGCTGATGTTATGATAAAAAACACACCAAATTTGGTTATTGATTTTTACTGATGAAGGGATATAATTAATTAAGCCAAAATCAACAGATTTGAGGAACTGGTCATATACCAGCTACTGCTGATAATAAAATATTGCCCACCGCCTGCTTTCTATTATAGCAATACAACCATTTTAGTTTAATTTTAGTGAACAAAATCACAGTCTATGCTGTTCAGCTCAGAATTTCATACGTATTTATGGTCCAAACATTAAAATATTTATTTGGTTCTAAAGTAAATAAAATAATCTTTCTAAATATGTAATTTGTATGTGTTTTTATCCATTGAATTATTTTTACAGCGAGTTAAGAACAAATCAAACGAAAACATCTAACGACAACTCAACTTTTTTTTATTAATACTTTCATTTTAGAATGATTGAGAGAAACCATATTCCAGTGACCTTTTTTGTGGCCAACTGTATACCACAGTGAACCCTCACTAACAGCTGTATTGCTGAACACACACACACACACACACAAAGCAAGCCAAATGTATGGGCTAAAATAGATTTATTTCTTTGAACAAGAAAATTTGAGTCTTGTGCCAAACAGACATATTACAAAACTATACCATTTTCTTTTAAGGATGTTATCATTTCTTCTATGTAATGACGAGGCAAACCTACCTGACTCAAAACGGTTCCGGTGCATGGCTTGCAGGGAGAAAATGTAGTGAAGAAGAAAGGAATGTGGTCGGGGCGGTGTGTCGTGGAGTCCGGTCGGAGTGAGAAATGTTGAAAAGTTGGAAGGGGGGCAGAGAAGACATTTTTATTGATATTGAAAGGCACTCAAGAAAGAAGGAAAGAAGGAAGGAAGGAAAGAAAGAAAGAAGGAAGGAAGGAAAGAGAAAGGAAAGAAGACATAAGCTATTTCGGCCACTTTTATGGTGAAAGCAGGAGTTGCAATGCACCATGGGCCATTACCCATAGTGCCTTTCAATATCAATAAAAATGTCTTCTCTGCCCCCCTTCCAACTTTTCAACATTTCTCACTCCGACCGGACTCCACGACACACCGCCCCGACCACATTCCTTTCTTCTTCACTACATTTTCTCCCTGCAAGCCATGCACCGGAACCGTTTTGAGTCAGGTAGGTTTGCCTCGTCATTACATTCTATTACCTTCCCAACCAATAAGCTATCGTGTTGTCTTTCATATTGAACAAGAAAATTTGAGTTTTGTGAAAAACAGACATTCATATTATAAAATATACCCTTTTCTTTTCACTGGAGAAAAACCACATTCATGTGACCATTTTTTGGCCAATCATGTACCACAGTGAACCCTCACTAACGTCTGTATCTGGGACCGTATCCACAAAGAGTTCTCAAAAAAAAAAAAGGCTGGATTGTTAAAACTATGGCTGTTCTCAGAATGTTCCACTTTTTGTTCTACAAAAAACAGTTTTTGTAATAAATTTTTGTCACCATGTAGCTGAAACACACACACAAATGCATATACATGCACACGCGAATCTATGGACTAAAATAGATTTATTTCTTTGAACAAGAAAATTTGAGTCTTGGGCAAGATATTTATATTGCAAAAATATGTATATTTCCTTTGATAAAATATATCTTTTTCTTTTAAAATTGTTACCATTTCATCTATCACCTTGTTAACCAGCAGGCAGTACATTGTTGTCTTTCTCATGTCAACTTTTCCTATTTCATTCATTTTCCTTTTTCCTTGCATTTGTTACATAGCCTATCATTTTTAGGAGAAGTGTAGTCATTTAAAATAATGATAAAACAGTGGAAAATTATGCTGCAAGTCAAATACTTTGATAGGTGTTCAACTCTGATTCATTTTAAACGAGACCTCCCATTGGCTTAGAAGATCATGTGACAAAATGAGGCTGGGAAATTAGAGTAACTTTTTAATGTTGTTGAGTCTATTGGACTGTTTGGGTAAAATTTATTTTTCGATTTCTGCTCAGTCCACATGGATGCTAGTTAGAAATATTTTGGTTTCAAAGATATTTGGGGTAATAAAAGTGTATACACATAAGAATATATCTGTGTTTTTCCATTATAATAGAAAGAGATGAAATCTGACCTGATATAAGGAACCAACACTTGATGGAAGAATAAGTATTCCACACCACTAAGCAATTTTGCCTCTTTCTTCTAGAAATTATATCTTCTATTAATAATGGAGATTGGGTGTATTTCTGTCTGTAACAAAAACTACATCACAGCTTACGTCATAATATTCTCAATGATTACGCAAGTCTATTAATGAGTATTTAATTTATAAAATTTGTTAATATATAGAATAAAAACAATCCTGTGTTATATACACTCACAATTTGTGTTAGCAACTTTTAAAAATTTTTTTTTTTTTTTTTTACTTTTGCCCTTTTTTTGCTGTAACAAGAAGTTAACTAAAAAGTTTACAAATAAATAAATACCTATGATTTTGTGTAAAATTATGTTTAAAATATTCAAATTATTATTTGATTAATGATTAATAGATGCACGCAACATTTTATTTGAGGGGGGACATAAGTAAATTTCCATTTCAAATTGTTTTATTTTACTCATTTAATAAGTTTGATGATCTTGCTTACTTATGATACAAACCTTTTGACATTGAATTTTTAACCCCCCCCCCCCAGGCAATATCTTTCAAAAATTGATTTTTACACTGCCCAGAGTGTGTGATGTTGTTGCTAGTACACATAATGAAAAAAAAAAACTCTCCTGACCAACCATGGTCACATGGTCCAATACTTTTTTAGAGCAAAATATTGATGTTGTTTTAGAGCAAAGTCTTTCTTCCCAGTAGCAAGCAACTTCAGACTTTGTTTTACAGGACACTGGGACCATATAACCTTTAAGCACCCCATCTGCGATCTCGATTCATAAGGACATGTTTTTCATTTACACTGTCAAAATCCGGTTGTCTAACAGACAATTTAGGGGTTAGGGTTAGGGGGTAGTTTTATAATTTTTTAAAAACCTCTAAAAATCATCTGTTAAACAACCGGATTTTGGCGGTGTAAAAGAAAAACATGTCCTTATGAATTGAGATCGCAGACAGGGTGCTTAAAGGTTATATGGTCTGGACACTGCCCTGTATTCATGAATATATATTTGAATATTTTTTTCAAATCGAATGATAAATGTCGTTCTTCTAATAATTCTAATTTGAAAAAAAAAAAATTCAAGCAAATTCTGTAAAATGTCTATTTTTCAAAATGAAATTTTCTTACAACATAAATTTTAAAATGTATTTACCATGAAACAACAAAGGAAATAAATAATAATAAATTTATATATATATATATATATATATATATATATATATATATATACTTTTCTGTTCATCATATAATTTACGCAGTGAAATTTACCCATCCCCCTATATTTATCACAATGAAACTTGCATAAAAATGAATATTATCTTGAAAAAATGTTTGCATTTGAAAGAAGAAACATTAAACAAACTCCTGATGATTTTTTTGTTAAATTTTCAGCTTACAGAAATAATGAAAATTATGATTGAAAAACAATGTTTCAACTGAAATTTAACATAGCTAAAAACAAGTTACGATAAGAGGATTAAAAAAAAAAATCTATGAAAAATCAATTGATAGTCCGATTTTCACGAAAATTTCCATAACTATTAACCTTTGGATGTAAATATATCTGAAATAGTTTTTTCCTAAAATATATTTGAAAAAAATTTGTTTACGCGGTCTACACCCCCTATTTTATTTTATGAGATATAAAAAAAATGAACCGTCAGAAAACGTTTTTACTTTTTTTCTATAAAGATAAGAGTCCGAATAACTATATCCTAAAAGTTGTATAATATACAACGCAGTAGTTCTTTTAAGGAAAAAATCATGAATTCTGAAATAAAAAGTGTCAAAAAATGTCATAATATTATTTGAAAACTTTTTTTTTTTTTAAGTAATTCATTTTTAAGAGATTTTCAATCTTTTGTGTGCTTAAATAATTTGTTTGTTTTTTTTAATGTTTAAAAATCTTTTGTGTGTGTGTGTGTGTGTGTGTGTGTAAAAATAAAATTTTTCCTGGATATTTAAATATATGAATTTTAGAATTCAAGTGAACTAAAAATTTGTCCGATCCACAATATATATGTTGGCAACCTTCCGTCTATTTTAGACGATGGCGTAGTTTTTTTTTTTTTTTTGTTTATTGTTTATTTCTGTTTTTTGTCTTTATGTTGTCTTTTTGTTTTGTTGTTTTTTGTTTTGTTGTTTTTTTTTGTTTTGTTGGTTTTTTCTGTTTTGTTTTGTTGGTTTTTTGTTTTGTTTTTTCACTTACTTACAGCCACGTGAGTGGCTGAACAGACCGATCCTCGAATGGCAGTCTCTGGTGCAATGGGTGCAAACAAAAGGTGATGCTTTCTGTAGGTGTTGGGGGTGCTGCTGTTTCTCCTTTCTTTTAGCTCTTTTTTCTGTGGCAGCTCTCTTCCTCTCTTCTTCACTTCTTTTTGTTCCCTGCCTGACGAGGAGGCGCCAGGTTGCACAGTCTTCTGCACAAGCCTCCCACGTGTCTATGTCGATGCGGCATGTCTTCAGGTCTCTCTTGCAGACATCTTTGAAGCGTAGGTGTGGTCTCCCTGCCGGTCGGGAGCCCTCCACTAGTTCACCATACAGTAGCTCTTTTGGGATGCGGCCTTTGTTCATCCTCCTGACATGGCCAAGCCAGCGCAGGCGTCACTCACAGGTGATGGCGGCCATGCTGTTAATGTTTGCTCGTTCTAGCACTTCTGTGTTAGGCACTTTGTCCTGCCAGCGGATGCGTAGAATGTGGCGTAGGCATCTGAAGTGAAAGCTGTCCAGTTTCCTCACATGACGTGAGTACGCGATCCAGGCTTCGCTGCCATATAGGAGAGTGCTGAGAACACACGCTCTGTAGACGCGCATTTTGGTTTTCTTGGTAAGGCTGGCATTTTCCCATACTCGTTGACTTAGTTTCGCCATGACTGCTGACGCTTTAGCAATTCTGCTGTTGACGTCATCGTCGGTGGAGACTGAGTTGGTAATGGTAGACCCAAGGTATTTGAAGCTCTCCACTGCTTCCAGGTTGTGCCCGTTGATGTTGATGTTAGGAGGGTTGTCTACACCTTGTACCATGACCTTTGTCTTGTTTAGACTTATGGTAAGCCCAAACTCCCTGCAAGCCTGTGTGAGTCGATTGACAAGCTGTTGCAGGCCATCCTCTGTGTGTGATATTAATGCTGCGTCATCAGCAAATAGTAATTCCCAGATGAGCACCTTCTTAACTTTGGTCTTAGCTCTGAGACGGGCGATGTTGAGCAGCTTTCCGTCAGTTCTGGTGTGTATGAAGATGCCCTCGCTGCAGTCCCTGAAAGCGTGCTGGAGGAGCAGGGAAAGAATATCCCGAACAGTGTGGGTGCAAGAACACAGCCTTGCTTTACTCCGCTGCTGACTGGGAAAGCTCCGGATGCTGCTCCATTGAAACAGACTGTGCTCTGTGTGTTTGTATGGAAAGAGCTGATGATTCCTAGAAGTTTGGGTGGGCATCCTATCTTCTTTAGCAGATTAAAGAGTCTGCTTCGGCTGACTAGGTCAAATGCCTTCGTTAAATCTATGAATGCGGTGTATAGTGGCATCTGCTGTTCCTGGCACTTTTCCTGTAGCTGTCGTAGAGAAAAGATCATGTCCACAGTTGACTGGTTTGCTCGGAACCCACACTGTGACTCCGGGTAGATGCGAGATGCAAGAGTCTGCAGACGTGCTAATGTAACACGAGCAAAGACTTTTCCGACTGTGCTGAGGAGTGAGATGCCTCAGTAGTTGTTGCAGTCGCTCTGATCTCCTTTGTTCTTGTATAAGGTGATAATGGTAGCGTCCTGCATGTCCTGAGGGATATGTCCCTGTTCCCAGCAGCTGCAGAGTAGTTCATGTAGTGGTTGGAACAGCTCTTCCTTCCCGCTTTTCAGGACCTCTGCCAGTATGCCGTCACTCCCTGTTGCTTTCCTATCAGCGAGGCGGTCGATGGCTTTGTCGAGCTCTTCAACTGTTGGTGGTGTGTCTAGCTCGTTCATTTCCGGTAGGTCAGTTATGGTGGATAGGGCATTTTCTGCTACTACGTTTTGGGTTGCATACAGTTCCAGGTAGTGCTCTACCCAGCGCTGCATTTGCTTCCCTTTGTCAGTGATGACTCCTCCATTTTATATATATATATATATATATATATATATATATTTAAAATCAGATCAGCTCCTAATAGCTTGCCTTCTAAATAACAACACCAACTGCCAAAAAATTTGGCTTATTTATGACTCCTCTCCACTCCTACCAACCCCCTCATTTCCGGTCTGTCCTCTTATAAAAAGAAATTAAATTTCGGGCGCCATTTTCTTCCCAGCCCAAGGTAAGACGAGTTTCATCTTTTTATCTTAAATTACAGTATTTGTAATTCTTATTGTTGAATAGTAATGTTTGATTCTTATAATATACGGAAGAGCAAAACTGACAACATTTGTAATACTTATTGTCTTTTCTTTGCTTTAGTTACAACTAAAAAAATATTCCAGAGTTATTCTGAAACTACCACAAAAAAAAAAAAAAATCATTGAAAACCAATAATCGGTTATTGAATATGCACAAGAAAACAATTATGTCGAATACAACCACCCATACATTTAAATGTATAATTGTCAAAGAGAGATAATATGTAAAGTTACAATCCCCATTTCCACATAAAAATAACCCGTTTGTATGTAAAACGGATTATTTTATTTATTTTTTTTTTTATTAACGGTCAGTAATTTTCTCCAATCGGATAATTTGATCTTTGAATTAACCGTTTTTCTTTGTAACAACCCTGTATGATCGTTAATTTTTTTTTACGAGATTGTTGATAAACGAAGTTCGGAAATATTTATTTCCGTTTTATTCAAGATGGCCTAAACTGATCACATGACCGTTTTTTGGTTATCCCTACTGTTTTTCATTGTAACAACTCTGTAATCGTTACTTTTTTTAGGGAGATTTTTAAAAAACAACATTAAAAAATATTTACTTTAGGTTATTCAATATGGCCTAAATTAATAACGGTATGTTATACAATTTCATTGATATAGTTTTCAGACTCTTATCTTTATAGAAGAAAAAGTACAAAAATTTTCTGACGTGTTATTTTTTTTTATCTCATAAAATAAAAATAAACCTTTTTTTATCTCATAAAATAAAATACACCTCGTAAAAAAATATTTCCCCTAATATATTTTAGAAAAAAACTATTTCAGATGTATTTAAATCCAATGGTAAACAGTAGGTACCACCAATTTGACCCTGTGTAATTTACCCCCCTACATTTAACACAATGAAACTTGCAGAAAAAATAATATTTTCTTGAAAAATTTTTTTCCATTCGAAAGAAAAAACATTAAACAAACTTCTGATGATTTTTTAAATTTTTTATCAGCTTAGGAAAATAATGAAAATTATGATTGAAAAACAATGTTTTCATTTTTGCACTGTTAAATCAACTGAAATTTAACGTAGCTAAAAACAAATTACAATAAGAGGATTTTTTAAAAATTCTTTGAAAAATCAATTAATGGTCCGATTTTCCCGAAAATTTCCATAAATGTTTACCATTGGATGTAAATACATCGGAAATAGTTTTTTTCTAAAAAATATTTGAGGAAATATTTTTTTACGTGGTCTATCACCCCCCCCCCTATTTTATTTTATGAGATAAAAGAAATGACGCGGGAAAAAATGTTGTACTTTTTTTTTCTATAAAGATAAGAGGCTGAATAACTATATCAATGAAATTGTATAACATACCGAGCTATAGTTTTTTTTAGGAAAAATTAATGAAATCGGAAATAAAAAGTGCAAAAAAATGTCATAATATTAAGATTTGAAAACCTTTTTTTGCTTATGTAATTGGTATGTACTATATTCTATTAAATTATTAAAAAAATTTTTTTTTAAGAAATTAATTTTTACAAGATTTTCAATCTTTTGTGTGATTAAATATTTTTATTTTCTGCGTGAAATAAATTAAATATTTCTTTTTTTCTGCGGAAAAAAATCGAATTTTTCACGGATATTTAAAAATTCGATTTTTAGATTTCAGGTGAACTAAAAGTTGGTCCGATCCGTGCTCGATTAATATTTTTAAAAGAATTTGTAATTGTTATTGTTGAATAGTAATGTATGGTTCTTAGAATATACGGAAGAGCAAAACCGACATATTTGTTTTACAAAGAGACGAGACGCTTCTGAGTAACAACCGAAGTTTGTTTTTCTTTGTTCAAAAAAATTAAATAAAATATTTTTTACGCTATTAGAATAAAAAGTAAGTATACGTGATTATTTTATCAGTTTTTCTCTTAGAAAAAATATTCAAATTTTCATTTTATTTTCGATTTTAAGAATTAATACTAAAACCGAAAACATTTTTTAACATCAATTTCACTGCGAAATTTTAAGATTAAATTTTTTCAAGTTTTTATTCATTTTAATAGTAAATTGTAATATTAAAGTTTTTAAAGATTTTATTCATTTTAATAGAAAAAATTTGGCAAAAAAGTTTGTCCGTTACACCCATCCGTACTTAGATGCATAACCGTAAGAGGGTAATAATATGTATTTTTTTCTGTCTAAATTGTGGCCTGAAAATTACCCTTTCGTATGTAATATGGATAGGTTTGTTTATTTTTTAAGATAACGATGTAATTTTTCCCAATCGGATAATTTGATCTTTGAATTAACTATTTTTCTTTGTAACAACCTTGTACGAACTTTTTTTTACGAGATTTTTGATAAACAAAGTTCGGAAATATTTATTTCCGTTTTATTCAAGATGGCCTAAACTGATTGGTGACCCTAGTAAAACATTTATGGAAATTTTCGTGAAAATCAGATAATTAATTGATTTTTCATAGAATTAAAAAAAAAACTCTTATCGTAACTTGTTAAATATAGGGGGGGGTTAATTTCACAGGGTAAAATTGGTGGTACCTATTTTTTGAATTCTGTTTGTGTCATTCTTTTCAACTTTTATGAATCGAATTAA
Organism: Doryteuthis pealeii; assembly: GCA_023376005.1. NCBI lineage: Eukaryota > Metazoa > Mollusca > Cephalopoda > Myopsida > Loliginidae > Doryteuthis > Doryteuthis pealeii. The sequence continues at coordinate 71,148,905 of CM042168.1, forward strand.
ACAAAAGAGAAATTGTGTCGATTGATTAACAAATCCCTCAAAATTAAAGAAAAAGAAATGGAACACAAAAATGAAGAGAAAAAAAATCTTTTTCGTTTTATGTTTCTTTTTAAATTCATAAAGACTTTTTTAAAATTTTATATTTAAATATCTTGAATAATTAAACGGTTTGCTGCAATCAAGAATTCTTAGTAGCCTTTTTTAAGAGAGGGGACGAAATTATTATTAACACCGTTTCATCTTCTTGTTTTATATTTTTTGTCAGACGAAAGATTTTCTTGGAAATAATTTCACGATTTGCATCGTGTTTTTCCATTTCTTAATTCTGTTTACTTTCAGTCAACTTTGAAAATTTTTGTAAATTTTTTTTTTTTAATGAAATGAATGAACAAAAACAGAAAATGAGTCGATTGACTGAAAAATGCTAAGAAACTGACTCCAAATTTAGACAAAAGGAAAGTAGAATACAAACATGAACAAAAACAGGGATTTATTTATCGCTTTGTTTTTCTCATACTGAAATTCCTTGTTTGGAAGGTAAGTGAAAAACAAAACACTTTTGATTTTGTATTTAAAACAAAATAATTGAGAAAAATAAAAGAAATCGTTTTAAATTGTAATTAGGACTGCCAATAGATTTTGCACGATATATATACACTAGGGTCTGCTAAAAGTCACGTCATATGCGCATTTTACAAATTAAGGGAATTATCTGACTTTAATGAAATTTGTAGTATTGATTTTTTTTATTATAAAATTCATCCATTGATAAATCAACACTGAAAATTTCATTAAAATACGATAATTACCTGATTAAAAAAAAAAATTAAAACGATGGTGGGTAAATTTATTTTGTAAAATACGGATCTACGTCATCTTTGGCAGTGTTTACGGCCATGTTACGATATATTTGAGCAAAATTGACCGAAAAATAGTTTTAAATGTATTTAAAATAAATTACATGTGTAATATTATTTTTCCTTTTTTTTTTTTTTTTTTTACTGATGCTCATTGTGTTTCTACTTTTCGACTGAGACAAAAAATTGACATTAAATAAACGATTTGATTAAATTTAATTCGTAATGTTATATCAACCAGGTAGGAGTGTGTTAGGCATTAGCATTTTTGACGTCTGCTATGAATTTTAAAAGCGAATAAGAAATAATTAAATCTATTATTTAAGGTCAAACTTTGTCTAAATCGATAAGTAGTAACATAATAATCATCATTAAAAAAAAGAAAAATATCATTACATATGCAGTTTATTTTAAAAGATTTAAAACCATTTGTTTAGGTCAATTTCGACGCGATCCGCCATTCAGCCTCTTTTTCGATGGTTGTAAGTGCTTGTTTACAATTTTACTGTAACATTCGCGATTGCAAAAAAAAAAAAAAAAAAAAAAATCAGGTAATTATCCGATTTTAATGAAATTTTCAGTATTGATTTAACAATTATTGAATTTTATAATGCATCAGTTATTTTATTTCAAAACTTTAATTTAGTATTTTTGCTATGAAAAATTAATATATAAAATTCATTTAAAATATGAAAATCCCAATGTTAAGTTTAAAATGTTATATTTTTAGATTCTAAAAATAAATATCTACTTAATGCAAACCTTATTTTAGGTGCCAAAAGTAATAAGTTTTGCAGAAAAACGCGATTGAAAATGTACCTCCTCCCCTTTTTAAGCAGAAAAAACATCGATGTATAATTTTTTCTTAAATAATTATCGAAATGAGTAAAAAAGAAATCTCCAAAAAATTAATTATTTATTATTTTTTTACATTTTATTTTTCGATTTTCGGTACTTATTTTCTCATAAAACAACAACCGTAAAAATGTTTATTTTGTTTCTATTCATAACTTTGGTCTTTTATCTCTTTATTTATACTGTAATTAGTATCGAAAATGACCAACTCGCAAAACATTTTACGCCCCCAACATAAGGGGGGTCAAAATTAAGTGACCTGAAAAAAATGAGAAAGTTTTGAAATAAAATAAATGATGCATTATAAAGATCATTCATTGATAAATAAACACTGAAAATTTCATTAAAATCCGATAATTCCCTGATTTTTGGTAAATTATTTTCTCTAGGGGGCTAAAGTCATTTTGTCAAAAACACATTTTAGGCTCATTTTGCCAGTAGCTAGAGTATGTGTATGGTAGCAAAGGAAAACAAACACAGGTTGAAAGTTCCAATAAATTGTATTGACAAAAAGAAAATGTCGTAGACTTTAGTAATGTTGCTATTGATATCTACAAAGTGGGTGGTAAACATGGTCTTGGTAGCCGAGATTGGTAGTGATGGTGGTTTGAGCCTCGAGATGCGATAGTTGACACTGGCAGTGATGTGAATAAGATGTGTATTAGATGTGGGCAGAAAATCTTATATTTGATGGTGTTAATCAAAACGGGATGTGGTTCGAGCCTCACTGATATGGTGGTTGATGTCGGCAATCTGGGTAGAATGTGTGATAGTAAGTAAGAAGTTGGTGGTTTGATGGCCGGCAACTGTGTAGTATATAAGAAATAAGAAATTTATTTATCAATAGTAGATACAAGTTTGAAATGATAAGTAAAAGAAAAACTTTATTTTTGCTAAACTACTATTGAAGGGAGGCCATGCTTAATAGTCACAGGAAACGATACAAGAAACACCAGACAACACAAACATATAGATATATATCATGAGACAAATTAGCCGTGTGATAATCTAAATACAAATCTGTTGTTTATATAGTCAAACATGGTAGTGGTTCACCCCTTTAAGAGAAGGCTTGGTTGGATCAACCAGTGTCAGGATGTAGGAAGGTAAGGGGTGATGAGTGATGCCTGCTGTCTTGTAGTAGTGAATGTTTGAGCGCGCCCTCCTGTGTTCTTTGGCAGATGGCTGGCAACCATGCTTTCTGGTCGGTGTTCGAACGCCCTCTTCTCTGTCTTCTCAGCTCTGTGTCACCAGTGAACTGCTAGTCAGTCATTCAAAGTTAGGGAATTTATACTTTTTGGGGGTCGGGGTATGGATCAGCTTTTGGCTTTCTTTATTTTACCGTGAAGGTCACGGGTTGGTTGAAAAATGAAAATTCTGATTTTATCTTGATAATTTATTTTCAAGATATCCGCGTGCGCCGATCCATATGCGCACAGACGAGTTTTCTTATTTAGCCAACAGTCATGGCTCTGGCAACATCCAGTCGGTGTTCTCCTAGTCTGTTAGGTGAATTTGTTAATATTTTGTATTGTTGGTGTAACGGCTGCCCTGGTCTGGATAAAGTGAAGGCATGACAATTCTTACTGATGTAATTAATTTATTCAATTAACACCGTGAAACTGTAAGAAAACAAATAGCATTTAATAACAGCAAATACAACAAAGAAAAACAATTTTAAAGAATCTCAAAATACAGAAACTTCAACAAATAGACATTTCACAACGTGTTGGCTTCATTCTGACCAGCCTGGCAGCGATAATCTAACTAAAGGTCCCTTCCCACTTTTTTGGTTAGGGTTCATAGACCGCAGAAACTAGTGATCCACACGAAATGATGTTAACTCTTAACCCTAAATTTAATACTCTTGGTGGTAGTTAATTTATACAAACAAAAATATTCATATAAAAATAAAACATAATTAAACTGGTCAGTTTTTTAGCAGCAGCTACAGTTGGTGAGTTGGTGTATTGGGTTTAGTGAATTTTGCAAATTGGGAAATATCTTATATAACAATAATAATCTACATTTAGAAATAGTAAACAAAATTTTTGCCCAAAATATTAGTTTTTATTTAAATCTATTTAAAATCAGGTCATTACCCAATTTTGATGAAATTTTCTGTTGAAAAAAAAAATAGAGGAAAAATTAATTGAGCAATTTATTTTATTAAAAATACTTCTAAATTTAGAAATGCAAACAAAAAATTAAATTTCTAAAAATTTTAAGGGCTTTTAAGATTTAATCACTACTTTATAAAAAAAATCCCTTTTTAAATTATATAAGCCCAAAAATTGAAATATATTATTTTCTCTATAAAAGAAATATTGGTTTTAACAATTCAAAAAATGTTATTTTAGAAATAAAATTAAAGAATGTTTTTAAAAATATAATTTGGAAAATATTTTAATGAAAAAAGTATAAAAGGATTGTTACTTTATAAGTATGGAGTTTCACAAGAGAAATAATTTCTTTTTTATCGCTTCCATTACCTAACGTTACTTTTATTATTATATTTCAGATGGCAGATTTGCCATTATTTATTGCATGCGATAAATTGCATAAAATTTTGATTTATTTTATAATTAATTTAGTTTTTTAAACAAAACTTAAATATATCTTGAACAATTTCATCAACATTTAAATATAATTGTTTTATTTCACATTTTTGATTATTTTTTAGGGAATTTGATTTTTTTTTTTTAAATGCCATTCTTTTTTTATTCTTATATTACAAAACAGAATACAAATTCCATTTTTTTCTGGGAGGAGGGCACCCTGTATATATACTCTTACTGATGCAGACTACCAGCACAAAATAAAACAGAACTCAAATTCTTTTTTTTGGGGGGAGAAGGGGGTCACCCTGTAATTTTTATAATTAAATTCATATTCATTTCCTTCTTTTACAGATGCTCCAGTTTATAAAAAAATTTGATGAATCTGAAACTTCAAATCTACCATTTGAGAAAAGTCATGTTTTTGAGAACAATAGACCTTTAATTTTCATGGAACAAACTTTGGTGCTGTATATTTGAAAATATACTAGAAAGAAAATATATTCTTGTGAAGTGTATGTACCATTTTTATGAGGTTATAATTGGTAGAACATCTTGCAACTCATATTGGAGAGAAATGTGTGGAATGCTGGGATAATCTTTTAGAGAAATATCAATTTTAGGGCAACATTTGTAAAAATGCACAAGACAAAGAAAAACATTTTTGTTAAATGTGAGATATATCATTTTCACAGTTGTCAGGTTTGATGAAAAATTTTCAATCAAAACTGGAAAGAAATGATATTCAACTGTAGCATTTATAAAATATTTCATCAGTTTAAATGATTCAGTGAATTTGAATGTTTCATCAATATTTTCCAAGATTAAAAGAAAATGGAAAAGGTGGAAAACTACTCTGAAAAAAAAGATTTTGAAACTCCGGAATGTAAATTGACTAATAGTTCAACTTCAAAAAAATGCTTATCAAAAGGCATTAGAGAGAAACCATATTCATGTGAAGTGTGTGGATCTTCTTTTTCACTAAAGCATCATTTGGTGGGCCACATGCGTACACACACTGGAGAGAAACCATATACTTGTGAAGTGTGTGGCTTCTTTTTCCCAGAGCCCTCATTTGGTGAGACATATGCGTATACACACTGGAGAGAAGCCATATTCTTGTAAAGTGTGTGGCTCTTCTTTTTCAGATAATTCAGTTCTGTTAGGTCATATGCAAACACACACTGGAGAGAAGCCATATACTTGTGAAGTGTGTGGTTCTTCCTTTTCACGGAAGACTCATTTGGTGAGCCATGTGCGTACACACACTGGAGAGAAGCCATATACTTGTGAAATGTGTGGCTCTTCTTTTTCACACAGGTCTCATTTGGTGAGACATATGCGTACACACACTGGAGAGAAGCCATGTACTTGTGCTGTGTGTGGTTCTTCTTTTTTACACAGGTCTCATTTGTTGAGCCATATGCAAACACACACTGGAGAGAAACCATATACTTGTGAAGTGTGTGGTTCTTCTTTTTCACGGAAAAATAGTTTAGTGAGACATGTGCGTACACACACTGGAGAGAAGCCATATTCTTGTGAAGTGTGTGGTTCTACTTTTTCTGAAAAGTCTTATTTGGTGAGGCATATGCATACACACACTGGAGAGAAGCCATATACTTGTGAAGTGTGTGGTTCTTCTTTTTCAAGAAACTCACATTTGATGAGTCATGTGCGTACACACACTGGAGAGAAACCATATACTTGTGAAGTTTGTGATTCTTCTTTTTCACACAGGTCTCAATTGGTGAGACATATGCATACACACACTGGAGAGAAGCCATATACTTGTGAAGTGTGTGGTTCTTCTTTTTCACAAAAAACTGATTTGGTGAAGCATATGCAAACACATACCAGAGAGTAGCCATGTTCTTGTGACGTGTGTGGCTCTTTGTTTATACAGAAAATTGATTTTGTCCAACATGCATTAACACATACTGGAGAGAAGCCATATTCTTGTGAAGTATGTGATTATATTTTTTAAATCAAATTCGAATTGGCATAAGTAAACACACTCAAGGTAGATGACATAATCTTGTGAAATACGTTGCTCTTCGTTTTTACCGAGGTCACATTTGCTGAAGCATATGCTAGTACCCACTAAATTGGAAACATATTCTTGTAAAGTGTGTAGTACCTTTTTTCCGGAAAATGATCATTTGAACCATTATATTCTAAGAGATTCAGGAGAGAAACCATATAATTTTTAAATGTATTTTGGATCTCAATTAAGAAAGGACATGTTTTTCATTTACACCGCCAATATCCAGTTGTTTTAACAGGCAATTTTTAGATTTTTTTTTTAATTATAAAACTGACCCCTAACCCTAACCGAATATCAAAATACAGTGTAAATGAAAAACGTCCTTTCTTAGTCTAGTTCAAAAAGTGGTGCCTAAAGGTAATATGGTACGAAAATTTAAGACTTGTACAAAACAGACATTTATATTGCAACTTATTCACTTATAGTTACATGGATTAAATATATCGTTTTCTTTTAAAATTGTTTGTTACCATTTCATCTATCACCTTGTTAACCAGCAAGCAGTACAATGTTGTCTTTCTCATGTCAACCTTTCCTATTTCATTCATTTTCCTCTTTTCTTGTATTTGTTACATAGCCTATCATTTTTAGGAAGAAGTGTAGTCATTTAAAATAATGGTAAAACAGTGGAAAATTATGCTGCAAGTCAAATACTTTGACAGGTGTTGAACTCACTCCTATTCAGTTGTTGATGAGGACAGGGTATCACACGTCCTTCAGAAAGTTGATGTAACATCTTTAAAAGACAGGAACTTAATATCTATGAATAGTACAAAAGGCAAAGAATGGTCTGTAGTGGGGAGGGGGTATATATCACCCACCAAACTAACTCAGAAGGAAACGATCTAAGGCTATGACATGTGATTATGACAGAAAGTTCAATGGAATAGGGGTCGGGTTAGCTCAGTCGGTTGAGCGTTCGGCTAGAAACTACAAGGTTCCTAGTTCGATACTGGTACCTGCCAACTCAGCGTATGAGTAGCACAGGGATCTGTGCGGTAAAGTAAGGAGCTGATGGAAGGTGTGGCGCTCCACCTTAAATGCTAAAACAATCTCCTTGGTCTAGCGCTATTGAAAAGGGGATAGACTCCCTCGCTGACTGGCTGATACCGACTTTAGGCCGCCCGTAGACTTTACTTTTTTTTACTTATAAGACACTCTGATGTGAACACCATAATTCCCCTGTTGGAGAATGTTGAATAGAATGATGGTGTTAAGAGTAAGGATCACCCCCAGAATTCTGGACCTCCTTACTAAGCGACAACGTGCTGGAAAAAAATTCTAAGTAGGCAGGGAATTTGAAGTCAAATCTTAAGCAGATACCATATACATGCAAAATTTACCACAATTTATCAACATGTAACTCGTGATTGCATGACACCAAGGACAGTTAATAACAGTTAATACAAGCACTTAATATCATCTATGGGCTTAGAAGATCATCTTAGAGGATGAGTCTGGGAAAGTAGAGTAACATTTTAGCGGACAATTTGGGTAAATTTTTTTTCCCTTTCTTGTCACTCTATGCAGATGCAGGTTAACAATGTTTTGGGTTAAAAGGTATTTATCATTTCATCTATCACCTTGCCAACTAGCAAGCAGTACAATGTTGTCTTTGTCATGTCAGCCTTTTATATTTTCTCCTTCCTTGTATTTGTTACATAGCCCGTCATTTTTATGAAGGAGTGTAGTCATTTTAAATAACAATATAAAAAAGTGGAAAATTACTCTGTGATGAGGTTTAATACTTTGATTGAAAGTTGATGGTTGGTGTTGAACTCTGATTTATGTGAAATTAAACAAGGCTTCACATTGGCTTAGACGATCACATGACAAGATGAAGTTGGGAAAGTAAAGTTACTATGAACCTAGTAGGTTGTAGATCTTATAGTCATTAGAAAATCCTGAAACTGTTCTCAACATATTGCAAGTTGAAATTGCAAGTTGAAATTTTGTTGAATTAGCTTTTTCTGTAGATGGACATTTCCATTTTCAAACTTAACTATCTCACAAAAACCCTTGTATCTTCTGATCCACTGGCCAGAAATGAATGAAATTTGATACCTTTATAGATTTCTAATCAAGGAATCCAAATATTCCTTTAGAATTCTACAGGGAGTAAACAAAAACTAGATATTAAATGTTTTCTGGTGAAGAAATGAACATTTTTAGGTGGCTAACCATATGGAAAAATTGAGAAATATCATCTTTAGCCCTTTTAGCAAAAGGTGGTAAAACATTTGAAAACTAAGAATATTTGTGGAATAAATCCCAATAAGTTTCATCGAATGTCTCTCAAAGCTACAAATTTTAGACCTCTTAATAGTTTTTATTCGTCTCAATGATGCCTACTGTTGCATAATTGCCTTGTGTCAAACAGAAAGAAAGCTTAATAGATGTAGTATGATTCTCAGATCTTACCGGGTGGTCTCTGAAGAATCGGCCCGAAAAGAAATAAAAACATAAACAAGATTTTTGGAGACATGTGTTATGACATAAAGTTATGATTTAATTGATGTGACTGATAATGATATAAAAATTGATGGAAGTTCTTGGCTGCAATTTTGTTTCATTTACACACCTAATACGTAAGTTTTGTTTTTTTTATATTTTTTCTTTCTAGTTTTTAGTAACTTCAGACTTTGTTTTACTGGACACTGTCCTGCATCACTACAAATGTGCTGATGGTAATTTTAGAGTTTTTGATCATGTGTCTGGAGTTAACAAAAATGTGCTGACTTATGCTAGCAATTGTGAAAAAATAATCTTCCAATAACAATAGATTAATATTGTTATTTTTAGGGACATCCAAAACAAATACACACATTTTTTACCTTAAATTTTAAAACAGTTTAAAGATATTTAAATAGATTCTTTGTAACGGCAACACCCAGGCAAGGAATGAGTAATGACAGAGTTGACTGGTGAAGACACTTTTATTTAGGTAAATATGGGAGTTGTCACTTATCCTCCTGTCTCGCAACTGGTCTTCAATGTGAAACTACAATAGAATATAAAGGGCTATGTAGTTTCTCTAATACACAACAAATAAAATCGAAAAAGGAGGAAAAGCTCCGAGCTGACTAACCTTCTTGTCTCCCCAGTTCCTGCCTGCTAATAAGAATTGAAAACTAGCGCCACACGCACATGTGTCTTTTTACCGGTGTCAAACAGTGCTTGAACCCATGCAATAGGATGGCCAAACAAAACAAGGGAGATAATTATCTTGCATTTACATTCTTTCATAGAATTAATCACAATTGAAAAAGAAAATGCATATTTTCCCATTCAAACAAATTATGAAGTTTTTTGAAAAAATTTGTAATTAAAAAAATATCATCATATTTTTTTTAAATTCGACACACCGTAAAAAAGTAAAAATAAATAAGAAATAAAAACACGGAAGAAAATGAAAGAAACTGGAACCAAAAATAAGAGAGACACTTATGATTTGAAATTCACTAAGCTTTTTATTCAAAAGTTTACAGCTCTACTTAGCTGTGCTAATTTTCTTGTGCATAGGATTTTTGGTAACAAAGGTGAGAAAAAATTAATAGTACTTAAAAAACAATACTACTTGCCACAAAGGCTACAAAAAGAACTACTCAAAATATCTTTTCCCTGGGGTTCTCTTTTCCAAGAGATGGTACTGTTTAGTTGGTGCCAGTTTCTTGTATATTCTTTCTTTTTTCTTTCTTTTTTTCTTCTTCTTCAGCCTTCTTCCATCTTTGTTCTTTCCTTTTTTTCAGCCAGTTTTCAAAACCTTTTCAAACAATTGTTAGACCAAAGTTCGGAAAATTAAAACAGAAAGTTTTTTGGTGGTCCCCCATAACAGTTTAACTACAGTCTATGAATGAACTTTTTTTTTTATTAAGGTTGTTTTTTTTATTACATACTGCTTAAAATACAACAATAAAAAACCTAAAATTACTATACATTTAATGTTGAAAAATAATTTTTTTAAACCAAGTTTAATTGAAATTATACATTGCAATATTAACACAAACAACTGAGACTAATGTGTCTACTGCTAGGTTCAATAATTAATGTCAATGGTTAATTAAGTAAGTAAAGTAAAGTCGACAGGGCGGCCTAAAGTCGGTATCAGCCAGTCAGCGAGGGAGTCTATCCCCTTTTCAATAGCGCTAGACCAAGGAGATTGTATTTAGCATCTGAGGTGGAGCGCCACACAGATACCTGTGCTACTCATACGCTGAGTTGGCGAGGACTGGTATCGAACTAGGAACCTTGTAGTTTCTAGCCAAACGCTCTACCGACTGAGCTAACCTGTATAGTAATTTTGGTGTTTTTGTTGTTTTAAGCAATATATAAGCAATACGTAATTAAAACAACCTTAATCCCCAAAACCCTGAACCATAACCCAATTCGCAAAAAGTTAATTCATAGACTGTAGTTAAACTGTCATGGGGGACCTCCAAAAAACTTCCCGTTTTAAATTTTCTGACTGTTGTGTGCAAGTTCAGCCCAAGTAAAAAAAAGTAAAAATAAGTCGTCGGAGTGGCCTAATGTCGGTATCGGCCAGACAGCAAGGGAGTCTATCCCCTTTTCACTAGTGTTAGACCAAGGAGATTATTTTAGCGTCTGAGGTGGAGTGCCACACCTACCATCAGCTCCTCACTTTACTGCACAGATCCCTGTGCTACTCATTCGCTAAGTTAGCTAGGACTGGTATCGAACCAAGAACCTTGTGATTCCTAGCCAAACACTCTACCAACTGAGCTAAACTGGCCCTTCTTCAATATTTTTGTGACTCATTCATGAGTAACATTTTTATCGCTTCTTTTTCTACAGAGAAACATTTCAGTTTTGGAAACTTTTCCCAAGAGGACAGTCAAGTCCTAAAGTCAGCTTTTTAAAAATATAATTCATCTTCAAAACTGACAGATTTTTCAAATATAATTCCTCATTTGAAGAAAGGAGGGAAAAAAGTACTTAAGTTAATATAATCAGAGGGGGGGGTCACGGTCAAGTCTGACTCAAGGCTCCAATCGATAGTCCAACTGTATCTCGCTCCAATTCTCCAATACTGATAACCGACTTCACAACCTTCGCACGGACCTGGCAGCAAACACTTCTTGCAAGGTTTACGAACTGCTACCCAAGCCTCCGATACACTCATTATATAGGACACGGCGAGGCGTCCGATTGGGCAATCTGCAGAGCTTCAGATTTGCATCAGCGCACCTCAGCCCAGCACGCTTCCAAACTGCTCCACAACACGCGCATGCAAATCGCGGACGTTTTCGTGCATGATGTCGCGTATCTTGCTCACGACAATCACAGTTAAGACTTAAGTCCATAGCTGAGAAATAGCTATCGAAAAAAAACTTTGGGCCCTACAGCTGAAGAAGACCTGCCTACTCCTGATCCCAGCAGCAGAGCCAAAAATATAGGGAAAAATCGAGCATCCTCCCCATCCCCTCAGGGACAGTCAAAACTGACAAATCACAGGGCATATAAAATTCGCTGTGCAAATTTCAAAAAGGCCTCATGTTATGGCAATTACAAAAACCAGATAATGATAAAGTCAGCAGGTAATGAAACACAACTCAAAGGCTTTATTCAAACGGTGTATTGAACAAACAACATGAACATGCAATATACAATATGTAATGTGTGACAACTTTGAATCATGTAAATTTAGGGTTCTACAAATATTTTTTCTTTAGTTACGAATTTTAATTTATTTACATTTTTATTTATAAATAGAACGATTCTATATTTTTATATAAATTTTTATTAACAATTTTTTTTAATATGCACCAATCTTTACATTTTTTTTTTTTTAGAAATCAAACAATCATTTCGATTTTGATTGCTTATGAAATATGAAAAAATGATTTTCACTTTTTTTTCTATAAAAATAAGAGTCTGAATAATTATATCAGAAGATTTTTATAACTTTCAATGCGAAAGCTTTTTAGTAAAAGAACTATGAATACGGAATTCTGCTAAAAGATATCAATAAAGAAACTGAGCGTGTTGTAAAAAAAAAATGGACTGTTTTACTTATTTTTCAAGATAACGGTGAGTAATTTTTCCCCAATTGGATGTTTTGATCTTTGAATTAACTGTTTTCTTTGTAGCATTATTATTATTATTATTATTATTATAGATTAATGAAATGAAATGAATGAAAATCTTTAATATTAAAATTTACATTTAAAATTTCACAGTGAAATTAACTTGTTTTTAGATTATGGCAGTCGAATTTGCGGGGAGGGGGGGGAGACCGCATAAAAACAAAAAGTCATCAAAAGGTAAGTAATTATGGAAATTTTCATGAAAATCGGACTATTAATTTGTTTTTCATTGAATTTTTTAAAAAGCCTTTAGTCATAACTTGTTTTTGGCTACATTAGTTTCAATTGATTTTATTAGTCATGTTCAAGGACAAGGGACATAACACCTATTTTCTCCCATTTTGTTTATGCGATTATCCCCCTTAGATTGGATTGATGAAATATTTTTATGGCAACTCAAAATCGCAATCTTTTACTATCTCGTATATTTTCACATCCGGGTATTTTTGAAGTAAAAGATAAACATGGGATTTTCTATCCAATATCTTAAAAATATTTATTCTTGGAAGTGTAGCCAAAAAGACATTTCTTTCTTGCGATTGACATATTTATTTAGACAGGGTGAGAATTTGGTCCGTTTTGTCATTCATAGTTAAAAATTGACAATTTAAAAAAAATCTTTTAAAAAAATCTCTGAAAATATGCAGTACATCATAGCATATTTATAAACTTTTAAGAATTTTCAAAGATAAAATTCAGGGCAATCTTTTGTTAAATTTTCAAGTTAGTCCCGGATGCTGCCAGACATGTGAAATTGACTTTGAAATTTTTAAGGTAGTAAAAAACTCAGTTTAACTTTAATAGAATATTTTTTTTTGCATCAATTTAAAGAAAAATGTTTTTTTTAATACTACAAAAAAAAATGCTACGTTATTTATTTGTTGAGTTTTAAAGAAATAACTTTTCTATTTTAAAATCACTTTTTTAGGGTATTAAATTTTCAATTTTTATTTTTTATTTTTCTATATATTCTTCAGGATATGACCTTTCAAGAAATATAAAAATTAGGGAACGCGATTTTTTTTTCTTCAAACGGTCCAAGGTCAACACCTCCCTACACATACACATTCTGAATTGATAAAAAAAACATTTTTCAAGTTTCTTTAATAAAATAAGCTAATCGTTATGAAATTAATGTCGTCGGAAAATAATTTGGTGAAAATGTCATTAAAATTGGACAATTCCCTGATTTTTGGTAATTGTTTTAAAATTAAGAAATTTGGGGAAAAAAATATTATCTCCCTTGGAAATCCGCGAACATCACTACATAAATGTATATAATGACAATGAATAAAACAAACGAGGAAAATAGTCCGTCAAATACAAAATGAATTCAAACAATTTTATTCTTCTTAAGAAAAAATAAATCACATATGTATATAGGTATGCCCAATTTAAAAAACATGTATTATCTCCCCTGACGAAAATTGCCCATAGCTAAATAAATGTGAATAATGACAATGAATAAAACAAATTTCTTCTTCTTCTTCTTCTTCTTCTTCTTCTTCTTCTTCTTCTTCTTCTTCTTGATATATTTCAAGAAATGTAAAAATTAGGGACCGGGTTTTTTCTTCTTCAAATGGTTAAAGGTCACCCCCCCCCACACACACACACATTCTGAATTGATATTTTAAAAAAGTTTCAAGTTTCTTTATTAAAATAAGCTAATCGTTATAAAATTAAGTCGTCGGAAAATAACTTGGTGAAATTTCATTAAAATAGGACGATTCCCGGATTTTTGGTAATTGTTTAAAAATCAAGAAATTTGAAAAAAAAAATTATCATCTTCCTTGACAATTCTTGAACATGACTAGATTTAACAGTGCAAAAATGTAAACATTGTTTTTCGTTTATAATTTTCATTATTTTCGTAAGCTGAAAAATGTTTTTTTAAATCATCATGATTTTTAAAAAATGTTTCATCCTTTGAATGGATAAAAAAATTTCAAGATAATATTAACCTTTATGCATGTTTCATTGTGTTAAATATAGGGCGTGGGGGGGGGGGGATTTCACAGGGAAAAATGGTTATACCTAAACTAACAATTTATTTAATCGTAAGTGCAAAATTTCCATAATGCAAAATCTCCTAAAAGTTCCGATTAAAATTATAAAGTATGATTTTTAAAAATGATAAAATATAATATTTTTCACAAATATTAAATTTTAGCATTTAAAAAAATCTTAACGTGAAATTCTAATTTCAAAAATCGTTTGTTGGTCTGTTTACACACAAATAAGCGGAAGTTCGTAAACGGAAGTTTACAGTGTTATTTTGATATATACTCTGATTTGGGGCTTAAGCCAAATATTCAATTAAAATTGTGTTTTATATGCTTAAAATAAATTTTCCCATTGTTTTTGGCTCAGATTTTATTTTATTATTTTTCATTGTTAATTGGTGTCTTTTTTTTTTCATTTTTCATTATTTTTACACTACTATTACGTTTTATATTTTCGTCTCGGGATTTTTTGTCAATATTTCGCGCTTGCATCGTGTTTTTCTATTTTTGAATTCTGTTTTTGTGTCATTCTTTTCAAATTTTATAAAATCGAATTAAACAAAAGATAAATTATGTCAATTGATTAAGAAATTCCTCAAATTTAGAGAAAAAGCAATTAAACACAAAAATCAAGAAAATTTTTTTTTTCTTTTAATTTTAATGATTTTTTCAGAATTTTATATTTATTGTAGCTTTTTTAAGAGAAGGGACAAAATTATTCTTAACACCGTTTGATGGGCTTGTTTTATATTTGTCGTCAGGCGAAACATTTTCTTGGATATAATTTCACGATTTTCATCGTGTTTTTCCATTTCTTAATTCTGTTTACTTTTTGTATGATTCATTTCAATTTTGACTTTTTTTTGGGGGGGGGGGTATGAAATGAAAAAAACAAAACAAAAATTGTGTAGATTGACTGAGAAATCCTAAGAAAAACGATTATTTCTTTTCACTTTATTTTTCTCATACTGAATTTCCTGATCTGAAAGGTAAGCAAAAATTCTTGTATAATTTTTTATTTAGCTGATGTTAGCAACATTTAAATGAAAAAAGTAATTTCATCTTTTCAGTTATTTTAAGGATATCGTTTTTTTTTTGTTTTTTTTTTTTAATATTCTAGAACAATAAACATATAAAATGAAGATAATTTTGAAATTAAAGAATTGAAATACATTTTTACGTTAGGTATACCCAAAATTGACCTAAAATACATTTTTGACAAAATGAATTTAGCAGCCTCCCCTACAGAAAATAATTTACCAAAAATCAGGGAATTATCAGATTTTAATGAAATGTTCAATGTTGATTTATCAATGAACGAATTTTATAATGCATAATTTATTTTATTTCAAAACTTTCTGATTCCCCCCCCCCCCCTGTTTTGGGGACGTAAAATCTCGGCGATTTGGTCAGCGTTTGATACTAATTACAGTAGAAATAAAAAGATAAAAGACCGAAGTTGTGAATAGAAATAAAAAATGGCTAAACTTACAAATTAAAACGAAAGCTTTTTTGGTGGTCCCCCATGACAGTTTAACGACAGTGTATGAATGAACTTTTTACGAATTGGGCTACGGTTTAGGGGTTTGGGGATTAAGGCTGTTTTTAATTACGTATTGCTTAAAAAACAAATATTATATTTCATTAACCATTGACATTAATTATTGAACCCAACGATAGACACATTAGTATCAGTTGTTTGTGTTAGTATTGCAGTGAATAATTTCATTAAAGTTGGTTTTAAAAATTATTTTTCAACATTAAATGTATAGTAATTTGGGGTTTTGTTGTTTTTGTTTTTTTATTTTTATTTTTTATTTTTTGTTTTTTTTTTATTTTTTAAGCAATATTTTTTCTGAAATCAGCAGCATCACATTGTGAACATTTCAGGTTCATTGATAAATAATAGGTACCACCAATCAGTTTAGGCCATCTTGAATAAAACGGAAATAAATATTTCCGAACCTTGTTTATCAAAAGTCCCGTAAAAAACAATTAAAGATCGTACGTACAGGGTTGTTACAAAGAAAAATAGTTTATTCAAAGATCAAATTATCCGATTGGGAAAAATTACATCGTTATCTTAAAAAATAAACAAACCTATCCGTATTACATGCGAAAGGGTAATTTTCAGGCCACAATTTAGACAGAAAAAAATACATATTATTACCCTAGGTACCACCAGACCGTTTATGCCATCTTGAATAAAACGGAAATAGATATTTCCGAACTTTGTTTATAAAAAATCTCGTAAAAAAAAGATCGTACAGGGTTCGTACAAAGAAAAATAGTTAATTCAAAGATCAAATTATCCGATTGGGAAAAATTACATCGTTATCTTAAAAAATAAACAAACCTGCCCGTATTACATGCGAAAGGGTAATTCTCAGACCGTAATATAGACAGAAAAGTTACAAATTATTTCCCTTTTACGATCAACCAGTAAAAGTATGGATAACACTAATTTAACTTTTTGTCTTGTGCATATTCAATAACCGATTTTATTTGTTTTCAACGATTTTTAAGATATTCTTTTTTTTTTATCTTGAAATATTATCTAGAATTTGCATTCGAATGAAGAAATATTTTAAAAAGTCCTGATGATTTTTTTTAAAATTCAGCTTAGGAAAATAATGAAAATTATGAACGAAAAACAATGTTTTTACTATTAACATAAATAAAAACTTGACAAAATTCAATAGTAAAATGTCACCGTGAAATTGACGTTAAAAAATGTCTTCGGTTTTGGTATTGCTTCTTAAAATCGAAAATGAAATGAAAATTTGAATATTTTTTCTAAGAGAAAAACTGATAAAATAATCCTGTATACTTACTTTGTATTCTAATAGCGAAAAAAATTATCTTATTTAACTTTTTTGAACAAAGAAAAACAAACTTCGGTTGTTATTCAGAAGCGTCTCGTCTCGTCTCTTTGTAAAACAAATATGACGGTTATGCCCTTCCATATATTCTAAGAACCAAAAATTACTATTCAACAATAAAAATTACAAATTCTTTTAAAAATATTAATCGAGCACGGATCGGACCAACTTTTAGTTCACCTGAATTCTAAAATTCATGTTTTTAAATATCCGTGAAAATTTTGATTTTTTTCCACAGGAAAAAAAAAAAAATTTAATTTATTTCACGCAGAAAATAAAAATATTTAATCACACAAAAGATTGAAAATCTCGTAAAAATTAATTTCTTAAAATTTTTTTTTTTTGTTGACAATTTAATAGAATATAGTACATACTAATTACATAAGAAAAAAACAGTTTTCAAATATTAATATTATGACATTTTTTTTGCACTTTTTATTTCCGATTTCATTATTTTTTCCTAAAAAAAACTATAATTCGGTACGTTATACAATTTCATTGATATAGTTATTCAGCCTCTTATCTTTATAGAAAAAAAGTACCAAATTTTTTTTCCACATCATTTTTTTTTTATCTCATAAAATAAAATAGGGGGGGTGATAGACATCGTAAAAAAAATATTTCCCCTAATATATTTTAGAAAAAAACTATTTCAGATGTATTTACATCCAATGGTAAACATTTATGGAAATTTTCGTGAAAATCAGACCATTAATTGATTTTTCATAGAATTTTTAAAAAATCCTCTTATCGTAACTTGTTTTTAGCTACGTTAAATTTCAGTTGATTTAACAGTACAAAAATGAAAACATTGTTTTTCAATCATAATTTTCATTATTTTCGTATGCATCATTTAATGTTTTTTCTTTCGAATGGAAAAAACTTTTCAAGAAAATATAAATTTTTCTACAAGTTTCATTGTGGTTAAATATAGGGGGGGGGTTAAATTGCACAGGGTCAAATTGGTGGTACCTATTACCCTCTTACGGTTATGCATCTAAGTACGGATGGGTGTAACGGACAAACTGTTTTAGCCAAAAATTTTCTATTAAAATGAATAAATTCTTTAAAAACTTTAATATTACAATTTACTATTAAAATGAATAAAAACTTGAAAAAATTTAATCTTAAAATTTCGCAGTGAAATTGACGTTAAAAAATGTCTTCGGTTTTAGTATTAATTTTTAAAATCGAAAATAAAATGAAAATTTGAATAATTTTTTCTAAGAGAAAAACTGATAAAATAATCAATATATACTTTTTATTCTAATTGGTCGAAAAAGTTAAATAAAATATTTTTTTACGCTAACAAAAACAAACTTTGGTTACTGAGAAGCGTCTCGTCTCTTTGTATAAAAACAAAACAAATATGTCAGTTTTGTTCTTCCGTATATTCCAAGAATCACACATTACTATTCAACAATAAAAATTACAAATTCTTTTAAAAATATTAATCGAGCTTGGATCGGACCAATTTTTAGTTCACCTGAATTCTAAAATTCATATTTTTAAATATCCGTGAAAAATTCGATTTTTTGACGCAGGAAAAAAAAAAAAATTATTTATTTCACGCAGAAAATGAAAATATTTAATCACACAAAAGATTGAAAAACTCTTAAAAATTAATTTCTTTAAAAAAAAAAAATGTTTTTTTAACAATTTAATAGAATATAGTACATATCAATTACAAAAGCAAAAAAAAGTTTTCAAATATTAATATTATGACATTTTTTTGCACTTTTTATTTCCGATTTCATTAATTTTTCCTCAAAAAACTACACCTCGTACATTCATACAATTTCATTGATATAGTTATTCAGACTCTTATCTTTATAGAAAAAAAGTTTTTAAAATTTTCTAACGCGTCATTTTTTTTTTTTTATCTCATAAAATAAAATAGGGGGGGGATAGACCTCGTGAAAAATATTTTCCCTAATATATGTTTGAAAAAAACTATTTCAGATGTATTTACATCCAATGGTAAACATTTATGGAAATTTTCAGGAAAATCAGACTATTAATTGATTTTTCATAGAATTTTTTTAAAATCCTCTTATCGTAACTTGTTTTTAGCTACGTTAAATTTCAGTTGATTTAACAGTGCAAAAATGAAAACATTGTTTTTCAATCATAATTTTCATTATTTCCGTATGCTGAAAAATTTTTTTAAAAATCATCAGGAGTTTATTTAATGTTTTTTCTTTCGAATGGAAAAAAATTTTCAAGAAAATATTAAATTTTCTGCAAGTTTCATTGTGTTAAATGTAGGGGGGGGGTAAATTGCACAGGGTCTAATTGGTGGTACCTAATAAATAAAGATAGGGAGTAGCAAAAAGTAGTTTTAAAAGCGAATTAAGAATAATTAAATCTATTATTTAAGGTTAAACTTTGTCTAAATCGATAAGTAGTAGCATAATAACCAACATTAAAAAAAGAAAAATATAATTATATATGCAGTTTATTTTAAAAAGATTTAAAACTATTTGTTTTGGTCAATTTCGACGATATCCGCCATTCAGCCTCTTTTTCGATGGTTTTAAGTGCTTGTTTACAATTTTACTGTAACATTTGCGATTGCAAAAAAATTTACCAAAAATTAGGTAATTATCCGATTTTAATGAAATTTTCAGTATTGATTTAGCAATTAATGAATTTTATAATGCATCAGTTATTTTATTTCAAAACTTTAATTTAGTATTTTTGCTATGAAAAATTAATATATAAAATTCATTTAAAATATGAAAATCCCGATGTTAAGTTTAAAATGTTATATTTTTAGATTCTAAAAATAAATATCTACTTAATGCAAACCTTATTTTAGGTGCCAGAAGTAATAAGTTTTGAAGAAAAACTCAATTGAAAATGTACCCCCTCTCCTTTTTAAGCAGAAAAAACATCGATGTATAATTTTTTCTTTTATAAAATAATAGCCAATTGAATAATTGTCATAAATGCTCTAAAGTCGGACATTTTTCAAAATTGTGTCACTCAAACAGGCCCAGTATTCAGTCGGCTGCAATTGTTGATACTATTAATTCATTATCTGTTAATGACGGCCCCACACTTTCAAGTATATATTCTGCCACTACAGAATCGGAATTTAAAGTATTTACTAATCTGGTAATAAAGGGACACAAAGTGAAGGCCCTAATTGACAGTGGGAGCACTGATAGAAGCTTCATAAGCCACAAAGTCACCAAAAGGCTCAAATTAAAAAAGTATACAAGCTCTGGGCTAATTCGCAGGAACGCAGACCACAAGAATTACAGGACACTGCATTTCATCCTTCTCGAACGTGAGTACAAAAATATTAATTTACATATAATTGATGATCTGTCAACTGATGTAATTCTCGGAACTGATTTCCAAGAACAACATGAAAGTGTTGTCATAAAATATGGCGGTAGCAAACCAACATTAACTTTTTGTGCCCTAACGACTATCAATGTCAACCCTCCAACATTGTTTGCTAACCTTTCTGAGAATTGCAAGCCTATTGCAACCAAACCTCGGAAATTTTCAAAGCCAGATCAACAATTTATTAATTCGGAGACAGAAAGGCTGCTGAAAGAAGGAATAATTGAACCAAGCCTATCCCCGTTGAGGGCACAACCTCTAGTCGTTAAGGAGGATGGAAACCACAAAAAGAGAATGGTACTCGACTATTCACAAACAGTCAACAAGTTTACGCTTTTAGATGCTTATCCAATGCCCAACATTGAAGACACTGTCAACCAACTGGCACAGTATAAATATTTTAGTACTATTGATTTAAAAAGTGCATACTGCCAAATACTACTATATCCCGACGACAGGCTTTATACAGCCTTCCAGTCTAGTATCAGTTTACTAGAATGCCCTTTGGAGTGACCAATGGGACTGCTTGTTTTCAAAGAAAAATGGATGAATTCCTCAGGAGACATAAGTTAAAGGACACCTATGCTTATGTTGACAACTTAATCATATGTGGCACAACAATAGAAAGGCATGACTACAATCTTCAGCATTTCCAAAAAGCTGCCAAGTTGGACAACTGGACTTACAATGAAGAGAAATGCAAATTCTCCGCTCAGACAATTGATCACCTGGGATACTGCATATTGGAAGGAATAATAAAGCCTGACTAAGAGCATCTATGTGTACTAACGGAATTACCCACCCCCCAAAACCCAAAATCCCTAGAACAAGTCATAGGCATGTTTGCCTATTACGCAAAGTGATCAGCAAATTCTCTAACAAAATAAAAAAAAAAAAAAATCCACACAAAGTTTTCCGTTATCAGGGGAGGCCTTCCAAACACTGAAAGCTGATCTAATAGATGCCAGCCTGACCGCAATTAGTGATGATTTGTCATTTGTAGTGGAAACGGATGCATCACACAGCTCTATATCAGTAGTACTCAGTCAGGACAATCGACCAGTTGCCTTTCACTCTATATCACTACAAGGCAGTGAAATAAATTATGCATCAGTAGAGAAAGAAGTTCTTCCAATAGTTGATGCCATTGAGAAATGGAGACATTTTCTGGTTGGTAGGCATTTCATCATAAAAAACAGATCAGAAATCTGTCCGTTTCATGTTTGATTCACAAAACCATGGGAAAATTATGACAGAGAACGAGAAAAGAAAAAGAGCAAGACATTGTCTTGCCTGCCGGGATCGAACCCGCGTCCTACCGCATGCAAAAACAAATGCGATTTAGGCACTGGACGGATGCGAGGTTCGACTGATGTGCCCGGATGTTTGGGTAATATGCCCATAAATAACCAAAGCGAGAGAAGCATTGGGCTTACGTGAGACGGCAGTCAGAAAAGATTATTTTGACAACGACGACGGATTTTCAGCTGCTGGTCGAAGACAAAGACCGTGTTGACCAAAAGAAAGTTTGGCCTGCGAGAAGACGGTGAACTCTCTTCTTTTTGCCCCCCCCCCCTCAGCAGGAACTTGTTGACTCAAATATCTATTTTCCCTCCTCTATTTTTCCCCCTTCTATAAAAATAAAGAATGAAAAAATTCTGCGCTGGAGAATCAATCTTGCTTCCTTCAGCTTTGACATTCAGTACCGCAAAGGAAAAGAAAATGTTGTGGCAGACACTCTTACTCAGATCAACTGTGCTACCATTCCGAACAACAAACTGCTGAGATTACACAAGTCACTATGCCACCCAGGAGTAACCAGAATGACACATTTTGTTCGAAGCAGAAATCTACCACATTCTGTTGAAGAAATCCGTACAATGACTGAAAATTGCCAAACGTGCAACATGATTAAACCAAACTTCCACAGACCAAGAAACCTACACCTAATTAAAGCCACTCAACCATTTGAATGTCTGAGTATCGATTTTAAGGGACCATTACCGTCCACATTGCGAAATAAATATCTACTAACAATTATGGACGAATTCTCCAGATTTACCTTTGCCTACCCTTGCCCGAACATGGAAGCTAAAACTGTTAATAGCTGCCTGTCTAATCTTGGCATGCCAGCCTACATCCATAGTGACAGAGGATCTTCCTTTCTTTTGCAAGAAACCAAAACATTCCTACACAACTACGGAGTTGTTACAAATAGAACTACATCCTATAATCCTGAAGGAAATGGTCAAAGTAGAAAGATTCAACGGTGCCATTTGGCAGTCAATCCTCCTGGAATTGAAAACAAAAAATCTTCCGGAGTCACACTGGGAAGAAGTCTTGGCAGAGGCTTTACATGCAAGTTGTTCGTTGTTGTGCATGGCAACTAATGCCACACCACATGAATGATTATTTAAGTTTAACAGGCACTCAACCACTGGAATCATCTTACCAACATGGCTAAGTCAACCTGGGAAAATACTGATGAAATGATATCCCAGAAACAGCAAATATGAACCACTGGTTGATGAGGTTGAGTTACTAGAAGCAAACACTCACTATACCCATGTCAGGAAATAAATATCCCAGGAACAGCAAATATGAACCACTGGTCGATGAGGTTGAGTTACCAAAAGCAAACACTCACTATGCCCATGTCAGGAAATGGCAGTGAAACCACTGTTTCGCTTAAACACCTAGCCCCAAGAGGAAATGCGTTCTTTGAATTGAATAAAACCTTATTTGCCTAAAGGTATCTTCTTCAATTATTATTCACCACAGACCTTAACCTTTGATTAACCTTACCCTTAACTCCTAATTATCTCCCCTGCCCTGATTCAAACAGATATATAGAAACACAGATATTTTATACAATGATCATAACTAGTGTAATTGTTGGATATTAAAACCTATCTAAACGGTTTATCAGTCTCCCGTCATTCTATTCTTTTCAATTCCATATCATTATACTCTTTATCTTTCACATCAGTCTTCATATTATTTTATTTTTTCTTAAGGAAGTCATGCAGTATTTCTCATATTTTTCATATTTTCTGGAGGTTATGCAGTATTTCTCATATTGTCTATATCATAAACAAGGACTTATAATTAAAAATCAGATACATATTAGACTATTGACAAAAATATTGAATATAATCTAATGAATTTCTTAAGATATGCATTTCCTTTTTTACAGATGTTCCAGCTTATGAAGAATATTTGATGAATCTGAAACTTGAAATCTACCACTTGAGAAAAGTCATCTTTTTGAGAACTATACACCTTTAATTTTCATGGAAAAAACTTTGGTGTTGCGTACTGGAAAATCTACTAGAAAGAAAATATATTCTTGTGCAGTGTACATACCACACTTTTTTAGAACATCTTGCAACTCGTGTTGGAGAGAAATGAATGGAATTCTGGGATTGTCTTTTATAGAAACATCAATTTTAGGGCAACATTTGTAAAAATGCACAAGACAAAGAAAAACATTTTTGTTAAATGTGAGCCATATCATTTTCACTGTTTTCAGGTTTGATGAAAAATTTTCAATCAAAACTGGAAAGAAATTCTATTCAACAGAAGCATTTATGAAATATTTCATCAGTTTAAATGATTCAGTGAATTTGAATGTTTCATCAATATTTTCCAAGATTTAAAAAAATGGAAAAGATGAAAAACGACTCAGAAAAAAGATATTTTGAAATTTTAGAATGTAAATTGACTAATAGTTCAACTTCAAAAATATATTTATCAAAAGATATCACAGAGAAACCATATTCTTGTGAAGTATGTGGATCTTCTTTTTCACTGAAGACTCATATTCGTAACCATATGCGTACACACACTGGAGAGAAGCCATATTCTTGTGAAGTTTGTGGTTCTTCTTTTTCACAGAAGCATCATTTGGTGATCCATATGCGTACACATACTGGAGAGAAACCATATTCTTGTGAAGTGTGTAGTTCTTCTTTTTCACAGAAGTCCACTTTAAACAAACATATGCAAACACATTCTGGAGATAAGCTATATTCTTGTGAAGTTTGTGGTTTTTCTTTTTCACTGAAGCATCATTTGGTGAACCATATGCGTACACATACTGGAGAGAAACCATATTCTTGTGAAGTGTGTAGTTATTCTTTTTCACAGAAGTCCACTTTGAACAAACATATGCAAACACATTCTGGAGAGAAGCCATATTCTTGTGAAGTTTGTGGTTTTTCTTTTTCACAGAAGCATCATTTGTTGAGTCATATGCATACACACACTGGAGAGAAACCATATTCTTGTGAAGTGTGTAGTTCTTCTTTTTCACAGAAATGCACTTTAAACAAACATATGCAAACACATTCTGGAGAGAATATATTCTTGTGAAGTGTGTGGATATTCTTTTACACAGAAAACTGATTTGGTCCAACATGTGTGAATGCATACTGGAGAGAAACCATATTCTTGTGACATGTGTGATTCTTCAATTTCAAGGAGATCATATTTGGTGGAAGATATGCAAACATATACTAGAGAGAAGCCATATTCTTGTGAAGTGTGTGGATTTTCTTTTTCAAAGAAGCATTATTTGGTGAGCCATATGTGTACACACCCTGGAGAGAAACCATATACTTGTGAAGTGTGTGCTTCTTCCTTTTCACAAAATACTTCTTTAGTGAGCCATATGCAAACATATAGAGGAGAGGAACCATATTCTTGTGAAGTGTGTGGCTATTCTTTTAAATGGAAAAGTAATTTCAACTGACATGTGCAAACGCATACTAGAGAGAAGCCATTTTCTTGTGAAGTGTGAGGCTCTTCCTTTATACAGAAAACTGTTTTGGTCCGACATGCACGAACACATACTGGAGAGAAGCCATATTCTTGTGAAATCTGTGGTTCTTCATTTTCAAACAAATCACATTTAGTGGGTCATATGCGAATGCATTCTAAAGAGAGGCCATATTCATGTGAAGTGTGTGGTACATCTTTTTCACAGAAGCCTCATTTTGTGAGCCATATGTGTACACACACTGGAGAAAAAACATTTTCTTGGGAAATCTGTGGTTGTTCATTTCAAAGTACATCAAATTTGGTATACCATATACGAACACACACTGGAGAGAAACCATATTCTTGTAAAGTTTGTGGTTCTTCTTTTTCAAGGATGTCACATTTGGTGAGGCATATGCAAACACACACTGGAGAGAAACCATATTCTTGTGAAGTGTGTGGTTCTTCTTTTTCTGACAAGTCAAATTTGAATCAGTATAAGCAAATACATACAGGATAGAAGAGATAATCTTGTGAAATTTGTAGCTCTTCATTTTTACTGTGGGCACATTTGCTGAGGCATATGTTTGTATCTGTTAAATTGGAAACATATTCTTGTGAGGCATTTAGTACCTTTTTGCAGAAAGTGATCATTTGAACTATTATAGGCTAAGAAACTCTGGGGAGAAACCATATATTTTTTAAATGTATAGTGCATATCTTTCTTGGAACTAACATTTTCTATGCTAACACACACTGGAGAGCATCCATATTCATGTGACCTTTTTTTTTGTCAAATTAGTATATTCACAAAGGGTTCACAGAAAACTACAAAGATTGGACTAGTAACAGAATATACAATGAATATAGTAATGAAAAAGTGTGTGTAAGAAATAAGATTGCAACACCTCTGTAGTCAAAAAATGAAATAGCAAACACCTCTGTAGTCAAAAATGAAATAGCAACACCTCTGTAAAGAAATATAAAATTGCATGAATATACAAAAAGTGTGTGTAAGAAATAAGATTGCAACACTTATGTAGTCAAAAATAAAATAGTAATACTTCTGTAACGAACTATAAAATTTCATTCCACAAACAACAATTTTTGTACTACATTATTGTAACCATGTTGCTAAACACACACACACACACACAGATATATACTAGCACACAATAATGAAGCAAAATGTATGGAATAAAATAGATAAAAATAAAGCTATTCTTCAAATAGTATCTCCACATAGAACTCATCAATTAACCACAAAGAACACCAAAGCTTGGACAAGTGAAAGTAAGGATATTTTTCAAGTATTACAATTCTTTCCACAAAAAACAGTTTTTGTACTAAGCTTTTTACCATGTAGCAGAACACACAAAAAAACAGTAAACTAAATGTATTGATTGAAATAGTTTTATTGCTCAAACTTTGAAAAAGATAATTTGAGTCTTATGCAAAACAGACATTCATATTTCAAAGTTTTTCTGTATACTTCCATAAATAAAATATGACCATTTCTTATAAAACAGTTACCATTTTTTCTACTACCTTGTCAACCAGCAAGCAGTAAATGTTGTCTTTCTTATGTCAGCTTTTCTTATTTTTATCTTTTTTCTTTTAAAGCTGTTTTTTACCATTCCTTCTATCATATTCCCAAAAAATTATTTGTTACCATTTCTTCTACTACCTTGTCAACCAGCATGCAGTACAATGTTATCTCTCTCATGTCAGCTTTTCCTATTTTCATCCTTTACTTTTAAATCGATATTAAATTTTTAAGTGAATGAAAATAGGCAAATTGAATGTGAGAAAATACTTTTTTGCATCAATTCAAAGAAAAATATTGTATTTAAAACTTTTGAGTTTTAATAAAATAAATTTTCGATTGACTTTTTTTGGGGTATTGAATTTTATTTTTTATTTTGTTCTTCAGGATTTGATCTTGCTGGAAATGTAAAAATTTGGGAACAAAATTTTTTTCTTCAAATGAACAAAAAAAAACTTTTTTCAATTTGTTAATTAAGCTATTCCTTATGTCATTTAAGTCATCAATGTATAAAGTAGTGAAAATTTTATTAAACTTGTACAATACCCTGATTTTTTTTTTACAGAAGCCTCATTTGGTGAGCCATATGCGTACACACACTGTTATACAAAAAACTGCTCTTATTATTGATGTAGCTGTCCCAAATGACTATGGCCTAAATAGAGCGGAACGAGAAAAGATAACAAAATACCAGGACCTCAAGAATGACCTAAAAACAACTTGGTCATTGAAAGAAATTGACATCATACCCGTTGTGGTTGGGGCAACTGGAGTGGTGAAACAAAACCTAAAAAAATACCTAGAATCAATACCAGGGAAGCCAAGCTGCTGTGAAATACAAATAGCAGCCATCAAAGGAACATGCTCCATCCTAAAAAGATCATTAGGATACAAGTACTATCTGTAAAGGAATCAAGTGTTAGCCCCAGGACAGGGGCCCCTTGACTTCTAAAAAACTAATAAGAAAATGAAACAAAAAGAGAGAAACCATTTTTTTGTGAAATCTGTGGTTGTTCATTTCAAAGTAAATCAAATTTGGTATACCATATACACAGACTGGAGAGAAACCATATTCTTGTAAATTGTGCGGTTCTTCTTTTTCTTTATTTTTTTTAATTTAAAAAAGTATAATTACCTGCCCTTACTGATATTGCCAGTACCTATATAAATCGAAATAACCAAAAGAGAAATTGTGTTGATTGATTAACAAACCCTTCAGATTCCGAGGAAAAGCAATTAAACACAAAAGGGAATTAAAAAATCTTTGCTAGTTTTGTTTTTCTTTATAAATTTATGAAGATATTTTTTTTAATTTATATTTATCTTGAATAATTAAACTGTTGCTGCAATCAAGAATTCTTAGTAACTTTGTTAAGAGAACTTTGACTTTTTTTTATGAAATGAATGAACAAAACAAGATTTGGGTCGATTGAGAAATCCTAAGAAAGTGTCACATAAATTTCAACTTAAAAAATCACTTGAACACAAACACTTGTTTTTTGTATTCAAAACAAAAATAATTGAGAAGAAATCAAGAAAATAAACCTTTTTTCACTGTCTTGTCTAATTTTTTTTCCACGGTTCAACTTTTAAAGGAAAAAAGTAATTTAATCTTTTCAAATATTTTATTTAGATATATTTGATAGAGTTAATTAAGGGCATAAATGAAAATGAATAAAATGAACGAGGAAAATAGTCCATCAAAAACAAAATGAATTCAAACAATTTTATTCTTCTTGAGAAAAAATAAATTGAATATGAAGGTTGCCCAATTTTTAAAAATTGTATCATCTCCCCTGACGAAAATTGCCCATAAGCTACATAAATGTAGCCATGTGCAAAAAGGGATATGATGCCTATTTTGTTTAGACCTGTTTATCTCCCTTAAACCATTTTTATTAATGATAATGTGTCTCGGAGCAAATTTTTATGGTTGACCTAAATTGCAATATTTTACTATGTCATATGTTTTCACATCCGGGTATTTCTAAGTAAAAGATAAAACATTGGAATTTCTATCTGATATCTTCAAAAATATTTTTCTTGGAAGTGTAGCCAAAAAGACTTTTCTCTGCTGCGATTGACATATCTATTTAGACTGAGAGAGAATTTCGGCCCGTTTTGTCATCCATAGTTAAAAATTGACAATTCTTTTTAATCTTTAAAAAATCTCTGAAAATATGCAGTACATCATAGCATATTTTTTAACTAAGATTTTTTTCAAAGATAAAATTCAGGGCTATTGTTTGTTAAATTTTCAAGTTAGTCCCTAATGCTGTAAGACATGTAAAATTGACCTTGAAATTTTTAAGGTAGTAAAAAAACTCAGTTTAACTTAGATAAAATATTTTTTGCATCAATCTAAGGAAAAATATATTTTTTAATTATATGGTGGTTAAGGTAGGGTTGTTGAAGTAAGTTTCGAGGTCACCAGTTTAAAGTTAAAATTCATGAAATATTATTCAAAACATAAAACACACCATAAGAACATTCAATTATGTAGGCACATGGCATAGAAAACAAAATTCAATTTTAAAACAAACAACTTGTATTAACATTAAGTTTACAAAAAGGTAATGCAGAATACTGAGCAAAGTTCTTTCATCAGAAAAATGTAATTTTTTTAAAGTTCATTATTACATGTGAGAAAAGAGATGTTATAAATTTTGAAGTGGGAAAGAAAGGGTAAGATTTCAAAGTCACAAAACAGTCAGGCATATATAAATTGCTGATCTCGTAAATGGCTGATTATAGAGAGAGAGAGAGAGAGAGAGAGAGATACAATTGTTCATACCTAAATTGAATTTGATTTAATCTTATGCAGGAAGACGTGAATTCGTTTAGACAAGTAAATTCTTTCTGCTTGGTATCCAAAAATCCTGTTATTTATAAGAAATAAGTAGGCTCCAAAAGGGGTCAATTTGATAAACTTCTTTTTAGGCACGAAAGTCTCTGATTGGTCGAAAATTTAATATTTTTATTATTTCAACTTTTCTTTTTACAGGCTGCGCAATTTTTCGTGATTTGACTTTTAATCATCATAGTAAGAACTTTGGTTTCTCCACAACTACAAAAAAAGAACAAATATGCGACATTATTTATTTTTTGAGTTTTAAGAAAAAAAAACATAAAATTTTAAAATCACTTTTTTAGGGTATTGAATTTTTTTTTTTTTTTTTTATTTTTCTGTATATTCTTCAGGGTATGATCTTTCAAGAAATGTAAAAATTAGTGACCAGGAATTTTTTTTTCTTCAAATGGTCAAACCCCCCCCCACACACACACACACACACATTCTGAATTGATAAAAAAACAATTCAAGTTTCTTTAATAAAATAATCTAATCGTTATAAAATTAAGTCATCAGAAAATAATTTGGTGAAAATGTCATTAAAATTGGACAATTCCCTGATTTTTGGTAATTGTTTTAAAATTAAGAAATTTAATCGTCTTCTTCTTCTTCTTCAAATCGTGAAATTATTTCCAAGAAAATTTTTCTACTGACAACAAATATAAAACAAGAATATTAAATGGAGTTCATAATAATTTTGTCCCTTCTCTTAAAAAAGCTTTTTTTTTAAATTATAAATCGAATTAAACAAAAGAGAAATTGTGTTAATTGATTAACAAACCCTTCAAATTTTAGAGAAAAGGCAATTGAACGCAAAAATCAAGAAAATAAAACTTTTTCGTTTTGTCTTTCTTTTTAAATTAATAAAGATTTTCTTAATTTTATAATTATCTTGAATAATTAAATTGTTTGCTGAAATCATGAATTCTTAGGAGCTTTTTAATAGAAGAGACTAAATTATTATTGACACCGTTTGATGTTTTTGTTTTATATGCGTCGTCAGGCGAAATAGTTGCTTGGAAATAATTTCATGTTTTGCACCGTGTTTTTTTTTTCCTCGTTTGAAAGGTAAGTGGGAAAAAATGTTTGAGAAAAAAGTAGAAAAAAAAACAGAAAAATAAATTTTTTATTTGCAACATTTAAATGAAAAAAGTAATTTCAGATTTTCAGATATTTTTATTAAATGATATCGTTTTTTAGTTGGTAATGAAGGACTATTTGCTCGTAAATTCCTACCATAAAATAAACTGAACCCCCATTTTATGCCCGTGTTTTTGCAATAAATGTTTTATTTTTCTTGCACCCGTTATATTACAATACTAAATATATTTTATTTATTTATTTTAATATTACCTTCAATTATAATTATATTCTAAAAGCTTTTATTTTATGAGAATGCTTAGTTTTAAAGTGGGGGTTCGTTTTTACCCTTCAACTTTTTACTCGTAAATTCCTAATTTTTGGGTGGCTGATGTTAGCAACTTTTAAATGA
The DNA here is from genome assembly GCA_023376005.1 of Doryteuthis pealeii. Classification (NCBI taxonomy): domain Eukaryota; kingdom Metazoa; phylum Mollusca; class Cephalopoda; order Myopsida; family Loliginidae; genus Doryteuthis; species Doryteuthis pealeii. Next base: position 71,180,218 of record CM042168.1, read on the forward strand.
AAAAAAGTAATTTAATATTTTCAGATATATTATTTAAATATATTTTAGTAGAGTTTATTAAGTGCATAAATATAGTGATGCACAAAAATTGACAATGGATTTTTTTTTTGATTTCTCAATTTTAAAACAATAGTTACCACCAATTTTTACCTGTGAAATTTAAAATATATTTAACACAATGAAACTTGCAGAAAAATTAATATTTCATTGAAAAATTATTTTCCATTCGAAAGAAAAAACATTAAACAAACACCTGATGGTTTAAAAATAAAATTTCAGCTTAGGGAAATAATGAAAATTATGATTGAAAAACAATGTTTTAATTTTTGCGCTGTTAGATCAACTGAAATTTAATGTAGCTAAAAACAAGTTACGATAAGAGGTTTTTTTTTTTTAATTCTATGAAAAATCAATAATAGTCTGATTTTCACGAAAATTTCCATGTTTACCTTTGGATGTAGATATATCTGAAATAGTTTTTTCCTAAAATATATTAGGGGAAATATTTTTTTTTTTTTACGGTCTATCCCCACCCCTATTTTATTTTCTGAGATAAAAATTGACCCGTCAGAAAGCTTTTTTACTTTTTTCGTTAAAGATAAGAGTCTGAATAACTATATGAAAGAAATTGGATAACATACAACCCAGTAGGTTTTTTTTTTAGGAAAAATTAATGAAATTGGAAATAAAGAATGCAAAAAAATGTCATAATAATTAATATTATTTTAAAACTTTTTTTTTTGTTTTTTTAATTGGTATGTACTACATTCTATTAAATTGTCAAAATTTTTTTTTTTTTCAAGAAATTAATTTTTAAGAGATTTTCAAACTTTTGTGTGCTTAAATATTTTTTTCCTGTGTGAAATAATTTTTTTTATTTTTCGATTTTTTCACGTATGTTTAAATATATGAATTTTAGAATCCAGGTGAACTAAAAATTGGTCCGATCCACGCTATATTAATATTTTTAAAAGAATTTGTAATTTCTATTGTTGAATAGTAATGTGTGATTCTTAGAATATACGGAAGAGTTAAACTGACATATTCATTTTGTTTTTATACAAAGAGATCAGACGCTTCTCAGTAACTATTGTTTGTTTTTCTTAGCGTAAAAAATTATTTTTCAATTTTTTCGACCTATTACAATAAAAAAGTAAGTATATATTGATTATTTTATCAGTTTTTCTCTTAGAAAAATATTCAAATTTTCATTTCATTTCATTTTCGGTTTTAAAAATTAATACCAAAACCGAAGACATTTTTTTTTTAAGTCAATTTCACTGTGAAATTTTTAATATTAAATTTTGTCATGTTTTTATTCATTTTAATAGTAAATTTTAATATTAAAGTTTTTAAAGATTTTATTCATTTTAATAGTAAATTTTGGCTAAAAAAAGGGATTTTTCCTTACAGCCAGCCATATGTATATGCATAATCGTAAGAGGGTAATAATATGTAATTTTTTCTGTCTAAATTGCGGCCTGAAAATTACCCTTTCGGATGTAATACGGATAGGTTTATCTATTTTTTAAGATAACGATGTAATTTTTCCTGATTGTCTGGTTGGGGATTTACCGAATAAAGTAACATTAAAAGAAAATCGAAGTCTTGTGTTTATTACCTAAAAACTAACAATGACACAGGGCTTCCGATAACGAGAAATCCCCATAGAGGACCATACCGGAATCCCCAAGTCAACACCAGCCGCTAGACCAGACCAAGATGATAGACGATCAGAATAGCAAAGCCGGCCAGAAGAGAAGACGACTAGAAGTAAGAAGTAAGAAAAGGGTATACAACATTATATCGATTTGGTACTGTGAAAACGTCAGTATGCAACACTCTGATAAAGAAAAGAGACTGTCAGCTGATAGACTTCTGATACATATATTGACCAATCACTATTGATTTTTTTGAAAAAGTTGCAACTGTAAATAGTCTATCCTATTGTCAATTCCTTGAACACAATTCACCTTATTTTTTTAATAACTTACGTGTCATTATCAGTCCAAAAATTACTCAAACAAAGACTGTTTGAAATTTTGAAATGATAAATCTTTACTTGTCCATAAATTTGCATACTTCTAGTTTTTTTCTGGATCACTAGCATGGCCTCATCTGTAGAAAGACTCATGAAATCAAAGATCACGATCTGAGTCAATAATAAGGGACCGTTTTTAATATTTTCCCAAAGTGTGCAAAGTTCCTTTCATAACTTAATGGACAAGAATCTGAGTCTCTCTTAGTGGAATGAACTTGAAGGAAATACTTTTTTTTATTGATTATTGTTGTGAATCTGTACATATGTAAGAGTTTACTATTCTGCTGGTTCAGCTATCTGTATGTAATATTGTTGTGGAACCTTGTTCATTTGACAATATTGGTGAGAACTTCATTTTTATTCTTAGTGTAGGTCTCTTCTTCAGTTAATAATATCTACCATCACCTATTAGGTTTGCCAATTGTTTTGACTCATTTTCACTTTACAGATCAAAGGTTCCTTTATGTGATTAAGAATAATTTGTATTGTGCTTTTACTTCTTTGTATTCTTCCTAGAAGTAATTTTCCTGTTCTTTTATTTTTTTCATATTAGTCTTCATATTTTTTTACTTTCTCTTGTATTTGCTATTTCATCCAATGGATGTTGTTGAGTATTTATATTATTGTCTATATTATTAAAATGAATTTGTATGTCAAGATCAGATGTATTTTAGCCTATTGTATAATTTAATTAAGGTATGAATTTTCATATTTTTTATTTTCTATATCATGAAAATGTATTCAAAAATCAGATGCATCTTAGCCAACTGATAGAAATATTGAATATAATCTAAGGAATTTCTGAATATATTTGGTTTGTTTTTTTTTACAGATATTCCAGCTTATAAAGAATATTTGATGAATCTGAAACTTCAAATCTACCACTTGAGAAAAGTCATCTTTTTGAGAACTGTAAACCTTTCATATTTATGAAACAAACTTTGGTACTGCAAAATATATTCTTGTGAAGTGTACATACCATCCATTTTTATAAGATCATCCTGCAACTCATATTGGAGAGAAATGTGGAATGCTGGGATAATCTTTTAGAGAAATATCAATTTTAGAGCAGCATTTGTAAAAATGCACAAGACATTTTTGTTAAATGTGAGACATATCATTTTGATGGTTGTCAGGTTTGATGAAAAATTTTCAATCAAAACTGGAAAGAAATGATATTCAACTGAAGCATTTCTAAAATATTTCCTCAGTTTAAATGATTCAGTGAATTTGAAAGTTTGATGATTTTTTTCCAAGATTAAAAAGAAAAGAAAAGATGGAAAAGTACTCAGAAAAAAGGGACGTTTTTTCAAACTTCTGAAAGTAAACTGACTACTAGATCAACTTCAAAAAAATCAAAACATACTAGAGAGAAACTATATTCATGTGAAGTATGTGGGTCTTCTTTTTCACAGAAGATACATGTGGTGAACCATATGCGTAAACACACTGGAGAGAAGCCATATTTTGTGAAGTGTGTGGTTCTTCTTTTACAAGGAAGTCACATTTGGTGTATCATATGCGAACGCATACTGGAGAGAAACCATATTCTTGTAAAGTGTGTTGTTCTTCTTTCTCAACAAAGTCCTATTTGGTGGGTCATATGCGTGCACACACTGGAGAGAAACCATATACTTGTGAAGTGTGCAGGTCTTCTTTTTCAATAAAGTCTTATTTGGTGAGCCATATTCGTACACACACTAGAGAAAAACCATATTCTTGTGATGAGTGTGACTCTTCTTATTCAAGGAAGTCAAGTTTGGTACATCATATGCGAACACACACAGGAGAGAAGGTAAATTCTTGTGAAGTGTGTGGCTCATCATTTGCACAGAAGGCACATTTGGTGAACCATATGCGTACACACACTGGAGAGAAACCATACTCTTGTGAAGTATGTGGATCATCTTTTTCAATGAAGTCCTATTTGATGAGCCATATTCGTACACACACTGGAGAGAAACCTTATTCTTGTGAAATGTGTAGCTCATCTTTTTCTCAGAAAACACATTTGGTGAGTCATATACGTACACACACTGGAGAGAAACCATATGCTTGTGAAATGTGTGGTTCTTCTTTTACCTATAAGTCACATTTAGTGCAGCATATGCGTACACACACAGGAGAGAAACCATATTCTTGTGAAGTGTGTGGTTCTTCTTTTACCTACAAGTCATTTTTGGTGCAGCATATGCGTACACACACTGGAGAGAAGCCATATTCTTGTGAAGTGTGTGGTTCTTCCTTTTCACAGAAGGGACATTTACAGCGGCATATGTATATACACACAGGAGAGAAGCCATATTCTTGTGAAGTGTGTGGTTCTTCTTTTTCAATGAAGGCGAATTTGATTAGTCATATGCAAACACACACTGGAGCCACTTAATGTCTGGATGGCCACTACACTGCAAGTCATAATAAAGTATGTAAACATCTCCACTGTAAAATCTGTGGAGAAATGCAGCATGACAGACCACAGTACATCTGGTAACACAAACCTCTACTGATAACATCAAATTGGAACGTGACTGTATTCTATGATAAACTTATTCAGGCAAGTAGATATATAAAAGACAAAGCCATTAAACCAGATATTGTTATTTGGAATAAACTGCACTCATTATTGATGTAGCTGTCCCAAATGATTATGGCCTCAATAGAGCCGAGCATAAAAAAATTACAAAATACCAAGACCTCAAGAATGAGCTAAAAAAAAAACTTGGTCATTGAACGAAATCAATATTATACTAGTTGTAGTAGGGGCAACCAGGCTGATCAAGCAAAACTTTAAAGAATACCTGGACACAATAACTGGTAAACCAAGCTGCTATGAAGTACAAATAGCAGCTATCAAGCGAACAGCTTTCATCTTAAAACAAACCTTAGGATATACATACTATTTATAAAGGAATCAAGTGTTAAACCCAGGAAGGAGCCCCTTTATTTCTAAAAATTGTTTAAAAAAATTTTTTTTTTAAAGATAGAAACCATATACTTGTGAAGCATATGACTCTTCTTTACCAGGTATATGTGAACACACAGAGGACAGAAGTCTTGTTATAGGGAAGTATATAGTTCTTCATTTCAAAAAAGTTAAATTTGAATTGACATAAGCAAACAGACACAGGATAGAAAATATATTCTTGTGAAATGTGTAGCTCTTCATTCACACACTAAACCGGGAAGATATCCTTGTGAAGTGTGTCATACTTTATTCCAGAAAGTGTTCATTTGAACCATCATAAGCTAAGAGACACTGGACAGAAACCATATTTATGTAACCTTTTTTGACTAATTATGTACCATAGTGAGTCCTCACTAACAGCTCTATCTAGGACAATAGTATCTCCACAAAGAACAACAAAGCTTGGACAAGTGAAAGGCTAGTCTTCAAATATTACACCTTCTCTTACTATATATATATATATATATATATATATATATATATATAAAATTTTAAGAAATGGACTCTCTCATCGATTTTCGATGCATGAGTGTTCATCCAATGAACAACCAGCACAGTGATTTGTTTATAGTGGTGAAGGCTTGTGTTGGACCATTCCACACAGTCAATAGGAAAGAATTGGTGCATCAAGGAATGCCACGACCCCAATCAATGACTGACCTCAGGAATTTTGAATTCAGAGTTATCCCTCTCCTAGACTGGTTACCTACCAAGGTTAAAGAGCCCAGTCTGCCTTACTATTTAACCCATATATATATATGTATAAGATTTTTGGATGTTTGTTTTTTAGAAGAATTGTTGAATAAAGTATATATCATTATTTATATTTTTGCTTGAAGGCAATTACAATGCATGTACACACCGAACAATCCTTTGCCGGGATTCACTTGTCAAGATTATTTTCTATCTATAAGTTAGAGGCATGTAAGTATCATTGACAAGGTTAATTTCACATGGATTGTTCGGTGTGTACCGTGGCCGAGGCAATATGGTCTCTGACTATGCCTGCTGAGGTCCCGGTTTCGATTTCTGTCGGAGGGAAATCGTTAGTATACATCGCTGATGAGACTTAATAAAGCCGAAACAGTCTGTACGATGTTCTACACAACGAACAATCCTTTGTCGGGATTCACTTGTCAAGATTATTTTCTATAAGTATCGAATTTCATGTGATACATGCATTGTAATTGCCTTCAAGCAAAAATATAAATAATAATATATATATATGTATATATACATATATAACTGGATGGATGAGTGTGGGGGCGGTTAGAAACTCTATTCTCACAGTTTCTCATAAAGTTTTACATATTTTAAAAAGATCAATTACATGGAGAGAAACTAATAAATCATTACTTAGATGAATATTTGCCTGTGTATTTTTTAACAAACTGCTTCCTTCAGGTTATCAGTGGTGCCGAAACCCGGGAATGAACCAGCGACCTTCAGATTATCAGACAGTCGTAGTTGCCGTAATTGCTTTGCTCTCCTCTCCCAGTTCTAGTCTTCTCACTAGCACAATCCAACTATATCCTCTCTTCCACTTGTTTCGACAGCCAAAATGCTACTGCTGACTTTCTCCCTGATCTGGGAGAGCAGGTCCCTAAATATCCCATTGCTGTGTTTCATCCGGGCTCCTCACTCTGAATTGCACGTTCGATATTCATCAGCATGCGTCAATCCTCACGACGAGAATCCACATCTGGGCCACTCTGCACTGCTCGTGCGGAATTTCACCAGCATTTCAGCAACGAAGAGGTGACGAGTTCAATTTCCGTGGTCACTCGCTACACTCCTCCCCCTCGCACAGGCCACACATATCCGGACTCATTTCGTTCATGGGGGCTGGGAATCTGCTCGTCCACATATTTGAAAAAAAAAAAAAAAAAAAACTATTAAATAAATAAATAAATAAAACAAAATCAATAACAAAAAGCAAACAAACTGAAAACAAAACAAAAAACAACAAAAAAAAACAAACAGTTTTTCGACTACATTTTTTTTACCATGTAGCTGAACAAATACAAAAAAACAGTAAACCAAATTTATGGTCTAAAATAAATTTATTTCTCAAAATTTGAACAAGAAAATATAATTCTTGTGCAAAACATACATTTATATTACAAAGTTGTTGTGGCTGCTGCCATAAATCAGCATTTTTGGGGCTGGTGGTTCAACAGCTTTGTTTTAAACCCTCCTCTTCCTTATAATGTAAGAACCCAGCCACTACTTAGATGTTCCCCAAGAAAAAATAGTCTAGTAGCATTAAAATTCCTTAAAAAGGTATAAATGCAATTTGAACATAGGTGGAAAATGTTGGGAATTTAATAACTTAATCCCACAGAAAAAAGAGACATACCTTTTTGTCTTTAGCAAGCGCAGTTATTCATTGAGACATATTCCAATTGAGATACCTTCCATTGTATTAACAAGGCAACACATTACAACTGCTTTTCATAACATGGGGTGTTTTATCTATTTAAAAACAATGACTGAAATTAATAGATCAAAGGGCAAGTAATTCACCCGCACAATAAATGGATTAGGGCAGATAACTTCTGACCCTTATTATTATTAGAGTCTGTTAGTGTTAATTTGTACTGACTAAAGTGAATTTCAACAGAAAATTGTTACCTTGTTTGGTTATTTGTACTATGCCACTGTAGTAGACAGTGGAAACAAAAAGATGCCTAGTACTTAGAATGAAAAAGGTAATTAGAGTTATGGCCCTTTGTGTGTGCCCTGATCCTGCTGATGGATTGGAGTTATGGCCCTTTGTAAGTGACCCGGATGTAGCTACTGCTGATTACAAGTGGGAGCTACCATTCGACCTCTTTTTGGTGATAGAATTGTAGTTAAAGATAAGTTTAAATGTTTTATATGTTTAGAATGTTATAATTATTATGAGGCCTAAACCTTTCCTGTTGATAAAATTGTAGCTTTAGGATTACAGCAGTATTTTGTCATTTTTTCTGAGTAACCATTTTTTTTTTGTTATATTTTTTAAGTCAGACAGTGACTATTACGTCATTGGTTAGTTTTATTTTTGAGGTGCCTTTCAACAAATGAAAATTTTTGCAGGGCTCAAATTCAGCGTGGGAATTTAGTCTTAGGCAGGGTGATTTGGAAGGAAGTATAAAGAAGATCTTTTCTAGTAAGAGAGCCATGGGTGTCAGTTGCAATTTTTCTTGGCATCCAGTGAAGAAATACCGGATTTTTGGGCAGTCATTGCGTCACCATGTTCTTATTAAAAATACTAAGATTATTCTGAATCCTACCCATTTGGATTTTAGGCCAGTCAGTGTTTTTTCATTCTTAGTAAAGATTCTAAGAAATAGTTGTTCTGAATCCAGTCCAATAAAGTGCTAACAAGGTAAACTGTATTTTCATTCTTCTTAAAACTTTTATTTTTGAGTAGTTAATACAAGTTATATTTTTCCTGTAAATTATAGATATTTTTGAATATTTTTATTCCTTACTGAGTCTAACACATAGTTTGTACTTTTAAGACAAATAAGTTAAGTAACATTTACTTTGTAACTTAAGGATAAGTTTAAATGTTTTATATGTTTAGAATGTTATAATTATTTGAAAATTGTCCACCAACTTCTCTTTCTCTTCTTTTTCCTCTTCTCTCTCGACACTCTGTTACTGAAGAACAAAAATGGAGTGCACTGCTCAGGCCAAAATAGGTCGCTTTTATAGTCAAATAAAAGTTGCAATGCACCATGGGTAGTCACCCATAATGCCTCGCAACCTCTATAAAAAGTCCATTCTGCACCTCCAATTTCTTGACACTTCTTACTCAGAGTGGGCATAATGGCGTACCACATTCCTTCTTCCCCCAACCACATTCCTTTTCTTGCCAGGGACAGTTTTGCAGGCCAGGCATCGAGGACACTTTGAGTCAGGTAAGTTCGACTCGTTACTACATTATTATGAGGTATAAACCTTTCCTGTTGACTTTATGATATCACTTTTTTTTTATTTGAAATTTGTTTTGTCTTGTTATGTATTGTATTGTTCCTTTAAATGTAATTTTAATGCCCCTTTTGTCAATTTGTGACTTACACAAATTTTTGTTTTAATTGCAGTTTTTCATGGCTGCAATGTGTGGATAATAAAAAATGGTTATAAAAACACTATCTGCATTCTGTTAGTTTTTTATACACATAAATTATGCTAGCTAATGCAAGTGTAAACTTGGGTAGGAATTCATAGTTGTTGATATGTTATCTGAATTACAATGAGTAACACTCGACCGACGTGTAAGGGTTAAGTAGCCATCTTTATTCTGCCTGTGGTTCTGTCCAGTTCAAGGGCAGTAACTCTTACAAGTTTGGGTCCAATAATACAACAGTTGTTATGTATATTTCCATAAATAAACTAAACCATTTTCTTTTAAAACTCTTACCATTTCTTTTACTACCATACCAACCACTAAATTGTACAATGTTGTCTTTCTCTGTTACTGAGCCTATTATTTTTTATCATTAAATGTAGTCATTTATAATAATGGACAAAAAAAGTTAATATTAACTTTTATGCAAGTTTCATTGTGTTAAATATGGGGGGGGGGGTAAATTTCACAGGGAAAATTGGTGGTACCTAATTTTCATTGAATCATTTTGATTGAAATTATTCAGTAATTTAAAAGAAAGAATGTATTGATTAATAAGTCAACACAGAAAATTTGATTAAAATCAGATAATTCCCTGATTTTTAACAATTTCTTTTATCCATGTTGGTCCTCCATAGGAGAATAGGTCATGTGATTTTCTCCCAGTCAATTTTTTTTAGTAAGCAAAACCAACAAGAATTTTTTATAACATCTTTTTTTTCTGCATGAAAGAAAAATGATGTTTAGAATGAAAAAAAATCATATTACATTTGAATAAATATCAACAAGTTCATAATTTTTCTCTACATAATGGTTTTTGTTATTTTTTACTAAGAAGAAACTTTTAGAAATATTTAAAAATTGTTATAAAAGAATTTGTTTGAGTGCATCATAATTCATGCATTTTGAATAAATTTACGATAAATTCTAGGATGAAAAAAAAACTAGAGGGGAAAAATAAATTCGATTTGTTGAAGAGAGGGGGGGTCAACAATGTCTTCGCCATCACAAAATCTATAGCACAAAAAAATCCGTCGTCGTCGTAAAATCACCAACTCAAATATCTTTAGCAGCTGAAAAATCACAATTCAACTCCTGTCGTCACCCCACTTCTATTTATACTAATTTCTCCTCAACATCCGGGTGTCTGTGACCCACACAAGATTCTCGAGCCAAAACCGACCGCCGGAATCATCATAGCTATCATTCAGGCACCTGGCGCTTACATCCAGGACTGTAGCTTCTCGACTTCAGTGAGAATGTTTGCATTCTGAAGGAAGCGGGTTCGATTCTACAGTCCGACATGTTAGGCAAAGCCTAGCCCGCTTCCTTCAAGAATACGGCAGGCCTTGACATTCACCACTCACCTCGTGTTCTCTGTCACATAAATTTTTAATCTTTGTTCACATAGTTAAAGCATGGAGAGTTATAATTGTAATTATAAAAGTCTGAAGCAAAAAAAATTGCTATTATTAGCATTTAGTTGATGCATTAGCATTAAACTTAATATTAGTGAAAAAAAATCTGGGAGTATTTAATTAGCAAGTCAAAAATTATTTGCAACAAAATTCTATCAGAAATATTATAGAATCTTTATTAAGACTTTTTTTTCTTCAATACATTTCTGATTAACTTAATTATGTTTGTTTTTTTTAATTAAAGAGGAATGTCCTAAGTCAGCAGATTTTTTGTTAACATTGGCACACCATCAAAAACTCTAAAATTACAATCAGTACCTTTTTAGTGGTGCAGGGCAGTGTCGTATAAAACAAAGTCTGAAGTTGCTAACAACTGAAAAGAAAAATTTGAAAAAAAAAAAAAACTTGTGTATTAGGTGTGTAAATTGAACAACGTTACAACCAAGAGCTTCCTTCAATTTGTATATCATTATCATTCACATCAACTAAATCATGAATTTTTGGTTTATCAACTTAAGGTTCATAGACTTTCTCAATTAAATCTTGCAAAAGTTTGCAAATTACATATTATACAACACATTAAGGGCCGGGTTAGCTCAGTCGGTAGAGCGTTCGGCTAGAAACCACAAGGTTCCTAGTTCGATACTTGACCTCGCCAACTCAGCGTATGAGTAGCACAAGGATCTGTGCGGTAAAGTAAGGAGCTGATGGTAGGTGTGGCACTCCATCTCAGACGCTAAAATAATCTCCTTGGTCTAGCGCTAGTGAAAAGGGGATAGACTCCCTCACTGCATGGCTGATACCGACATTAGGCCGCCCCGACGACTTTACTTTTACTTACAACACATTAACAATTTTAAGTGAAAATTTAAAAAACAGATAATGCTCTGAAAAAGCATCCTCCTCAGCAATATCTTATTATAATGGAGATTGTGTGTTTATCTGACTGTAACCGAAACTATATCACTACTTAAGTCACAATTCCCTTTGTTATTTACATCACATTCTCCATGATTTTATTTTTATTTAAACCTCAATTATTAATAAAATTGTTTTACATTATTAATACTGTTGACCACATCTACATACTAATAACATGCAATTGTATTTATATATAAAACAAAATAGCGGTTTACAGAGTGAATGGGAAGGCTAATTTGCATATTGATCTTAAAAATTTGATTTTAATAAATATATGCTTAGTATTATTGATTTCTAATTCTTTGGGTTTATCTTAACTAATATAAGCAAAAATCTCGGGGATAAATCTTCAAAGAAATCCATTAACAAGAAATTACTAATATTATTCTTTACTTTCTATTCTAACTAAATAGTTAAATTAGGAAAATTTACCAATGAAAGACGGGAGTGATGGAAAATGATGGAAGAGTTAGTTTCAAAGTTGTTCTATTTTTCAATCATACCCCCGTCTGTTCCAAATCTTTTTATTTGCATTCTTATTCAGTTTCATTAGCCTTTCTAATTTAACATGATATTTTATTAGATTAAAACTTTAATACTTGCACCCTACGGAGGGTGCATATATTTGCTAGTTATTTTAAAGATGATAACTCTGATTTTCCAGAGCAGAATCAATTTTTATCAATCCTCACATTTACAAGAACAAAAACCAGCTCCTAGATTTAATGTCACTAAAAACCAACTCTACTTCCCCAATTTCACCTGGTCATGTGACCCTCTAAGCCAATGACCAATCAAGTTTTGCCGTAGATTTCAGGTCCGAATCAAACCATATCATGTTAATATGACTGGTCACATAGCACCAAATTGACATATATGTTCCGTGACCATTTTTGATGTCTTCTTTAAAAAATACAGATACTTCTTATTATTCCGTTGCATGTCTGTTCATCGTATCAGATCAGGTTTTGTCTCTTTATTATCAGGAAACAACACAGAGACATATTCTTATGTGAATACACTTCTATTACTCCTAATACCTTTTAACCCAATGCATTGTTAATCTACATGTGCGTGGGGTGGAACGGAACTGGAAAAACATTTTGCTGAAACAGTCCACTAGACTCAAGAACCTTAAAAAGTTACTCTACTTTCAAAGCCTATTCTTGTCACATGATCTTTTAAGCCAATGGCAGGCCTCTTTTCAGATGAGTCACCTGTCAATCAATGTATTTGACTCACACTGTAATTTTCCACTGTTCTACTGTTATTTTAAATGACTACCCTTCTTGATAAAAATAATAGGCTATGCAAGGAAGGAGAAAATAGAGGGAAATAGGAAAGGTTGACATGAGAAAGACAACATTGTACTGCATGCTGGGAAGGTGATAGATGAAATGGTAACAAATTGTACAGCTTGCTGATTGACACAGTAATAGAAGAAAAAGTAACAAAATGTTATATTTTATTCATGAAAGTATACAGGAAAACTTTGTAATATAAATGTCTGTTTTGCATAAGATTCAAATTATATTTTTCAAAGCGAGAGAAATAAATCTATTTTAGTCAATACATTTGGCTTACTGTTTTTTGTATGTGTGTGTGTTCAACTATGTGGTAAAAAATTTAGTAGAAAAACTGTTATTTGTGAAAAGAGAAGGTGTAATATTTGAAGAATAACCTTACTTTCATTAGTCCAAGGGAACATTTTATTAATGGAATAATTATAATTTTCTTATTCAATGAAATAGTCCATTTAGTCCATACACTTCACAAGAATAGGACTTCTCACCTGTATGTGCTCACATATGACTCAACAAATTATGATAATTCTCCTGAAGGTGATTCTTTGTTTTTTCATCCATGATTCCAAGTGCCCTTTGAGAAAAGCTATATAAGCATTTGTTGTAATTTTTGTATCGTCAGTCACTCTTCACGGACCAACCATAATACCAGCCCAAATCATAATACCTCCTCCTCCTTGTTGGCGCCTCAAGCTTTGATGACGATTTCGTCAATTTATGACCCAAACTTTACTCAAACCATCAGGGCCATCAAGTGTTGCACAAGTTTCGAGAAATTGAACTTCATGTTCCCCTTTGCCCATTTCAAACACATTTGTATGAGTACTTTTGTCAATTGAGGTTTTGTCACTGATCTCACAGATGTTCCACGGATGTGAATAAGAAGAGCCACACTCTTCACAATATGATTTTAGGTGATATTTTAAGAGAAAAATATTTTGATGGAATAATTCTAATTTTTTTGTTCAAAGAAATAGTCCATTTAGTCCATACATTTGGCTCTGTGTGTGTATGTTTGTGTGTACCTGTGTATTCAGCTACATGATCACAAAAATGTAGTACAAAATCTGTTGTTTGTTGAACGAGAAGGGTAACATTTGGAGAATAGCCATCCGGATACTAGTCCAAGCTTTGTAGTTTTCAGTAGGCTCTTTGCAGATACAGCTGTTAGTGATGGTTCCCTGTTGTGCACAATTGGCTAAAAAAGGTCACATGAATATGGTTTCTCTTCAGTGTGTGTTGCAAATGTGAAAGAGATGCACTATACATTTTCAAAATATATGGTTTCTCTCCAGTGTCTCTTAGACTATAATGGTTTAAATGATGACTTACTGGAAAAAAGTACTATATCTTCACAAGAATATGTTTCCAATTTAGTGGGTATTGCATAAGCTCGGCAAATGTGACCTCAATAAAAATGAAGAGCTATACATTTCAAAAGATTATGTCTTCTATCCTCTGTGTGTTTGCATATGTCTGTTAAAAGTAGATTTGTGGGAAAAAGAAGAATCACACATTTCACAAGTATATGGTTTCTCTCCTGTGTGTGTACGCATATGCTGCACCAAATTTGATTTCCTTGAAAAAGAAGAACCACACACTTCACAAGAATATGGTTTCTCTCCAGTGTGTGTTCGTATATGGCACGCCAAATTTGATTTACTTGGAAATGATGCACCACAGATTTCACAAGAATATGGTTTCTCTCCAGTGTGTGTACGCATATGGATCACCAAAGTACTCTTCTGTGAAAAAGAAGTACCACACACTTCACAAGAATATGGCCTCTCTCTAGTATGTGTTCGCATATGTTCCACCAAATGTGATTTCTTTGAAAAAGAATAACCACAGACTTCACAACTATTTAGTATCTCTCCAGTGTGTTTCCGCATATGACCCTTGAAAGAAGAGCTATCAGAAAAAGAAGAATGACACACTTCACAAGTATATGGTTTCTCTCCAGTGTGTGTTCGCATATGTCTATTAAAAGTAGGCTGGTGGGAAAAAGAAGAACCACACACTTCACAAGTATATGGTTTCTCTCCAGTGTGTGTACGCATATGGATCACCAAATTAGGCTTCTGTGAAAAAGAAGAACCACATACTTCACATTTATATGGTTTTTCTCCAGTGTGTGTACGCATATGACCCAACAAATGTGAGTTCCTTGAAAAAGAAGAACCACACACTTCACAAGAATATGGCTTCTCCCCAGTATGCGTTCGTGCATGTTGGACCAAATCAGTTTTCTGTATAAAGGAATATCCACATACTTTACAAGAAAATAGCTTCTCTCCTGTTTGTTTTGATGAGCATTTCTTTGAAGGTGAACTAGTAGTCAATTTACATTCCAATGTTTCAAAAGAATTCCTTTTTTCAGAGTAGTTTTCCATCTTTTTCTTTTTTTTTTTTTTCTAATTTTCTGAACTTTTTAAAAAAAATATTTTTTCCATCTTTTCTTTTTTAAATCTTTGAAAAAATTGAGGAAAATTATAAAACAATCAAATTCACTGAATAATTTAAACTGATGAAATATTCTATAAATGCTTCAGTTGAATATCATTTCTTTCCAGTTTTGATTGAAAATATTGTGCCAAACCTGACAACCGTGAAAATGATATGTCTCACATTTAACAAAAATGTTTTTCTTTGTGCATTTTTACAAATGTTGCCCTAAAATTGATATTTCTCTAAAAGATTATCCCAGCATTCCACTAATTTCTCTCAAATGTGAGTTGCAAGATGTTCTACCAATTATGACTTCATATAAAAGGATGGTATGTACATCTTTATAAGAATATATTTTTCACCAAAGTTTGTTTCATTAAAATGAAGTTCTACAGTTCTCAAAAAGATGACTTTTCTCAAGTGGTAGATTTGAAGTTTCAGATTTATCAAATATTCTTCATAAGCTGGAACATCTGTAAAAAAAAGAAATGAATATCTTAAGAAATTCATTAGATTATATTCAATATTTCTGTCAATAGGCTAATATGAATCAGCTATTAATTATAAGTACTTTAAATAAAAACCTCTTAATTAGAACAAGAATTTACTTTGTGTTGATAAATGACTTGAAATTTTGAAAAAAAATACCCGTTTTAAAACTGAAATTAAAACTTGCTTTATTTAGTTTTTAATATCTAATTTTAGGTGTATTTGCTGAGAAAAACATCATTTTATTTGTAAGTATAAACAAAAAACACTAAAGACTTGCATATCTGGAAATATACACATTTTAAAGATAAAATTAAGAACTATTTACATTATTCTTAATATCTAATTGTAGTGCATTCCCTAAATAAAAGGTTTAAAAAGCATTACCAAAAAAATCCTTGTTTAAAAAACACGTTTGTCATTAAAATAGTGACATAATTCAAAGAAGTATGCAATAGTAACTAATCCTAGCACAAGAAAAAAGAAAAGATTATATTTTATTTACATATTAACTTTATAAATATAATCTCAGAAGGAGTTAAAATTTTAGGAAATTTCACTGTTTTAGCCGTTTTTACACTTTTAATAGGCCAGTTTGGGATAACTATAATTAATAAGGAAAAGTACAAAAATAGACAATAACAGAAATATTCCACAACCTCAACTGAATGAAATAGCATCTACAAGAGAAAGTAAAAAATATGAAGACCCATTCTTAGCCCAAATTACGCAGAATTTAGAACAAAAAGGAAAGAACTGGAAAATTCCCTTTAGGAAAAACACAAAGAAGTAAAAACACAACATAAAGGAACCTTCATCTGTAAAAAGAAGAAGAGATCTACAATAATAATAAAATGAATAAAGTTCTCACAAATACTGCAAAAGGAACAACATTCCTCAAGAATATTCTATACAGTCAAAACAATTGGCAAACTTAATAGGTGATGGTAGCTATTATTAACTGAAGAAGAGACCTACACTAAGAATATAAATGAAGTTCTCACATAATGTCGCCCACACACAGCAATGAACGGAGTGCCAACCGGATGTAAACGGCCCAAGTGACGAATTTTCATCTCCACACACGCAGGCCTGCACATCCTAGAAATTGAAAATAATAAATAAAATCAAAATTCGCATTTTCGTCCAATCCGAGACGCTCCCGGCAAAATAAAAAGATGCCGAGTTGATCCAACTTCCATCGACCATAAACTACTTAAGAGCCGGCTTTTGAAGACAACGCCAGAGATATCCGAGACAGCCGACCAGTTCACATCACAAGGGGAGTCGGCAACACGAACTTTATACCTCAAGACCGCCAACAGATATCTCTCCCCTACCGCTGACCTCATAACCTCGAACGACCTACCAGGCACCCTTAAAGGGGACGACGAGTACGAAATCCGATATCATGTTCTTAACCCAACTACAGCAACTATCATCAGAAGTCCCGACTACCAACCCGCTCCGAACACGATAATAACATCGGATCCTATGCCCACATCAACTAGAACTTGCCTTCAACATACAACATTACCAACTTACATTGGACTCTGCTCTCACGTTTTCACTACTACTACCACTGGGACATCTGCATACGTCACTACTACTACTGACTGACCATTGAACATACCAACCACTGTAGACCCTATTACTTACACTTACAAACGACTATCACCGAATATCGGACATTCTTATCAACCCGTGTAACATTGGTATTGTTTAATACATTGTTAACTTAAAATCTGTGTTTGTCTTTTCCTTGCCACCATACACTTCATGTTAACACTGTTTATAACATAGGCAACACAGTTGTAATTCCTTCAACCCTAAACCCACAGCTGTTAGATAGACAGAAATGTCAAGAACCTCTCAATTCATGATATTTTTTTTTAAATATTTCTATTGTACTCTGATAAAATAATGAAATTAAGTCATTAATGGATAAAGTATATAGCCACTTTCTGTCAGACATTAAATTAGTGATGTTCAACGATTGCCAAGGGAGATTTTTTTTAATTTCTTAATTTTAAAACAATTAACAAAAATAAGGAAATGTCCAATTTTAATGAAATTTTCACCAAATTATTTTCCGACGATTTTATAACGATTAGCTTCTTTTATTAAAGAAACATAAAAAAATTCGCCACAAATTCGATCTAAGGGAGATAACCCCTTATTTATTTTTAAACAGTTATGTCCCCTTTGTATATCGCTACACGAAATAAATGCTTAGCTAAAAAAAAAATATCCCAAAAATGCAGAGTATTTATGGAAAACAATTTTGAAAAAATTTTTTTTTGTTTTAATAAAAACAATCACCGTTATTTATTGAATGACGCAAGTATATATTGTAGGTATATCGCCCCCCCAAAAAAAATTGTCTGCTACGTTTTTAGAAACGAATTAAAATGAATTAAATCTATTATTTAAGGTCAAACTTTTGTCTAAAACGATAAGTAGTAACATAATGACCATCATTAAAAAAAGAAAAATATCATTACATAAGAAGAGACCTACATTAAGAATAAAAATGAAGTTCTCACAAATACTGCAAAAGGAACAAGTTTCCTAAACAATATTTCATACAGTTAAAACAATTGGCAAACCTAATAGGTGATGGTTGATATTATTAACTGAAGGAGAGACCTTCAGGTAATTATCCGATTTTAATGAAATTTTCAGTATTGATTTATCAATTAATGAATTTTATAATGCATCAGTTATTTTATT
Organism: Doryteuthis pealeii; assembly: GCA_023376005.1. Taxonomy (NCBI): domain Eukaryota; kingdom Metazoa; phylum Mollusca; class Cephalopoda; order Myopsida; family Loliginidae; genus Doryteuthis; species Doryteuthis pealeii. The sequence goes on from CM042168.1 coordinate 71,198,657, forward strand.
TCAAAACTTTAATTTAGTATTTTTGCTATGAAAAATGAATATATAAAATTCATTTAAAATATGAAAAGCCTGATGTTAAGTTTAAAATGTTATATTTTTAGATTCTAAAAATAAATATCTATTTAATGCAAACCTTATTTTATTACATCAAAGTATACTTTTTGAAGAAAAACTCGATTGAAAATGTACCCCCCACTTTTTAAGCAGGAAAAAAGAAATCTCCAAAAAATTAATTATTTATTATTTTTTTACATTTTATTTTTCGATTTTCGGTACTTATTTTCTCATAAAAAAGCCACCGTAAATTATTATTTTTTGTTTCTATTCATAAATTCAGTCTTTTATCTCTTTATTTATACTGTAATTAGAAAACAATAAGACCAACTCGAAAAAAAATGTTACGCCCCCAAAAAAATGTTACGCCCGGGGGTCAAAATTAAGTGACCTGGAAAAAATGAGAAAGTTTTGAAATAAAATAAATAATACACTATAAAGATCATTCGGTAATAAAGGACTATTTGCTCGTAAATTCCTACCATAAAATAAACTGAACCCCCATTTTATGTCCGTGTTTTTGTATTAAATCTTTTATTTTTCTTGCACCCATTATGTATCAATATAAAATATATTCTATTTATTTATTTCAATATTCATTTCAATGTGCATATTCTAAAAGTTTTTATTTTGTGAGAATGTTTAAGTTTTAAAGTGGGGGCTCATTTTACAATTTAGGCATAAATTGGATCCTCCTTTTATGACCGTAATTATGTTTTTTCGTCGACGATGATTAAAATCTGACGTTTTTATTTTAGAGTACCAAAGCCAAGAAGAAAAGAAATAACAACAAAAAGTAATATTCAACTTTTTACTCGTAAATTCCTGCCATAAAATTAGGCTTGGGCATTTTATGGTAGGAATTTACGAGTAAAAAGTTGAAGTGTAAAAACGAACCCCCACTTTAAAACTAACCATTCTCACAAAATAAAAACTTTCAGAATATGCACATTGAAGTGAATATTAAAATAAATAAAGGAAATATATTTAGTATTGTAACATAACGGGTGCAAGAAAAATAAAACATTTATTGCAAAAACACGGACATAAAATGGGGGTTCAGTTTATTTTATGGTAGGAATTTACGAGCAAATAGTCTTTTATTACCAGATCATTTATTGATAAATAAATACTGAAAATTTCATTAAAATCCGATAATTCTCTGATTTTTGGTAAATTATTTTCTGTCATTTTGTCAAAAACGCAGATTAGCCTCATTTTGGGTTCCTACTAACAAAACATTTTTTAAAAAGCGTATGAGAACTGAGTTCTCATACGCTTTTTAACTCTAATTAAAAAAAAAGAAATAATGAAAAAAAGATATAACCAAAAACCAGTAAGATTCTTGAATAAAATAAAAACGTATGGGAATTTCTAATTTAAAAAACAAAAAAAAAAACCCAGATCTAATAAAAAAAATATACGACTAAGAACCCGTAACATTAAGTCATTATAAAATTCATTCATTGCTAAATCAACACAGAAAATTTCATTAAAATCGGATAATTCCCTCATTTTTTTAATTTTTTTTTTTTTTCAAACGAGAGTGGATATCAAAATTATATTGAAAAAACACGGATGTTTCGACAAATTTTGTATACCTACCTTTAATAAAATATCTGAAAAGATGAAATTACTTTTTTTCATTTAAAAGTTGCTAAGATCACCCAAACAAAAATGAGTGAAAAATGATTTCTGTTGTTTTTTCTTAATTATTTTTGTTTAAATACAAAATCAAAAGTTGTTTTTTTTTTTTTGGGGGGGGGTCACATACCTTTCAGATCAGGAAATTCAGTATGAGAAAAACAAATGACTGTTTTGTTTTTATTTATGTTTGTGTTCAAGTGATTTTTTTTTTTTTTTTTTTTTTAGTCTAAATTTGGTGTCAGTTTCTTAGGATTTGTCAGTCATTCAACACAATTTCTGTTTTGTTCATCCATTTCATTTTTTTTTTAAAAGTCAAAATTGAAATAATGACACAAAGTAAACAGAATTAAAAGATGGAAAACACGATGCAAAAATCGTGAAATTATTTCCAAGAAAATGTTTCGCCTAATAACAAATATAAAACAAGCACATCAAACGGTGTTAAGAATAATTTCGTCCCTTCTCTTAAAAAAGCTACAATAAATATAAAATTCTGAAAAAATCATTATAATCTAAAAAAACAATTTTTTTTTTCTTGATTTTTGTGTTCAAATGCTTTTTCTCTAAATTTGAGGGATTTGTGGTATACTTGCAAATCATACTCAAAATCCCATGATATTACAGGGTGACCCAGAAAAAACAAAACCCAAATTATTTATTTATTTTCCCATTAAACTAACCCTAAACCCCAACCCTAACCCTAAACCCTAACCCTAACCCTCCTAATTAAAATTAACAGTTTTATTACAAAATTTGTGGGTTCTGTTTTGTTCTAGGTCATGGGATTTTGAGTATGATTTGCAAGTTTTACCCAGAATTCATACTTCTCACCTGTAATTTTTAGCCAGTCTCTTATTTTCCTGATGTTAATAACCTGCAAAATGTTAAATGCAATATTAATAATCCTCTCAATTCTCTATTTTGTCATATTTTCCTTCTTAATGTCTTTCTTTGATTTGTTAAGCGTAAAATCATTTTTAAAAAAATCACCAATTAACAAAATAATTTTTTTCTGAGCAAAAAACTATATGAAAAATTTATTTTAAGTATAAATAAAATACCATTTTCATTAAAGATTATTTCGAAAAACGTATATAATGCATTTAGTCTGTTATTCTTTATAAATTATCTTCAAGTGAGATCAGGCTTGTTGAAAATTGTGTTTTCAATGCACTTAATAGGGAAATATGCTTAAATATAATAAATTTGTAAATTAAAGTTTAATGACTCTCAGTCGGTAGAGCGTTCGGCTAGAAACCAAATTCCTAGTTCGATACCTGCCCTCACCAACTCAGCGTATGAGTAGCACAGGGAACTGTGCAGTAAAGTAAGGAGCTGATGGTAGGTGTGGCACTCCATCTCAAATGCTAAAACAATCTCCTTGGTCTAGCGCAAGTTTTGCCTTTGTGTTGCTATGTAAAAGAGAACACTGCCTTGGGCAGTAAAAGCAAAAGGTTTAGTGAAAGAAATGAGTTTTTTAGGGTGTGTTGTATTTGTTATAGTAATTTGGTAAATAGTCAGTCTGGGAGAGGACCAGCCAAAATCTTTCTTTCCCTTTTGGCAGACTGTGATAACAGTCGAAATTCTTTGGTGCTTTCTGAAAGTAGAGCTTTTTGAACTCTCAGATGTAGAGTTTTTTGGGCGGTATAATTGATAACCGCTTTCTTAGTATAAGAATTACTAAGATATAGTCCCATTCATATCCAAACCCCTATTGTGCTAACAAAGGTAAACTATTTGTTCCATTCTTTCTTGAAATTGTATTTGCTCTGTAAGTCGAAACGTGTTATTTTTCCTGTTAAATGAGAATTGTTTTATATGGTAAATTTATTCCTCTTATCCTAGTTAACACATTGTTTGTGCCTTTTGAGGCTATTTAAGTTTAAATAACCCAAACCCCTTGGTATGTTCTTTAATTTGTAATTCATAGTTAAGCTTGAATGTTTTTGTATTTAGAATTTTTTGGTTAAACTATGAGGCGTAAACCTTTCCTGTTAACTTTGTTTTTTAACTTTTTATTTGTGTGAAATTTGTTTGTTTTATTGTTTGTAATTTTGTTACCATTTTTTGTATAGTCGAGACTTACAAAGTTTTCGTTTTAATTTCTAGTTTCGATGGCTCCATTGTGAAGACAAAATAAAAGACTATTTTAAAATCATCTTGAGTCTGTATGGACTTCATACCCTTCATGCAAATCATTTTGTAATATTAGGGGAAGCCATTATGATCAACACGTTTCTGTAGGGTTGATGTGACATACTCAGAAGAGTCCTGGAGACATAAAGTGACTGTAGGAAAGGCTGTCTACAGTCTAAAGAGAATAAAATATACGTTTTCAGAATGTAAAGACAAAGGGAAAGCACATGTACCTTTAACCTATTTTATTTACATACAAACTCAACGACAGTCAATAAAACAAGTACTTAAGGGCAGTACTTACAATTCAGAATATCTCCCTCGTTGAGGGGGGTGTCAGGTTGAGTCTTCAGTTATTACTCCCTCAATGAGGGGTGGTAGTTTTTTCAGCCATCTGAGATGGACGCTCGTTTCTACGAGGCTTACTGGTTGGTGCCAAACCGTCAAAGAGGATTCTTCACTCAACCTGACAGGGGACGTTACCTTTACTACTTCCTGTCCCTAAAGGCACAGGAGAGTTCTAGTCCCTACAAGACTTATTGTCACTCAGACTTAAATGAAATACCATCAACTAACGCTGATGTGAAAAACTCAAAAGGTGTGATAATAATAATAATAATAATAATGGTAATGTGGTGGTAGTAGTCATGGTGATAATAAGTGATGGTAAATTATAATAATATAAAAAAAAATTTTTATGGCAATGGATATATTGTAATAATGATTAATTTTAGTTTTATTATATTTTTTATAATAATAATAATAATAATAATAGTAATGATAATTATAATATAATTAATGGTAATGTGGTGCTATGATGATGATGATGATGAATGATATTAACAGGATTTTTTATGGTGATATTGTAATAAAGATCAATTTAATTTTAAACTTAATATTAATATTATTTATTAAAATATAATATCAGTAATATATATAATATCATATATTAATATCAGTAATAAGTTAAACATTAGAGATAGAATTAATTGATAGTCCTTAAGTATAAATATTCAAATTAAATATGGATTGAATTTTAAATGTTAAATAAAATCTAAATCAGATATTAAATGGAAGATTTTCTTCTTTATTAATATTGGTTAATTAATTCATGACTTCAATTGACATCCAAGGTTTAATTTTTGGTTACTGCAGGAAGTTTGGGATACATTGTGTCAAGAAATTACACATTTCCTGTGTGGCATTGAATACAAACACAGTTCTTTTTTATTTGTATTTGATTGTTTTATCTTTTATTATTCAGTTGTTTGGTTTCTTTTATTTGTATAATGTATTCTTTAATTTTTTTTGTTGTTATTATCATCATATATAAGGTTTTATGTCGGTCTGTTTGAAGAGGTGAGATTCTACTGATTTTGTAAAAAGGGAAAGAAAAATAAAAAAGTTTTTTCTTTATTCTAGTTTAATTTGATGGTTATTATGTAAAGGCTGTCTGAGGAAATTGGGCTGATTTATTGAGTTACTGGTCGAAATAAATTTATAATAGACAAATGATGGTTTGTTAAGTTTTTCTTTCTTATTGAAAGTGTAGATATTGCTCTATATATAATGAATTTATTAATTATTTTGATCTCTCTTCAAGATTTGATTGCTTGTATGCATCAGCATGGGCATGAATTGTGGATATACAGAGGATATAGATGATCCCAAATATAATCACCCCTAACTTACCAGCCAATTGGATACTTTTACCTTATATATATATATATATATACATTTATACTTGAAATTTTTTATACTTTCTTATACATTTTTATACACATTTACATCAAACTCTTTTGAGTTTTATTTGTGGACTGTAATGCTTCTGATTTAATAAAATAAAATAAAATTTATTTTATTTTATTTTCAAAACAGAATACGGATTTTCTAAATTTAAAAATTTTTTTCAATTTTCAAAAAAATTCCGGCTATAATATTGAACGTTTCATCTGCACCATTTTCGTCTTATAATGGTCCACTCACACTGTTCTCTCTATCATACACAACTCGCTCTTGATGAGGACCACTTCAATAAAGGGTCGAAACAGATTTCTGGAAGCGAATTAAAACATCATGTGTTTGTTTTTTCTAAATTTTTATTTCACACTGTCGGATTCACTTCCATTCATTTTTCATATATATATATATATATATATATATATATATATATATATTCTGTCATGCAAGAATCTGAAAAATGCTCATTAATGATTTGAGAAACATACATACAGGTTGTTTGGGATAAATTTGACATAATTATATTTGGTTATTTTTATCCGTAGATTGGAGGTATTGACGCATACTACACATCATTTAAAAGCTAGGACCCTTCTTCATTCATATACGTGATGACAGATAGAATAGATGACTGGAACCCACCTGAATCATGGAAGAGAATAACTTGTATCATGATGATCTGCACCGGCCATCAAAATAAGGAGATTATGGTTGCTGCCCAATGCTCCCTGAATACTGTAAAAACAATCAGGCATGGAGAATTGCAATGGTGACTACAAGGCTGTGGCTAGAAGAAGCAACATAACAGACAATCTGATTGTGTTCATACAGCAGAATTCTTCGAAAAACTGCAGAAAAAAGTGTTGGAGGACACTGGCATTGGAATTTGGGCATTGTCATGTGAATTGAATGTTTCAGCCTCTACCATGAAGCTTGCACTTAATGAAGACCTTCGCTACTACTCATACAAGCGTTGCAGAGGTCAACTGCTCCCAGAAAAGGCCTGTGAAAATCATCTGACAAAGGATCTTTTGTTGTTCTCTAGATTTCAGGTCCAAATCTAACCATATCATGTTAATACAACCTGTCATATAACATATGTTCTTAAATAATTATCGGGATACTACTTATTTTTCCATTGGGTATCTGTTCTTTGCAACAGGTCGGGTTTTGTCTCTGTATTATCATGAAACAACACAGACATATTCTTATATATATTATATATATATATATATATATATATATATATATATTATATAATTTTATGTTTGTTGAAAGATAGAGGCAAAATTAGTTAGTGGTGCAGAATACTTATTCTTTCATTGTGAGCCAGTTCCTTATATCAGGTCAGCTTTCATCTCTTTGTATTATAATCGAACAATACAGAGACATATTCTTATGTGTATACACTTTTATTCCTCCCAAATACCTTGAAACTAAAACATTGTTTCTTAAATGCATGTGGAGGAAACAGAGACAGAAAAACAGGTCTTACTCAAACAGTTGACTAGACTCAACAACATTAAAAATTTATTCTAATTTCCCAGCCTCATTTTGTCACATGATCTTCTAAGCCAATGGGAGGTCTCGTTTAAAATGAATCAGAGTTGAACACCTATCAAAGTATTTGACTTGCAGTGTAATTTTCCACTGTTTTATCATTATTTTAAATGACTACACTTCCTCCTAAAAATGATAGGCTATGTAACAAATACAAGGAAAGAGGAAAATGAATGAAATAGGAAAGGTTGACATAAGACATTGTACAGCTTGCTGGTTAACAAGGTAGTAAAAGAAATAGTAACAATTTTCAAGTAAAAGGTTTTATTTTACCTACAGAAGTATACAGGAATATTTTGCACAAGACTCAAAATTTCTTGTTCAAAGAAATAAATCTATTTAGTCCATACATTTGGCTTTTTGTTTTTTGTGTGTTCAGCAACATAGTAAAAAAAAAACAAGAAGGGTAATATTTGGAGAAGAGCCATACTTTTAACAGTCCAAGCTTTGTTGTTGTCTGTGAGTTCTTTGTGGAGATACTATTGTCACAGATATAGATGTTAGTAAGAGTTCACCATAGTGAATGACTGGTCAAAAATTGTCACATGAATATGGTTCCTCTCCAGTGTGAGTTACCATATACCCAAGGAAATTTAGTTTGTTTTGTTTTACGGCATATAAAACCTTGGTGGATCATTTAATGCTGGCAAAGTTTTGAAAGGTCTGTAGCGATAGTTTGGTAGAAAATTATTTAAACTTAATTTTTTTTCTTTTTATGAACAAATTTATTATTTAACCCATAAATGGGATGCTACAGATAATACCACACCAGGTAAGAGTGGACCTGGGAGTAATGTGATGAAGGGGTACTCCACATTCCCCAGATCTTCAGAAATGGAACCTCACCATCTGATAGAGTTTAATGTTATTCCCAGAATATCAAAACCCTTAGCCATTACTTTCTAGCACATATATGATAAAAAAGGGTTGGGGCTTGCCATAACGACAATAGGGTTGGGACAATCATATATTTGCTAGGGCTTGACATCCAATCGACAGCCAAACATGCCAGAATTTATAGCCCCTTATCTAAAAAACACCCTAAAAAGGGTCCAGATGCACAGCCCAAACCAGTTGCTAGCTGCAGGCCAGAAAAGTCAATAGGGTGTTGAGCCTCACCAAGGATATAAATCATTTTCACTGTATTTCTCATCTATTCTCATTGCCATAACAACCAACATAGAATTACTCATACCAGATGGAATTGAACAGTACAAGTTTGAAAAATGAGTAATTTTCACCTTTAGTTGTTAAAATTCCTAGCATGAAATTGTGTGTGCACATTATCTGACATGGCTAGACTATTGATTGGAGGGGCCTTTCTGACCACCCGTCTAGCCCCATTGGGAGGGTCTTACCCCTCTGCAGAGGTGCAGTTGGTGTATTCTAAAGCCAACTCTCTTTTTTTTTCGATTTCACTTTTGAGAAATTCCATTTTTCCATTTTCATAGTATTTTATCAGAAAATTGCATGTATATATGAGGGGGTGCTATGAATCCACTGGAAATCCACTGGAAAGCCATGGAGGCACTAGCCTTAAAAAGTATAGGAACCAATGTTCTGGTCGATCTCATCATTTTAAGTGACAACAAGTCTTCTCAGGTCTCCTGGACCCTTCTAAGTATTCTAGCATTTCCGCCGACAGTGATCTGGATTTGTTATATACCCCTTTTATATCGGATATATAAAGGCGAGAGAGGTTCTTATGGGGTTTTATTTCACCGACTAGTTATCGTCTTTTGGGTCGCTTTCCTCCTCTGGTCGATACAGCTTTTTGTGCTTGGCTTGGTTGTCTGTGCTAATTTCTTTGTTTTTAATAATGAAGTAAGACTTTATTTCATTTTTATTTGTTTATTTTTCAAAGCCCAAAAGGGTTTAACCGCGTGGTGAGAAGATGGCTTACCTGAGATAGACGACTATATCACATCTAGCCCTTTCGACAAACCTCCAAAATCTTAGACTATAATAGTTCAAATGATCCCTTTCTGGAAGAAAGGTACTACACTCATCACAAGAATATGTTCACAATTTAGTAGGTACAAGCATATGCTTCAGCATATGAGACCTCAATAAAAATGAAGAGCAACGTATTTTACAAGATTATGTCTTCTTTTTTTGTGTGTGTTTTTCTTATGGCGATTCAAATTTGACTTTCTGGTAAAGGAAGAACCACAGACTTCACAAGAACATGGCTTTCTTTAGTTCTTGCATGTGGTTTTCCATGTGTTTTTGCATGTTGGACAAAATCAGTTTTCCTTATAAAAGAAGAGCCACACACTTTACAAGAATATGCCTTCTCTTTTCTATGTGTTTGCATATGCAGCGCTAAATGTGACGACTGTGAAAAAGAAGAGGCACACTCTTTACACTGATATGGTTTCTCACCAGTGTGAGTACGCATATGACTTATCAAATGTGAATTCTGTGAAAAAGATGATCCACATACTTCACAAGAATATGGCTTCTCTCCGGTGTGTGTTCGTATATGCTTCGTCAAAATAGACTTGTCAGAAAAAGAAGAGTCACATAATTCACAAGAATATGGTTTCTCTCCAGTATGTGTTCGCATATGCTTCACCAAAGTATATTTCCTTGTAAAAGAAGAATCACAGACTTCACAAGAATATGGCTTCTCTACTGAGTGTTTTTGCATATGACGCACAAAATGTGACTCGTAGGAAAACGAATAGTCACATACTTCACAATAATATTGTTTCTCTCTAGTGTGTGTTGGTATATGAACTACTAAATTTGATTTTGTTGCAAAAGAAGAACCACACTCTTCACATGTATATGGTTTCTCTCCAGTGTGTGTACGCATATGATTCACCAAATGTGAGTGTCTTGAAAAAGAAGAACAACACACATCACAAGAATATGGCTTCTCTCCGGTGTGTTTTCGCATATGCTGTTCCAAACGTGACTTGTAGAAAAAAGAAGAACCACATACTTCACAGGAATATGATTTCTCTTTAGTATGCGTTCGCATATGTCGGACAAAATCATTTTTTCGTATAAAGGAAGCTCCACACACTTCACAATAACATGGATTCTCTCCTGGATGTGTTCCCATATGATTCACCAAATGTGACTTGTTGGTAAAGGAAGAGTTACATACATCACAAGAATATGGTTTCTCTCCAGTGTGTGTTCTTACATGACACACCAAATCTGCTTTACTTAAAAAAGAAGCACCACAGACTTCACAAGAATATGGTTTCTCTCCAGTGTGTTTTCGCATATGAACCACCAACTGTGACTTGTAGGAAAAAGAAAATCCACACACTTCACAAGAATATGGTTTCTCTCCTGCATGTGTTTCCATGATGACCTTACAAAAAAGTATATGTATACTTCACAAGAATATATTTTTTCTAGTATATTTTCAAAAATACAGCACCAAAGTTTGTTCCATGAAAATGAAGGTCTACCGTTCTCAAAAAGATGACTTTTCTCAACTGATAAATTTGAAGTTTCCGATTCATTAAATATTCTTTATAAGCTGGAACATCTGTGAAATAATGAAACAAATATCTTAATAAATTCATTATAAGTTTATATTCAATATTTCTATGAAATGCATCTGCTTTTTAATCATAAATCCCTTTTTATGATATAGACAATGATAGAAATACTCCACCACTGTCATTTACAAGAAAAAATATAAAAATAAAAAGCCTCATGCCAAACTAATGAAATACAAAGGACAGGAAATTTCTCTCTATGAAGAACACAAGGAAGTAAAAGGACAACACATAAAGGAACCTTCATCTGTAAACTGAAGAAGAGACTTACACTAATAATAAAAATGAAGTTTGCACAAATTGTTGCCATTCTACAATATTACATACAATTGAAACAACTGGCAAACCTAATAGGTGATAGCAACTATTATAAACTGAAGAAGAGACCTACACTAATAATAAAAATAAAGTTATCACAAAAACTGCAAAAGAAACATCATCAACAATGTTGCATAAAGTCAAACAGTCAAACCAATGTGTAAACCTAATAGGCAATTGATATTATATATACTAGCAAATATATGCACCCTCCGGGTGCAAGTATTTAAGTTTTAATGTAATAAAATATTGTATTAAATTAGAAAGTCTAATAAGAAGGCAGATAAAAAGATTTGAAACAGTCGGGGTATAATAGAAAAATAGAAATGAAACTTACTCTTCCATCACTCCCGTCTTTCATTGTTGAATTTTACTTATTTAACTATTTAGTTAAATTAGGAAATAAAGAATAAAATGACAGTTATTTTTTCTTGTTAATGAATTTCATTTAGATTCATTGGAGAGATTTTTGCTTATATTCATTAAAATAAAACCAAACAGTTAGAAATCAATAATACCAAGCACATATTTAATAAAATCACATTTTTAATATCAATATGCAAATTAGCCTTCCCGTTCACACTGCAAACCGCTATTTTTTGTATATATAAATATAATTGCATGTTATTAATATATAGATATGGACAACACTAATAAAAAAGTGAAGTAATTTTATTAATAATTGAGGTTTAAATATAAATAAAATCATGAAGAATGTGATGTAAACAATATGTTAATTGTGACTCGATTAGTAATATAGTTTCGGTTACAGACATAAAAACACACAATCTCCATTATAATAAGATATTATAATATTATAATATAATATATAATAATAGATATATATAATATATAATAGATATATATAAATATATAATAATATATATAATAATAGATATTATAAACAGAAAAAGAGACGCACACTAAGAATAAAAATCAAGATCTCATAAATTGTTGGCATCCGTCTGCTAAAGACAATGGCATAGGGTCCAATTTTTTTTTAACTATGTAGTCTAGGTGGGTTAATATGGAGGATGAGCTGTTGCCCAAGCAGCAGATCCCCCCTCTCTACACTGCTGCTGTACTCCAAAGGCAAGAAACTTTTGTGTAACGTTCTCCCAACTGAGTCGTCCACCTGTCGCAAGAGCCAAAATACTACTGCTAGCTGTTACAATTTTCTCGAGATCAGATGTAATATTGTTACACCCCTCTAGCCGTATGTTTATATGCACGCCCGATCTCGAAAGAATTTGCATACGTGCAATCCCATTCTCGCTGGTTCGAGATCGCCCTTCATTAAATATAGTGCTTACAGCAGCCATATTTCCTTCCCGTGATTACCCTGCAAGCCAGACTCGTTCGCGCATGCTTTGAGCCTCGAGGTATGTCATTTTCATTACATCCACAGAAACCAATGATGTTTGGCAACAGCAGTATTGCAGGAGTTGCTGGGTAGTGCTAAAATTCAGCATTACATCACCTTAGCAACTCCAGCTCCAGATTTCTTTCAGGATTAACTCCCCTAGCCTTTCCAAGGGATCAGTGGTGGTTTTATAACAGACTTTTCCTTGTCATAGATGGGTTGATGACCAGGGCAAAGGAGCCGCACCTAAACAATTTTGGGTTTATATGTGTAGTAAGTACCCCAATTATTGGCTCCCCTAGATCATCGGCTCTTTGCCAGCTCCTGTTTTTTTTTTTGATGCTAGTGTTTACTCACCCTCCTCACCACACAGCTAAGACGTACCAGTTGAGAGTGCCAGTTTAGTTGCTTGTTAGATATCTAAGTTTTAACTTAGTATAAGTCCCCAACTACACTACAGTATCTAAGATTAGAATTTGACTGGAATTTAGTTGACTATTCATTTCCTTTTTCATGGTAGGAGCCGGGGGGAGGGGAGGGGCAAGTAGCACTGTGATAATGCAAAGGTCATTCAAACAAAAAAATACAAAAAGAAAAATTTACAAATGAAAGGGATTAAGAATACAATACTTTTGCTTTTCTATAGCAAATAAAAGTAACTTTATCTCAAAAAGTTCCACAACAATATCACAGTCAAACCAATTGGCAAACCTAATAGGTGATAGCAGCTATTAAAGCCGGAAGAAGAGACCTACACTAAGAAAAAAATGAAGTTCTCACAAATACTGTCAGAGAAACAAGGTTCCAAACAATATTACATATAGTCAAACCAATTGGTGACGGTAGCTATTATAAACTGAAGAAGAGACCTACACTAAGAATATAAATGAAGTGCTCACAAGTACTTCAAAAGGAACAAGGTTCTTCAACAATATTACATACATCTTGCAAAAAAGAAATAACGAACATAAAGAGTTGTTACAAAGAAAAAAGTTAATTCAAAGATCAAATTATCCGATTGGGGAAAATTACTCACCGTTAACTTGAAAAATAAGTAAAACAGTCCATTTTTTTTATAACACGGTCAGTTTCTTTATTGATATTTTTTTAGAAGAATTCTGTGTTCATAGTTCTTTTGCTAAAAAGCTCTAGCATCAAAACTTATAAAAATCTTCTAATACAATTATTCAGACTCTTATCTTTATAGAAAAAAAAGTAAAGTTGTTTTTTGTCAGTTCATTTTTTCATATTTCATAAAATAAAATAGGGGCGTAGACCTCGAAAAAAAACTATTTCCCCTAATATATTTTAGGAAAAAACTATTTCAAACACATTTACATCAAAAGGTAAGTAATTATGGAAATTTTCATGAAAATCGGACCATTAATTGATTTTTCATAGAATTTTTAAAAATGCCTTTAGTCAAAACTTGTTTTTGGCTACGTTAAATTTCAATTGATTTAACAGTGCAAAAATGTAAACATTGTTTTTCGTTCATAATTTTCATTATTTCCATTAGATTAATTTTTTTTAAATCATCAGGAGTTTTTTTTTTTTTTGTTTCTTTTTTAAAATGGACAAACAATTTTCAAGATAATATTAACCTTTATACAAGTTTCATTGTGTTAAATATAGGGTGGGGGGTAAATTTCACAGGGAAAGTTGGTGGTACCTATGAAACACAATACTTATAAACTAACAATGTTTTTAATTTTTCGATTTTTTTTTTTTAAATATTCAGAATTATATTTTTAAAATAGTGTTTAATCTTAATTTTAAAAATCGTGCTTAATTTTATTTCTAAAATAACATTTTTTGAATTTGCGAAAACTGACATTTTTTAATAAGAAAATAATGTATTTCAATTTTTGGGTAAAAAAAAATCAATTATCAAATTATGATAATTGATTCTTTTTTTTAAATAGAGATTAAATCTTAAAATACTAAAATTTATAAAAATCATTATTTTTTTTTTAACATTTTAAATTCTTTTAAATAATTTTTTTTACATATTTATTTAAATTTTAATTTTTGACTTCAGGTCGATTTAGAAAAAAATCTCTATACAAATTGAATAAATACGTATTGAAAATTTCATTAGAATGGGACAAATTTTAGATAGATTTGTTTTGAAAGTAATATTTTTAACGAATATTTCATTATTACGTCCCCTTCTTTCCGAACGGTTAAAATTCAACGTAAATATTAATTCAAAACACGATTTCAGGAATTCTCTGGGTAAAACTTGCAAATCATACTCAAAATCCCATGACCCAGAACAAACAGAACTAAGAAATTTTGTAATAAAACTGTTAATTTTAACAAGGGCGGTTTAGGGTTGGGTTTAGGGTTAGTTTAATGGGGAAATAAATAAATAATTTGGGTTCTGTTTTTCTGGGTCACGCTGTAATATCGGGATTTTGAGTATGATTTTTATCATTTTTTTTTTATTATTCATTTTATTTTATGTGTTTATTGTTTAAATAGGTACCACCAATTTGACCCAGTGAAATTTACCCCCCCCCCCCCTATATTTAACACAATGAAACTTTGCAGAAAAATTAATATTTTCTTGAAAAAATTTTTTCCATTTGAAAGAAAAACATAAAATAAACTCCTGAAGATTTTTTTAAAATTTTTCAGCATACGGAAATAATGAAAATTATGATTGAAAAACAATGTTTTCATTTTTGCACTGTTAAATCAACTGAAATTTAACGTAGCTAAAAACAAATTACGATAAGAGGATTTTTTAAAAATTCTATGAAAAATCAATTAATAATCTGATTTTCATGAAAATTTCCATAAATGTTTACCATTGGATGTAAATACATCTGAAATAGTTTTTTTCTAAAATATATTAGGGGAAATATTTTTTATGAGGTCTATCACCCACCCACCCCCGCTGTTTTATTTTATGAGATAAAAAAAAATGAGGTGGAAAAAAATGTTTGTACTTTTTTTCTATAAAGATAATAGGCTGAATAACTATATCAATGAAATTGTATAACGTACCAAACTATAGTTTTTTTAGGAAAAATTAATGAAATCGGAAATAAAAAGTGCAAAAAAATGTCATGATATTGATATTTGAAAACTTTTTTTTTGCTTATGTAATTGGTATGTACTATATTCTAATTCTACTCTAAATTTTTTTTAAAGAAATTAATTTTTACGAGATTTTCAATCTTTTGTATGAATAAATATTTTTATTTTCTGCGTGAAATAATTTTTTTTTTTCTGCGGAAAAAAATCGAATTTTTCACGGATATTTAAAAATATGAATTTTAGAATTCAGATGAACTAAAAGTTGGTCCGATCCGTGCTCGATTAATATTTTTAAAAGAATTTGTAATTTTTATTGTTGAATAGTAATGTGTGATTCTTAGAATATACAGAACAGCAAAACTGATATATTTGTTTTGTTTTTATACAAAGAGACGAGACGCTTCTCGGTAACTAAAGTTTGTTTTTCTGAGCATAAAAAAATATTTTATTTAACTTTTACGACCAATTAGAATAAAAATAATATATTGAATGATTGTTTTATCAGTTTTTCTCTTAGAAAAAATATTCAAATTTTCATTTTATTTTCGATTTTAAGAATTAATACTAAAACCGAAGACATTTTTTAACGTCAATTTCACTGCGAAATTTTAAGATTAAATTTTTTCAAGTTTTTATTCATAGTAAATTGTAATATTAAAGTTTTCAAAGATTTTATTCATTTTAATAGAAAAAATTTGGCTAAATAAGTTTGTCCGTTACACCCATCCGTACTTAGATGCATAACCGTAAGAGGGTAATAATATGTATTTTTTGTCTAAATTGTGGTCTGAAAATTACCCTTTCGTATGTAATATGGATAGGTTTGATTATTTTTTAAGATAACGATATAATTTTTCCCAATCGGATAATTTGATCTTTGAATTAAGTATTTTTTTTTTTCTTTGTAACAACCCTGTACGATCTTTTTTTTACGAGATTTTTGATAAACAAAGTTCGGAAATATCTATTTCCGTTTTATTCAAGATGGCCTAAACGGTTTGGTGGTACCTACTAAAGGCTAAAAAACGATATCCTTTTATAAAATATCTGAAAAGATGAAATTCCTTTTTTTCATTTAAAAGTTGACAAATAAAAATGAAATATGGTGAAAAACGATTTTTCTTGATTTTTTTTACTTTTCAATTATTTTTGTTTTAAATACAAAATCAAAATTTTTGTTTGTTGGTTTTTTTTTTGTTTTTTCTTTCACTTACCTTTCAGACCAGGAAATTCAGTATGAGAAAAACAAATTGGTGTTTTTTCTTCGGATTTGTTTTCAAGTCCCTTTTTTTTTTTTTTTTTTTGTCTAAATTTGGACCGCAGAAACTGATGGTCAGCACAAAATGAAATAAATAATTTCTTTTAATTTTTTTGTTGAAAAAAGTTGAAATGAATGACACAAAATAAACAGAATTAAGAAATGAGAAAACACAATGAAAATCATGAAATTATTTCCAAGAAAATGTTTCGTCTGACAACAAATATAAAACAAGAACATCAAACGGTGTTAATAATAATTTCGTCCCTTCTCTTAAAAAAGATACTAAGATACTAAGAATTCTTGATTGCAGCAAACATTTTGGACCATATGACCGTTAGTCACCCCTTTTTCAATCTCGTTTCATAAGGACATTTTTTTTTTCATTTACACCGTCAACAACAGGGTTTTTTTAACAGACGATTTTTAGAACTTTACAAGATGGGACATTATCCATCTTCATATCTATCTCAATTTGTTCAGTCTATATTACTTTAGTTTAAATACTTAAGATTTTCTTTTATTCATGTTTGTTTAATGTCTTGTTTTTAGTTTAAATAAACAAGAATTACGACAAAAAAAGAAGCGACCCCCCCCCCCAAATACATTTACTTGTCGAAAATATCTATCTATCTCCATTTGTTCATCTGTGTATATTTTGATTGTTTATCTATCTCCGTCTATTCAAAACTATATATCCATCTTCATATCTAAACAAGAATTACAACAGATTACGATAAATAAATAAGAATTACGACAAAAAAAAAGAACCCCCCCCCCTAAAATACATTTAACGCTTCAAGTTGGTTGTTTTCTTTCAAGTAACATCGCCGCGACGACGTAGTTAGGTTCGTTATTTTAAGTCACCGGGTAGCAATTTTTGAGGCAGGAAACCGGGACGCTCTTCCTCATAAATTACCGGACATTTTTTTTTTTAGTTGCAAATACACTTTTTCTTTTTACTTATTTACGTTTTTGTTGTTGTTAATTAAACGAAAGAATACGTTTTTATATTAAATACACTTTTTCTTTTTACATATTTAATCAGGGACTGGCATTAACGTCGTCTGCTACGAGTTTTAAAAGCGAATTAAAAATAATTAAATCTATTATTTAAGGTCAAACTTAAAATGTCTAAATCGATAAGTAGTAACATAATGACCATCATTAAAAAAAAATATATATCATTACAGTAGCAATTTATTTTTAATATATTTAAAACGATTTGTTTTGGTAAATTTTGTACGACGACGCCATTTTTGGTTCTTTTTAAGTGGTTTTATTGGCTTGTTTACAATTTTTATGTAACATTCGCGATTGCAAAAGAATTTACCAAAAATCAGGTAATTATCCGATTTTAATGAAATTTTCAGTATTGATTTATCAATTAATGAATTTTATAATGCATCAGTTATTTTTATTTCAAAACTTTAATTTAGTATTTTTGCTATGAAAAATTAATATAATAATCCTCTCTATTCTGTTTTGTCATATTTCATTCTTAAGGATTATTCTAAACATAATTTGTCAGTTCTTTCATGCTCACTAACCAATTGTTCTGGGGTCGGATTTCTTGGACTTTTCACATCTGGAATGTTTCTCCTTTTTTATAAACATTTCCATGGAAATTTTTTTTTTTGTTGTTCACACACACACAATATATATATATATATATAATATATATATATATATATATATATATATATATAAAACATAACACTAGATTAGCTTTTAGAATTAAAATATGTAAATGTGTAATATGTAACTGAGTTACCTACCCTACCCTTCTAATAACTATATAAACTGTATTCTATGTAGAATAAAGCTTCTGCAAGTCCGACCGTGTTTGTTTGCATACTACCACAAAATGTAATCATAATTTCTATCAAGATAGTTTCTTACCTTGTACTTATCACATCTAGAATTTTTAGCCAGCCTCTTATTTTCCTGATGTTTATAACCTGCAAAATGCTAAATGCAAAATTAATGATATTCTCTATTCTCTGTTTTGGCATATTTTCCCTTCTTAATGTCTTTTTTTGCCTTGCTTAGCGTGAAATGGGCAAAAATAACAAAGGGAGATAATTTATCATTGTAATAAGTACAATATGTATACCTAAGGCCATTGTAATAAGATGAGTTAGTAGTGTTTTATAATTTATAGTAGCAATAGTGAAGATTGAGGTAAAGATATTTATGTGACGGCCGCCCAAGCAAAAAATGAGTAATGACAGAGTTGACTGGTGAAGACACTTTTATTTGGGTAAATACGGGAGTTGTCACCTATCCTCCTGTTTCACAACTGGTCTTCAACGTGAAACTACAATAGAATACAAAGGGGCTATGTAGTTTCTCTAATACAACTAATAAAATCGAAAAGGAAGAGGAAAAGTTCCAAGCATGTATTTACCTTTTTGTCACCTCAAATCCTGCTGCTAAAAGAATTCAAAACCAGCGCCACGCAAACATGTGACTTTTACCGGAGTCAAACGCTGCCTGTACCCATTCTATAGGATGGCTGAACAAAACAAGGGAGATAATTATCTTGCATTTACAATTTAATAAAGACTAAATTGAAGTTAATGTGGAATTTTTTTCTTTTACATTTTTGATATATAATTGGGGGGAGTCCTATTCTTACTATTTTTTGAATGGGTTTAATATGAAGAATTTTTAGGTAATTTTGTGTGTTTTAAAAAGGCTCTAAAAATAGGAAAATTAATTGTGATAACAGTATTAATTTTTTTTGTTAGTATTGATAAAAGGTTCTTCTTCTTATTATTATTATTATTACAACAACAGCCAAGATATTGGAATGGAATTCAGAATTGAATAATGTGCCATGTTACTAATAAAATAAAAAAAAGAAGGAAAGAAATCTAATGGAAAGAATAAAACTACCAAATCAGGACACTATAAAAACACTTGGAGAAAAAGAAAGTTATAAATACTTAGGAATTTCAGAAGCAGACACTATCAGAGACGAGAGGGAAATTTTTAAAAAAGAATACCTCAGGAGAACAAGAAAACTCCTAGAAACCAAGCTCAATAGCAGAAATCTCATCAAAGAAATAAATACCTAAGCTTTGTCCATCATAAAATAATCTATGCTATTCTTAAAATGGACAATAGAGGAATTCAGACAGATTGACCAAAGAACTAGAAAATTAATGACAATGCACAACCTAGAAACGATAGAAATAGGCTATACATATGAAGAAAGGAAGGTGGAAGAGGTCTTGCTAATACAGAGGACTGTGTAGAAGCCAAAATCCAAGGACTAAAAGAATACACAAAAAAGAGCAATGAAAAATTACTTATGGCAGCCAATAACAGCAGATGTAATGTATGGACAAACAGAAAAACAATGAAAACTAGAAAACAAAGATTGGAAGAAAAACAATTATATGGACACTTCAAACAATAAATTTGAGAGGTTGCACATGAAAAGACTTGGAAATGGTTAAGAAGAAGAATTCTCAAGAGAGAAACTAAAATAGTGCCATAAGAAGAAATTATATCAAAGCAAAAATTGATAAGACCCAACAAAACAGTAAATGTAGACAGAGATGAGACCATAAACCATGTATTAAGTGAATATAGCAAACTAGCACAACAGGAATACAAAGCTAGGCACAACTGGGTTGGGAAGGTGATTCACTGGGAATTATGCAAAAAATTTCATCTTGAATTTACAACGAAATGGTATATGCCGAAACCAGAATCTGTTCTTGAGAATGAAATGCTTTATATTCTCTGGGACTTCGAGATAAAGATGGGTCACTTTATCCCAAACAGGAGACCAAACAGTATTGATTAACAAAAAGAAGAGAACTTTTCAACTGGTAGACTTTGCAGTTCCAACAGATCACAGGGTAAAGATGAAGGAAAACAAAAAGATAAATAAATACCTGAACCTTGCCAGAGAATTGAAAAAGCTCTGGAATATGAGGGTCAAATTGATACCAATTGTTGTTGGTGCACTTGGAACAGTCCCATAAAACTTGGAAAAAAGACTGGAGGAACTGGAAATCAGAGGAAGAATTGAGACCATCCAGACTACTGTATTGCTGCAATCAGCTAGAATACTCAGAAGAGACCTGAGGAGACTTGTTGTCACTCAGACTACAGTGGAATACCATCAGCTAACACTGGTGTGAAAAACTCACAAGGAGTGAAATAATGATATAACTAAGGTTAACTGTGGTGATGATGATGATGATGATTGATAATATTTTTTAAAGGTGATGTCTATAATGTAATAATGATTAATTCAATTTTGATTTTAAATTTAATTTTAATACTGATGCTATTTATTAAAATATAATATCAGTAATAAGTTTAACATTAGTGATAGAAATAACTGCAAAAATCCTTAATAATAATCTTATTATAATGGAGATTGTGTGTTTTTCCGTCTGTAACCGAAACTATATTATAACTCGAGTCACAATTCCCTTAATTATTTACGTCAAATTCTCCATGATTTCATTCTTTTAAACCTTCAGTTATTAATAAAAATTGTTTTACATTATTAATACTGTTGACCATATCTACGTACTAATAACATGCAATTGTAATTATATATACAACAAAATAGCAGTTTACAGTTTGAACGAGAAGGCTAATTCGCATATTGATATTTAAAATGTTATTTTAATAAATATGTGCTTGGTATTATTGATTTCTAATTATTTGGTTTTATCTTATGAAATATAAACAAAATTCTCGTGGATAAATCTTAAAAGAAATTTATTTACAAGAAGAAATAACTGTAATATTATCCTTTACTTCCTATTTTAACTAAATAGTTAAATTAGGAAAATTTACCAATGAAAGAGGGGAGTGATGGAAAATGATGGAATAGTTAGTTTCAAAGTTGTTCTATTTTTCGATTATACCCCCTCTCTTGCAGATCTTTTTATCTGCATTCTTAGTCAGTTTCATTAGCCTTTCTAATTTAATATGATATTTTATTATATCAAAACTTAAATACTTGCACCCGGAGGGTGCATATATTTGCTAGTAATAATAATAATAATAATAATAATAATAATAATAATAATAATATTTCTCAGAATGTTTGAGATGAGTCTTCATAATTAGTATTATCTGGATTATTTTGACTATTGTCCGCATCTTCATTGTTATCTATTCAACATTTCCGCTTGAAATATCTCAAGCAAGTGTATGGTAGCAAAAGAAAAACGGACGAGAAAGATTGGATTAATTTTGTTTATTTAAAAAATTTTAAAAATCTGGAATTGTTGAGATGATAATTCTTTTCTTTTTGTTTCAGTGAAATGAGGGCAGGTGTGGGGTTGAAAGTCTGTTCTGGCTGACAATTTGGTTCTGTGTGACGCAGTGTTTGATGTGGGTCGTAGGGATGGTGGTTCCTTGATCTTGGACTAGTGGAGTGATACTGTGTGCCAACCCACAGTCAGCTGGTTTATCGACTTTAAGTCGGCTGTTTTATAGTCAGGAATTGGCTCAAGATTCACTTTGAAGGGTTTTGGATGTAAAATTTATGATAGGTTGAAAAACATTAAATAGAGGATTTTTTAAATTGTTTATAAATTTTTGTTTTTCACCTGGAAGCTTGTGTGGAGCCTATGTGCAGAACACTTGTTTTGTTCATTTTGTTTAAAGCCACTGTCAGGTTAACATCCGGTTGATGTCAGTAACTTAGGTTCTGTTCTGAAGTGTTTTGTTTTTTCTTTTTAATTTCTTTTGTTGGTGAGTGAATGTATTTTGTTAGTAAAAATTGTGAATCATAGGAGATATCTATTTCTGTTATAACATTATTCATTCACCAGTTTATCACTTTTTGAGTTTGTTTCTTTAACTTCCCGACTTCAGTTTCTATTTCTCTCTCTTCTGTACTCAGTATTTTCTTATCAGTATTTCTCTTACACATTAGGACCTTTCAAGTTGTCCTGTAATTTTCAATGTCTGAATCTAACAATATCATGTTAATATGACTCGTCACATAACACCTTATATGTTGCATGATCACTTTTGATATCTTCTTTAAAAAATATCAGGATACTACTTATTCTTTCATTGGGTGTCAGTTGCTTATATCTGGTCAGCTTTCATCTCTTTGACAAGGATGAAAATCACTCTACTTTCCTAGCCTCATCAGTGAGCAGAGACGGGAAATCAGATTTTGCCCAAAATGCCCACTAGACTCAACAATATTAAAAACTTACTCTACTTTCCTAGCCCCATCAGTGAGCAGAGACGGGAAATCAGATTTTGCCCAAAATGCCCACTAGACTCAACAATATTAAAAACTTACTCTACTTCCTAGCCCCATCAGTGAGCAGAGACGGGAAATCAGATTTTGCCCAAAATGCCCACTAGACTCAACAATATTAAAAAATTACTCTACTTTCCTAGCCCCATCAGTGAGCAGAGACGGGGAAATCAGATTTTGCCCAAAATGCCCACTAGACTCAACAATATTAAAAACTTACTCTACTTTCTAGCCTCATCAGTGAGCAGAGACGGAAAATCAGATTTTGCCCAAAATGCCCACTAGACTCAACAATATTAAAAAACTTACTCTACTTTCCTAGCCCCATCAGTGAGCAGAGACGGAAAATCTGATTTGCCCAAAATGCCCACTAGACTCAACAATATTAAAAACTTACTCTACTTTCCTAGCCCCATCAGTGAGCAGAGACGGGAAATCAGATTTTACCCAAAATGCCCACTAGACTCAACAATATTAAAAACTTACTCTACTTTCCTAGCCCCGTCAGTGAGCAGAGACGGGAAATCAGATTTTGCCCAAAATGCCCACTAGACTCAACAATATTAAAAACTTACTCTACTTTCCTAGCCCCATCAGTGAGCAGAGACGGAAAATCAGATTTTTCCCAAATGCCCACTAGACTCAACAATATTAAAAACTTACACTACTTTCCTAGCCTCATCAGTGAGCAGAGACGGAAAATCAGATTTTTGCCCAAAATGCCCACTAGACTCAACAATATTAAAAACTTACTCTATTTTCCTAGCCCCATCAGTGAGCAGAGACGGGAAATCAGATTTTTACCCAAAATGCCCACTAGACTCAACAATATTAAAAACTTACTCTACTTTCCTAGCCCCATCAGTGAGCAGAGACGGAAAATCAGATTTTGCCCAAAATGCCCACTAGACTCAACAATATTAAAAACTTACTCTACTTTCCTAGCCTCATCAGTGAGCAGAGATGGAAAATCAGATTTTGCCCCAAAATGTCAACTACACTCAACAATATTAAAAACTTACTCTACTTTCTTTGTCTGATCTTGTCACATGATCATCTGAGCCAATGGGAGGCCTCGTTTAAAATGAATCAGAGTTCAACACCTGTCAATCAAAATATCTGATTTGCAGTGTAATTTTCCACTGTTTTACCATTATTTTAAATGACTACATTTCTTCATTAAAATGATAGGCTATGTAACAAACACAAAGGAGAAAATAGGAGGAAATATAAAAGGATGAGATGAGAAAGACAACTGGTTAGCAATGTAATAAATGAAATGGTAACAAATATGACTACATTTCTAAAAACTATACAATATTTAGACTTGTTGGAAAAGAAAGAGTTACAGACTTCACAAGAATATGGCTTCTCAGCAGTATGCATTTTGTGCATGTCAAAAAAAAAAAGTAGGTTTCTATATAAAGAAAGAACCACATACCTCACAAGAATGGCTTCTCTCCTGTGTGTGTGTATGCATATGCTTCAAACAAATATGCTTCTTAAGACTAGTTTGGAAAAAGAAGAGTCACATATATTCACAAAATATGGTTTTCTCTCCAGTTGTGTGTATGCATATGTGCCAGCAAAATTGATTTTCATGCAAATGAAGAATCGCACACTTCACAAGAATATGGTTTCTATCCAGTGTGTGTACGCATGTCTAACCAATTGAGACTGCAGTGAAAAAGAAGAACCACACTCTTCACAAGAATTATGGCTTCTCTCCAGTATGTGTACGCATATGGCTCAGCAGAGAAGACTTCCGTGAAAAGAAAAACTACATACTTCACAAAGAATATGGCTTTTCTCCAGTGTGTGTATGCATATGGGCCAGT